>CM034147.1:712116246-712691246 GCA_019776745.2 Taxus chinensis | reverse complement strand
TCGTTGTAACAAGGGAGGAAGCCTTAGTGACAGGGATTTCAGACTTTTTGTTATTGTTATTAGCAGTTTGAGTGAATCCCCCAAATGTAATCGAAGCTCCAGATGACACCACCAATGAAATATTAGGAAATATGTCTTCCTAACACCTATGTTATGTGTCTTATGTGTCCTATTTATGCCCAGATCCATGGCCTTACATAATATTTAGATCAATTTTCTCTTGAAAAAATTGGCTGCCTCTAGGGAAAACAAATTTTGAGGTTCCATGCAATCCACTCCCACCAAATGTCCTTCCCCCTCCAGATGATCTTCTTTTTCCTCCATTCACACATCTAGGGGATCGTTTAGGATTTCCAAAGCTTTTAGGGGACTGATTAGTGTTTCTAAATCTTGTAGAGCATCGGTTAGTGATGCAACCTAGAATCTACCACAAATAACGCAGGTGTGATGGCACATCACTCAACCTAAGCTAAGAACTCACCTGAAGCATGCAAAGGTACCAGAACCCTCTTTAGAGTTGTTTGTGCAAGATGTTAACATGTTGAAGATAGAGAATATTTAGAACCATAATAAGAAAAAACATTCCATAGAGCGTAACAATTAAATAGTGCAAAACCAGATCTAGATCTTTAAGGAATCATGATTTAAACAATAAATATTATAAGATTGATCATACAAAAACCAATTACAACCATGTTAGCTCCATTGTATTTAAAACTATAAAACATAGAAGATTCTTACATTACAAAATATTACCATAAGCTATGCACGCATAAGATCCAACAACATAACTCTACAATAATTACATGTCTCTTTGTGTGTCTTAAACTACATAGACTAATACATACTTATAGGGGTGGGGACTTTCCCTTCATCACTTATGCACTTCACAAAATATGTCACAGGCCAAAAATATCCATGCGCCTTTACAATAATATGCACACATGTAAGTGTGCTAATAATATCTATCTCTTACAATCAAATGACAGTAATAATTCTATTATTATCCTGATCTCATGCATGGTGCTTAGTAAAATATCATCCCCAAAATAACATTTACATGTCGTGTAAGTATCCATCCCATTGTGTGCTCTGCACTCTATCTCCAAAAATAGTCTGTAACCATGAAAAATGGCTAAGTCCCAAATCAGCTTGTCCTGACACATGTTTCCTTTCTTATCCTTCTATGCTTTCAAATGCGCCTTGTTTCTACACGTGAATCTTATGTGTTCCTTCTCCTTAGTTTCATACTCTTTTTTGTACTGCTGCAAGGGATTTGTGGTTTTGTTTCACTAATTCCAATCTCTTTGCGCACCCTAAAGTCTCATCCTTCATTACCTTTAGGACTTCATTATCTTCTATCATAGTCCTGATCCTTATCACTGCTTCTGGTGATACACATATGTTTAGAGCTTGATATGCTTTCTTCATATCATCTTGTAAAGTTTTGAGTAATGCCTTGTAAGATGAAATCTTTCTAACCAAAGAGGACCTTGATCTCTTTGCTTCCTGTTCAGGATCCTTTGGCATTGGCATTCAAATTAGTCCATCCTCAAATACCAAATCAACTAATGTGCGCACATAATGTATAACCAAAGGAAACATCTCAGGTATCTTAGACTCCATATGCAGTCTTACTTTCAGGACATATTCACTAGTCTCTTATGTCATGCTGGTGAAGGACTCATTAATTTTCTCATCTAGATCCTTTTCTCCTTTTAAATGCATAATTTCTATATTTTTTGCCTTATTAGTTTCCAGTAACACTCTAATAGTGGCTTCCTTATCGATTTTCCTCCATGCCACCTCTGTAGATACCTTAACCAAGGCATTTCTCACCTTCTCGATAGACATGAGAGTGGGATTTATAGTCATGTGTCTGAGGGGCCTTCTTTACTCTTCTTAACACACAAAACTCCTCTCATACATAAAAATATGGCTAGTCCATGTGAGTCCACATGGACTAGGACAATTATTTCCTTGCACATGTAGTGGCCATGTCTGGGTCCATCATCTCCCACCCATATAACTCCTTCAGGTCCAATGTGATTTGAAAATGGGCATGGATGATTTTTCTTGTGTCCTTAGCATAGCCCATGCTCAGGACACCATATTCACCACTTGTTCTCCTTATTCTTGGCCCCTTAGGAACTTGAGCACCAAGGTTTGTAGTTGGCCCTTTGTCGTCCTGAGTAGTATCATATGTGTGAGGTTACTCATGCTCTGTTTCTTCTACATCCTTCACCCCTTCCTCTTCAGCCTTCATGTCCTCAGATTTGGGCTCCTCCACATCTTCTGTTTCCAATGGGGTTCCAGGTGTGTTTTCTACAGACTCCTCTGCCTCCTCATTAAACTTTAGCTTTCTCCTTCTCATTGCAGTTACCTCTTTCTGAAGGGAGAGTCATGGTGATCTCCTTATAGAATATAAAGTTCATGTGCCTTAGGTCCTTGTTATTTTGAATACCCTCTTAAAATGAAGCTCTTCATGGACTGATTTTGCATTTAATTCCTCATCTCCTTCTTGCGCCTGAGGTGGAGTATCCATGCGCTCAATCTCTACTCTATTTGTGGGATGCCTTCGTCTTCTATAATCCAAGTCACCACTATCTTCATGTTCTTCTTCCTCCTCATCTATCTTTATAGTCATTAGAGCAATTGGAGCTGGTACATTCTCCACTGTATGCTTTCCCCTAGTTGGCCCTAGAAGCATGAAATCATTCTCCACATACTTTTTATTCTCCAACTTAGGCTTAAGATGAATATGAGTGTGGCTCCATTGTACCCAATATCCAAACTTATTGGCTTCATACTTATGACATTTGAGATGAGCCTCTCAATGTAGGCAGTCCAATTTGGATACACATATGTCTTCTTGAGGGTGTGGTAGTCATAGTCTACCTTATCTATGTTGAAGTTTGTACGAATCGTATCAATAAATCTGTGAACTGAGGTTTGGAAGTAGCACATTGTGAAGGCATAGGGAAGTTTACACCATGTGCTCCATATACCATCCCTCATAGCAAACCGCACGATGCAGAAGTGTTGGTACACCACGAAATCTACTACCTTGCCCACTACTAACGTTAGCTCCTTAAGAATGCACCATTCCTCCTCAAAAACTACGTGAAGTTGGTCATACCACATTTCTACCCTCTTCTTAAATGGCCCACTCATTGTTCCTTCACATAAGTATTTTTCAAATCTCTCCGCGAGGCACTTTTTCTCTAAGGGGTACTCCAAGATCTTGTTCTTTGGCCCATCGAGCACTCCAATTTCTAAAAATACAAGGGAAAGTAGGATAGTGCCAAAACTTATCTTTTATCCTGTCCGCGCTTCCTCAATAATGGTGTCTACAATATAGCCTGCTAGGTTGTATACTACCCCCTGAGACATTTTCTTTGCAATATGAATCTAAATGGTGTTTACCTACAACCATTTCTCTTGGTCATTAAGCTTGGTTAATAGATGCGTGAATTCCTGCACCACACTAAACTTCTTCAGTTTATCTATTTCCATTCCGCGCGGTCCCTTGGTATACCCCAACTCCTTTCTTGTTTCTATGACTATTGCTTTATCAGTCAGATCACTAACAAGGTCTACCCCTGTGCAATTCAATCTTGTTCATGTCAGAACTAGGGTTGATGTGATCCTAACCCTTCATATAGAAAAACAAAATAAGTCCTTGTGGACTAGGATCATTCGTATAATGGTTCATATTTTGTAAAAATATGGGAGCTCGTACAACTAATAAACTCCTAACTACTTCAATAATTTATCTCTAATGTCATCATACATTGTCATATCCTCCACCTACACTTGTTATTCTTTTTATTTAACAATGTGTCTAGGTCTCCCTTGTTTTCAAAGGTACGGTGGTTGTAGTCACTTATTTCGCATCTGTGGATGTGGGAATCCCACTCTTGTCTGACTATTACTCCTTCTAGGTACTGCATCTCTGAAAAATTACTCTCGAGAGAAATTTCAACTTCTTCTTCTACCTTCTTCTTTCCTTTCATTCCTGTTACAGGTTCTTTCTTTGGTGCCATCATAAAAATCTCACCTTTTTTGTCTGAAACGAGAAAACTCAAACCCTAGCTCGAATCTACATGCCCTAGCTTGAAACCACATGTGCTAGATCCTTCTCAACACTTCTACTTTTCTCAAACCCTTCACCAATCGGGACACAAGACTATTACATGCAATAGTCTACTCTCCATGTCTGGGTTCAAAATGCTCCGCACCTCAACATGATTTTCTGAGCTCGATTGCACTTAGCTCACTCAAATACTTGTGATCGCAAAGGTAAAAATAAACCCGCATCATGTCCTTATATATATTTTCAAAAAGTTACTGCATTTATTACTTCTTCACCTACCAACAATCCTCTCATTAATTGACCATTTTCACAATATCCACATGGTATATCTTTACACTACAGCTATAACCTTCTAGCGTGCCTTCCTACCTTCTAGCTATAAACTTCTCTTCAGCGCACTTCCATGTGCTAGAGTACCTTACCACTACACCTTCCCCTGGTAGTTTTCATGGCCGCTGCTTATCCCACGTTATATTATTCCCTCATTTATCTCAATCTATGGTCATTTATTTTAGAGTAATCTTGTTTCTAACAACGCCTTTCCACACTTAACTAGCTCCTGTAAGAGTTTTGTTCTCATTTATATCGAGTTGTGAATAACCACCCCACACCAATGGTATGTGTAGTCCTTTGAGCATCAAAATAATTTAGATGGTAATTAGCTTCCAACGCACAAATCCACTTATTACACAAAACACAAAACTAAATTGACAAAGCATAATGACAAAGAAGGAAATACATAAATGAAAACCTACTCTAAATGGAAACACTGCATTATTACAAACACTAAGAAGACTTATTTATAGTAGGGATTCAACGTACTCCTGTTGAAGTAACTGGGTAACTGTATTCCATCAAGTTTCTCTAACTAGAAAGCACTTGATTCAAGTATATGAGTGATAACATAAGGTCCTAACCATTGCAATTTAAGCTTGCTTGGATGGTGCAGAAAATTATAATCATAAAGAAGCACCATCTTTCCAATCTCAAGATTTTTGTCCTTGATCTGTCTATCATGCCTTTCCTTCACCCTGGCCCTTTCCTAATTCTAACTCCAACGTGCTATGGCAAGCATCTCATCCAACTGTATCGATTTATCAATTCTTTATTCTAATGCTTGCTCATTGGCTAGACCTCTAGCATGCACAATAAGAAAAGAAGGTAACATGAATTCCTTAAGAAGAATTGATTATGTGTTAAACACCAACTTAAAGGGTGTGTCCTTATTCAACCTCTTGTATGTTTTTCTATATGCCCAAAGCAAAACAAAAACTTTATCATCCCAATATTTCCTTTCAACATCACAAATTTTTGTCAATGTTTGGCTCAAAATTTTGTTGAAGGCCTCAACAGTCCCATTTTCCTGAGGATGATTGGGTGTAGTCTTGTGATGTGCAATCATAAATTCATCCAATAGTCTCCTGATTGTCTCATTCAAAAAATGTGTACCCCTATCAATTTTCAAGCTCAGCGGGCATCCATACCTTGTAAGAACATTTTCCCATAAGAAATTTACTACTGTAGCTACTGTACAATCCTTGGAAGGTGTTGTTTCTGCCCACCTTGTAAGATAATCTGTGAAATTTATGATGTAGCACGATTCAGTTCTATGTACAATTGACAAAATAGGACCCAATAATTCTATATCCCATTTCTCAAATGGCTCTACACTAGGAATAGGTCTTAAATTCATTTAATCTCTTTGCTCAGGTTTACCAAGGCACTAAAAGTGATCAAATGCCTTACAATATTCTTTACAACATTTGTAGAGGGTATCCCACTATAATCCAACAAGTAGAATCTTGTGCATAGTGGCATCACCTGCATAGTGCCCACTTGCAATACCACCATGATCCTCTTCCATGATATCCATGCACTCATGCTCTAGTACACATTAGTGCGATGCTTCATCTCGAAATAATTTGTATATGTCACCACTAATCAACATAAAAGGTGCCGTGAAAATTGCAAGTTATTTCTTCTCTAACACTTTCATTCCTTCTGGCGCCATACTTGTACGTAAAAAGACAACAATATCCTCCAATTCTAAAGGAGTGACTTATAACCTATACAAGTGTGCATCTCGCATTGTATCTTTAATTGTCTACACGTATTCCCCTGAATGAATTCTTGATAAATGGTCTAGGCCATAATTACTTTTACCTAGTTTTAAAACAACTATGAAATCATATTCTTGGAATAAGAGCACCCATCGACATATGCACCCCTGTAAAATGGGCTTGTTTAACAAGTATTTCAATGCCATGTGATAAGTATAAAATATAAATAGTGTTGTTAGCAGGTATTGTATGAATTTATACAGCACGTAGATCATTGCCAAGGCTTTGCACTTAGTAGTTGTATAATTCTTCTCTATAGAATCCAAATTTCTACTAGAAAAACATATAGGATGATCTATAATTCCTTCTCCATGCTGAGCTAACACTACGCTAATGGTTGTACTAGAGGTTTCCACATGTACATGAAATTTTCGGTTCCATGAGAGAAAACGTAGAATAGGTGATGTAGCATGTCTCTCCTTCAATGCCTCAAATGCGCACTACTGCAGTTCTCCCCAATAGAATGTCCCTTTCCCCTTTAATAAATCTTTCAAGGGTGTAGTAAGCCTAGCACATCCTTTGGTAAATTTCTTAGAATATCTAGTGTGACCCAAGAATCCATGCACCTCACTCTGACTGGTAGGGTATTTTAGGCCTACAATAACTGCAAGATTATCTAGATCCACTATCAAACCTTCCTTGTAGATGATGTGCCATAAAAAAGTGCCAAAAGGTGTAGCAAACATGCACTTCTTGATGTGTAAAGAGATTATTAATTTTCTACATATTTCAAACATTAAGTGAAAATGTTCACAATGATCCTTAACAAGTCCATACATCATCCAATCATCCAAGTAAACTTATAATAAGTTATGAATAAAATCCTAAAATGCTTGAACAACTATGCGTGAAAATATAATAGGTGCATTTTTAAGACCAAAGGGAAACACAGTATATGCAAAAATTCACCATTCAATGGTGAAATTCATTTTCTCTTGATCCTCTTGTGCAATCCTAACCTAATGATGCCCAAAGAATCCATTAGTAAAATAATAGATTTCACGCGTGCCACGCCTTCTAGTATCTCCTCTATGAAAGGTGTAGGAAAGGGATCAATCACACATGCAACATTCAGTTCCCTATAATCCACACAAATCCTAATCCGAACATCTTTCTTTATATTGATGACCATGGGGCTAACCCAATCTGATTATTCTAGGGCTTGATGATGCCATATGTCAACATCTTGTCAATTTCTTCCTTAACTTTTATGCATGGGTTAGGGTTCATTGGTAGGGTATTTTCATGACCGGGTGCACACCTTCCTTAAGATTAATCTTCATCTCTACCAATTGATTCATGCACTCCTTTTAATTCATGGTAGCCCCTAGGAAATAAGTCCTAAAAATCAGTTAGTAACTCAATGATTTTTTCCACTTCATAATCAGTCCAATAATCCCCAATTGTTTCCTCCTTAGGCTCAACGTCTGTGCCAATGTTTTCTTTCTTTCTCTTCATTTGTTCATGATAGGTACGCACGTTTTTATCCGCATTGTCTCATACCTTACGAGTACCCACTTAATGATCTATATCCATAGCTTCTACTTCCTCATCATCCACTACCTAGACCACCTTTCCTTTGTCTTTCTCAACACAAGTGCACCTCAGTGGTGTGGTATCTATCTCTTCTTCTTCATAAAAACATGCTCCTGATTTTGTCTCACCAAATAACTCCTAAATGAGTTCTTTTGCCTTTGTACTGTCTCCCATAGTTAAGCACTTTATAACCATTAATGCCTCTTCCACTAGAGGTTTAGTAGAAAAGTATTCAAAATTCTGGACCATTTCTGCAATCAATTCATGTAAATTTCAAGTCTCTCTATAGAGCTCCACATATATATACCAAGCACGTGTGCAGCCTTGTAAAGTAGAATAAAGTTTGTGCACCCATAGCGAAGGTGGTAAAAATTCTTGCCCCTCTGTCTAGAGCCTTTCACACTTCTGAACCTAGTGTTGAACAAGTTGATTAGCATGATATGTGCAGATTTGATTTGGTGCATTGCTCCTAGAAAAATGATTTGTGAGAGAAATACTGACTTCATTCCATTTTACAAGATTATCCCTGTGAACTACCCACAAGTATGCTACTGTCCCGCACAGGCTATATGCTAACATATTTCTTCTTTCAAATTGGTCTGTCCACTATTCCTCTATTGCGCACAAGAATACCATAGGGTCTCCTTCTCCAGTGTACTGAGGTAAAAAGTTGTTACCTATCCTCCTAATGCAATAAGCTATCTTTCTACGAGAAAATTTTCTCCTTACTTCATGCCCAACCATCTCATAGGTGCCACAAGCCTAGTTATCCCAAGAATTACTTGTGGTATCACTAATAGATTGTGCATCTTCCCATTGGAGGATTCCTTCCTTAGATGGCCCGAGTACTTCTAGGTCCCGAATGGCATGCACATAAATCCTATTTAGACCTTCTTCACTCAAAGGATCAACATATGGTGCATATTTCACATCCGTTAAAGGGATAATAACTCTTTCTTCCTTGTTTTAAAAACTTGTATACCCCTTGTTGAACTGTAGATCAGCATTACTTGCGTAGTACCAAGGGTGCCCAATCACAGTTGGGAAACTTTCTGCTTCTATAAGTGTTAAAACCTCAAAGTCCCCAGTTAACTTGGCCCCTTGTATACTAATGGATGCATCTTTAAAACTCCGATGGGAGTGGCCTTGGTTCGATTGACCATGAACAACACATTAGAATATGGTTGTAATTGAGGTCTTCCCATCTGTACCCATGCATCTAATGTAAGCACATTTACCTCTATGCATATGTCAATCAATATATTACTCAAGAGCCATCCTTCCAAAATAGCATTCAGATTGATCTCCTTGTCATAATCTAAGCTATGAGGGGGAATATTTACATGCAAGATTTGACGTCCATTCTCAATACCCATGCCCGGAATGTTTCTCTTTATCAAACTCCCTATTAATGGAATGATATTCTCCTGGTGTAACATTTTACATACCTCCTTCAATTCATCAATATCCGACTAGACCATCTCTGTTGCCTTCTCCTATTCCATATTCCATGATTACCCCTTTAAAAGTTGTATTTCCCCCTAAAGGTTTCTCAGTACCTCCATGGTCTCCTAATAAACCTCTTTCTGGTGCGTAGGATCCACATACCTTGCATGAAAAATGTACTGCTTAGTAATGGTAGGCTTCTGCTGTAATGCTTCTATGGCGCACACAGCTTCAACATGTGTAGTAATCTTCACAGGTAATACCTTAGGTTCCAGTTCCAATTTTGGCATCCATTGATTTTCCACAGCGTGCTGTATTTTAACCATCCATGCACCCTTGTTTTCCTATTTATGTTGCTTGCTAAGATGCTCATATAGGTCTGTGAATTCCTCATTGTTATGACTCTTCCCACAAAAAGAACAAGTAATATTATGAAGACATTCACGCCTATAGTAGTCAAGAGATCTACATGTAAATCACGTTCCACGTCGAAAATCACCTCATCCACCACCACGGCCTTGACCCTCAAATCCACCATGATATCCTCGACCTCTGCCATGTCCTCCTTCATAGCGCCCCTCATTCTAATCATAGCACACTTGATTGTGATCCTGATCCTGGTGCTCACCTTTACCCTTAGAGTTATCTATTACTCATGTCTGTCACACACCAATATCTATAGCATCATGGATTTGACCAATCAATATACAATATTTTGTATCGTGAGTCGTGGAATGAAACTTTTTACAATAACAAGATACATTATTCCTTATCACATGTTTTAATATTGGGAAACGGTTTATGTCATGGGTTAGATGACATATCTCACAGTCTAGTAGTAATGAACACATTGACCTGTAGGGAAAACTATCCTTGGTGTGCCCTTCCACTTCACACTCTGTACACCGAATCCAAGTGTGCATCTCATGTGATGAATTTACCAATAGTTTCTCCAAATGATTTTCTATAGCTACAATCTATGCTTCCACGAATGGGCTGACTCTAGTGTCTATACTTCCAACTTCCTTAGTACACAAAGTTACTTCAAGTGTTTCATGTGGATTAGTGTATGTATTATGTGACAACGCCCTTCTAAAAGGTGTGATCAGTCCTCCAATGAACCATTGTGCATGCTGTCTTGCATGAATATCATAAGAGATCTTAGATAAAAATGTTTTGAAATGGGCATCATATTCTCAAACACTCTTAGTAGTGCCTTGCTTAATATCGTTGAGTGCACTTATACTCTTCTACTTGAATTCAAGGATATAGAACTCTTTATCCCTTTTTCATGCCATAGTATCTCACACATGTGCACATGTTCAATAGTATCTTCTATGCCCCTATACTCTAGAATATAGAAAAACATATCCATGTAAATATTCTGGGGTAGATACGGACCCTACCCACCTGATCCAAAACCTCCTTTGTTACCTTTGACTCAAAAACCATGAGATCCACTAGAACTAGAGCCACCTATACCCCCTGATCCTTCACCTGTAGTCAAGAGTGGACCGTAAGATTTACTTCTCTATGTCTCAATAGTAGTACTAAACTAAAATCCTACATTCTGCGTGGTGGTACTACTCCCAGAATTGAGATCTAAATTTTGTGTGCTCGAATTCTGTGCTAATGATGCACCTGAAAAGGTAACTCCAAAAAACAATGAAGATGTTTTCCCTGCCATGGATGTGCTTTTTATGTGAATTAATACTTCTTCCCTACTGCCCAAATTATCTTGCTGACTATTGGATGTATTAGATACTGGAAAAAAAAGTGCAAGGGCTAGGATGCTAGCTAGATTTAGATGCACACCCATGGCCTAGGTCATCTTTGCTGGCATGCTCCCTTGTGAGGCCAAAGAGGTTTCCCTATCATGCTTTCCCAAATTAGGGAGTTCCAAATGCTCTAGCTCCACGCCCTCTGCGTGAGCCCCAAATCCTTCATAAGCCATCTCTCTCCTCAATGCTATCCACTCTACAATATCTTGTTACTTCTCAGTCTCCCTTTTACGTGACTCATTATACTTAATCCTTTGTTCTTATCTCTACCTTTATGCTGTTAGGTCCACCATCTTTCACCAAACCTACTCCTGCCCTAGCGTGTGGTGGGGTTTAGCTAGCCATCAATTTTTCTTCCAAGTTCAGGATCACCATCAAGATCTTGATCACCAGTGGAATGCCTTACAAGTAAGTTCCCCTTGGATAACGTAAAAATTGGAACTTAACTACCTCTGGGAAATAATAAGTGGAAATTGATTACTCTAGAATATAGTTGTTTAGAACACCATGGAACCAAGTATCCAAAACGAGTATCCAAATTAGATCAGCATCATAAAGGGCCTGAAATTATTCTTGCGTCTAGAAAACTGTACGATACCTCCAATTCTCTTTAGATGCATAAGTAACCAGCCACTCGTATAGTTTTACTGGGAAGATAGAAAAGAAAATCTCATTAAAACAAACATACAAATCCTTTTTACCCATGCATGTGTGTCATACTTAGATCTAGTGTTGAACCTCTATGTGTACTCTTCTTCTAAATCTTTTTTCCACTCCTCAACACTTGCTAGGGTCAATTGGTATGTCTTCATCACGAACCATCCCGAAAATAACTGAAAAAGAGAATCCTGGCAATAGAACCAATGATACAACCTAGAATCTACCACAAATAACCCAAGTACACTGGCACATCACTCAGCTTGAGCTAAACGCTCACCCAAAGCGTGCAAAGGTACCATACCCCTCTTTAGAGTTACTTATGTAGGATTTTAATGTGTTGAAGATAAAGCATATAAAGAACCATAATAAGCAAAAACATTCCATAGAGCATAACCATTCAATAGTGCAAAATCAGATCTAGATCTTTAAGGAATCATGATTTAAACAATAACTATGAAAAGATTGATCATACAAGAACCAATTACAGCCATGTTAACTCCATTATATTTAACACTGTAAAACATCAAAGATTCTTACATTACAAAATATTACCATAAGTTATGCATGCATTAGATCCAATGACATAACTCTACAATAATTATGTGTCTCTCTGTGTTTCTTTAACTACACAGACTAATACATAATTATAGGAGTGGAGACTTTCCCTTCACCACTTACGCACTTCCCAAAATAGGTCGCATGATGAAATTAGCCATGTGCCTTTACAATAATATGCACACATGTAAGTGCACTAATAATATATCTCCTACAGTCATCCGGGTAGTAATAATTCTATTATTATCCTAAACTCATACATGGTGCTTAGTAAACACTCATCCCCAAAATAACATTTGTGTGTCACACAAGTCTCCATCCCATTGTGTGCTTCGCATGCTATCTCCAAAAATAGCTCATAACCATGAAAAATGGCTAAGTCTCGAATCAGCTTGTCTTGTCATGGATTTCCTTTCCGCTCCTTCCGTGCCTTCAAATGTGCCTTGTTCTCGTGCATGAATCTTATATGTGCCTTATCCATAGAGTCATACTCCTTCTGCTCAATAGTTAGCGTTCCTAATTTCGAACATTTTAACTTTTATATTATCCCTCCTAAATGTCACATTTTTCCCAAACTATGATTTCAGAGAGATGTGGGATAAATGGATTTAAGTTAATTTAAATGTATTTAACAAAAAAAAAATTCTTAATTTTTCCAAATTAATTAGTAGATTTGACGTGTTTTTTAGTGTGTCAAAATTACAGGCATTACATGTAGCATTTCTTGATTCCTTTATAGAGGATTGAGGTAAAATTGAGATACTTTGAGCTTAGGATTGGAAGTGTTTTTCATCACTTAAATAGTGATTAAAATCTTCCATTATATGTTGTTTAGAAAAATTAAAGAGATATTATCAGGCTTGTATATAGTTGGCAAAGGATGTAAAGATAAAAAATATATTAGTAAAGTCATGACAACCTATCATTATGAATAAAAATATATTAGCAGTTTCACCAGTTGTTGCAAAGACACTATGATAGGTCTATTTTATTTATTTTTCCCTTATACTTTGAGAATTTATAGAAAATTTCCTAAATTTTTTGCATAAAGCATCTCTCTTCATTTGATGACTATGAATATAGATAGAAATTGAAACATTAAAATGTATGAGAGAAAAAATAAAGGAGGCTAGAGTTAATAATACATAATTTTTAGTATAATTATTTTTATTTTTAATCAAATTTTAATTGATATCTGAAAATTTAGTTAATTTGTAACTTCTTTTATGATAACCATTTTTTTAACCGTAATACTTGAAAAGAAACTATTATTATAAAAATATTTATATATCAAATTATCAACAAAAAAAAACCATTATTATAAATATATTTATAAAACTTAATTAAGATTGAAAATAAAAATTAAAAACTACTACTATTAAAAATATTTACAACAAAACTAATTTTTAATCATGACACATTAAACTTAATAAGTGTTGTGATCGAGCTCTTCTGCTCTATCACACACATGTGTCCTCTTACGTCATCCTTTTTTGTTTTAGCTATGGATGCTTTAGGCTGAATTATTTCTCATCATGTTGTGCAAGGTTGCATTCGGGGGATTTTTCTCCTTGATCATGTGACATAACTCATTAATGGTCATTTTGTAGATGATTCCTTTCTTACCATTTCTGAATTTGAACAAAATGTGGCTACGATTTTTTATTACCTTAATATGTTCTACCTCACTTCTGGATCCAAAATTCATATGGCTAAGACATTGGGCTATCGGAAAAGTTTCCTACCTATCCTGGACTGGTTGAAAGCTTACCCCTTGGAAATGGTTCAAAAGAGGCGATCAATTTAAATTTTTGGGCATTCATTTTTCTTTTGATAGCGAATATGCCACGCTATTGTAGCATGTTATTAACATAGTTTAGCTTAAGGTTTCTCAGTGATCTTCCAAACCTCTTTCTCTTGCTGGTAAATTCCAAGTGTGTACTAATATTCTTTTTGCCACCCATGTGTATTATTCTACGTGTTGGTGCCCCTCTCGTGCTTCATTTTCCAAACTTTACAAGATGTTTTCGGAATATATTTGGTGTAAAATTTCTTGCTCAACTAGATTTATTATAGAATGGTTTTGGGGAGGTTTTTTTGTCTCCCTCGTGATCAAGGTGGTATGGGAATCATTTATGTTTACTAAAAAAGTTTGGATTTATGTTCTAAATGGGTTGTGAGTTATCTGTCAGGTAATCAGTCTTGGAAAAATTTTCTTTGTCACTGCATTTATTTTGGTGCTCCGTATGGAAATTTTTTTTAGAACAATATTGGATTGCACACTCTCATTATCACCATGGATCCGGTTAGCATCACAGGAACCTTTTTTTCAAAAATTATCTGGAAATCATTTGAGATAGTGAAGCCTTTGTTGCGTTGGATTAGCGGCGGCTTTCACAAAGGGATCTTGTTCAATTCTCAAAATATTTGTTAGTCTCCCATCATCACTGATGATAATATTTCACTTACAGAAACTTTAGGCATCAAAGCTCTCTGGATTTCTTAGAAAGTAGTTCGTACCATCCAGGATTTATTCATTCACAGAGACTGGGTTCCTTAGCTCGATCTTAAGATAAAATTTCATCTTGCTAATTCATACCTCTCATCTATTTGTAATATTTAGTAATTAATGCATGATGTTATGCTCCACAAGCTAGGGCCTAAACCCCTAGATGCTTGGTGGCATGATTGGCGGCAGAATCATTAAATTTCCTTGCTTCACTGTAGCGCTAGAATAACCTACCCAATCTCTCCTTCTATTTCAAAACTCAATGCCCATTGGGGTTTCAACTCTATGCATTCCACCTAGCTTTATAGGATTTCATGTGCTTGGAATTCTATTTTTTAACCCAAATTCGATCATTTCCTTTGGTGCCTTATTTATCAGGGTTTACCTATCAAATAATGTCTTAGTCACGTTGGCATCCCTAATTATAAATTCCCTTTCTCTTCTAAACCTGAATCCTTTAAGAACTTATTCTGGTCTTGTCCTCATGCTCAAACTATCTTGACTTCTATACAATATTTCTTCCAACCTACCATCCGGAATTCTTTTAATGGTGTTTAAATTTATTTGGAGATTTCAGTCCTTGGCCACATTATATTGATGCTCTCTAGCAATTGTTTAGATCTTGTATTCTTTTTCATATTTGGAAATATCGAAATGATTTGATATTTCTAAAAGATTAATATGTTGAATTTTTTCACTAGTGACAAAGTAGTTATATTGTCTATTATCCACATACAGATTCAAGAAAAAGTTGAGAAGGTTGTCTTGGATTTTTCTTATTTATAGGAGTTGCTTGCACACTTGGAGCGTGCACCGTTCATAATGAGTTGGGTCCCCCAGGATCCATTTCCATCGCCACCTCATCCATCTACATTTCGTAAACTGCCACCTGTAGGACGATGTCACAAAAAGTTCTCTCACAATGATCACTCCACCTCTCCTCAGGGTCATCTTCTAGATCCGTCCTCCTTTAGACCAGGTTGGATTCCTACTTTGAGGTAGAAGGGCATTGCTAGTTCTCTATGGTGGGACTCTCCACTGCCTGACATGTAGACTATGGTTGTAATGCCCCATATTTCGGAATGCCTGAAAACCAAACCTAACACCTAAAATCCAGTATTAATTTTTTTTAACTACATTTTATTTATTAAAATTATAGGTAATGAATCATCCTTGTAAAGATGAATCTTGATTCCTCCATGCTAGTTTAAATGTGATGGATTAGCATTATTTTTTTTCTTTTGACTTTATTTGGTCAAGAGAAACAATTTCTTAAATAAAATGTAGAGCTATTTAGATAATTCTACCAAATTGAAATGATGAGAAAAACACTAATAAGTTTTGCATAGTGATATCTAGGTTGGATTAATATATATTAAAAAATTATGTTCTTTTAAGATATACTCTAATATTTTTATATGGTAATATATATATGCATATGCATGTAGGTTTTAAAATAGATTATTTCATATATATATTTAAAAAATCACCCATTTATTTATTTAAATTAATTTCCCAAAGGGGATGACTCGAATTGAAGATTAAGTTCTTGTATTCCCTTTTTTGTTTAGAACATTTCATAATACAAGCCCTTCATTTTCTTTTTATTTACTACTATTTTTAAAAAAAATCTTAGATGTCTAAGGGGTTTCATGTCAGTTTTAAAATTACTCCATGGTCTCATGTTGGATTTAAACTAGTTTCCAAACACTAAAAGAAAATGGTGCCCCCATTAGGAATACTTTTTAAAAAATATATTTAATTTTAGGAGGACAAAGGGATGAGCTAGATAAGTCAAAGGGTGAAGAATTTTGTTTTTAGTGAAATTTTTTAGGTTAAATAGAGACCATAGGATTAAAATATCACTCACCATTGATCTAAGGTGTACTAAGAAACCCTAAAATCATTTTAATATTCATTCCTTTCTCATTCTTTTTCCTAATTGTTTACTTTTTCTTTTTGTTTTTGGTTGTAGTTTTCTTTGAAGATTTTAAATGGATTCCTGGGAGGATAATAGTCTTATTTCTCATGTATACATTATTCTACAACCTCTAAATTAAATTATTGGGGATATTTATTTATTTTAGAAATTTGTTGCAGTAGTATTCTTGTTGGCTTGTCACATTCATGGTTTTTTTTTCTAAGTTTTAGGGTAGATTTTTTTTTTTTTTTTTGTGGGTATAAAACCCATCTCTAAACATATTCATTTGCATTCATATAAATGTGATTGAATTAGATCTATATGCATATGTATTTGCAGGAAGGAGAAGTCTTTTATTAATGTTTTAAATCCCCCCAAAGTGGAGGCCGCACCAATAGCAAGGGGGTGAGTATCTATATACACATGTGTGGTTGGATTATATATATATATATATATATATATATATATATATATATATATATAGTTAACAAGTGTAAAGAGCCCACATAGGTCAAAGGTCATACGACCAACCAAGGAAATCAATGGGTTGCGGTAGAGTCATGGCCAGGTCGTGACCCTCCCTTGCAACCCTTATAAGCTGATTTCTAAAAGTGAATATAAATATAATTTTTTTACCTTTATTTTATTTATTATTTATTTATTTATTTCAACAAATTAGCAAGAAGCTAAAGTACTCTATTTTATTTGATTACATCAAAGTAGCAAGAAGATTTAGGATTTTTATCCAACTACCATATCAGGAAGCACTATGTTCTAAATCATCGGTTGACTAGGAGGGACTGTTTTAGACAACTAGCCTTCAAATACTACCTTAAAACTAGTGGAATTAAGAATCTTGTTGTACAAACAAAGTAGACTACGTTACTGCAAAAAAAAAAAGGAATTTGCTATCTTGTTGTAAGTAGAGTAAACTAAGTTTAAAATAGACCATCAATATCAAGCAGAAAATGCATTAGCACAGGTACTAATAGGTATGGTTATATGTCTTGCATATGTGCTCATGAGTATAAATTACATGATTGAAAAATAAAGGAAGGTTTACATTTAGACTCACTTGATGATTTCAAAAATAAGAAATAACAGATTAACCAATCACCACACTAATAAATATAAATACTCTAGCTGATCAACATTAGGAGGACAAGGACAACATCATGTAAAAGCAAAGGGAACATCTTCAACCAAATTCACTCGTTCTGACCGTAGAAGTAATTATAAGGAGAATTTTTTTTTTTCTAATTTCTTTTGGGCATGATAAAATAAGAATACCACAATCTTCATGACAAGAAAGGAGATTATTAAAAAAATCCAATAGATTTACAAATATCCAAGAGGAATATAATACAAGGCTTAAAAAAGGCTCTTCCAACCCTGAAGGAAACCTTTATCAATGTGACCAATCATTACAAAACCCATTACATGCATCTTGAACTACTAACAAAGAAAGAAAAAACACAACTTTAGAATCATCTCTTGCTTTTGTATGATTCACATGAATCCCAACATGGGATTCTTTCAAAGGAGGTTACAACCATAATTACAAAAAAATACCAAATGAGATCTAAGAAGGAGTCCTCTCCAAAATTCGGAATACAATTTTCCAAGGTCTCCAAGAATGCTCCACCAATCTTTGAGCTAAAATATTCATTCTTTTCACTTCAAAAAATCTTCAATAGAAAGAGAAAAGGCCCGATTTACCACCCAGCCTATAGGCATCATTACATGCCTTTCCAAAGGTTGTAAGACATGCTAGCCTCCCCCACACCCATGGGAGAGAGAGATAGCTTCCACAAATCTGAACAAGAACAAGGTAGGGGTAACAAAAAATATATCACATACAAGATCCAAATCAAGCACCACAAAAACACAATAAATAATAACCAAAAAAAACGAGGAGAACACCATATTCATCCTCAAAAAGGGGAAGATTGGATGATACATCTAATAGTTCCATAGAGTGTGGTCCAACCATAGGATGCACACTTACAAAATCTTTAAAATCCTCCTTATCCCTCCATAACAATCACCCCTCCTTATTACTCCTCACATTCGCCAAAATTCCTCCTTGGGAGAATTTTCAAACTCATTGGGTTTCCTCTCCCCCCTTCCCCAAGGGGGTTTAAACCATATGAACCACCTTCCCCACCTCAAACCATATGAGAGGATAAAAAAGAAACCAACATGGCTTGCCCATCAAGCCATGAGGTTTAAAAGGGAAAATCCCTCCCTCTTCCCCAAACAAAATTCCCAAATCCATCAAGCCATATGATGGATGGAGAAGTCAATCAAAAGAACAAGAACCAAGCCAACATGCAACACATGTAGAATAAGAACATAGATTTAAACAATATGCAATCTACCATTTATGTGCAAAAATAACACAAGGATCAAATATCCTACTTCCAAAAGTCGCTCCAAACTCTAAGCTTCTCCAAATCCTTGTACAAGAAAAAAATCCAACTCACAAACCATACCAAACACAAAAATGACAAGAAAAAAGTTTTGTTTCTCCCACATGAGGGAGTATTTGAAGAAAAACTTAGTAAATCTTCCTCAAAAATGAGTGGGTGACATGTGTCACTCGTCTCTTCCCTCCAAGAAAAGATTACCAAAAACATAAAAGGAATAAGAAAATATAAGATCCTCATTTAAACACAACTCCCCCAAATTACCTAGAAAGAAAGTAAAACAAATCCATGCAAATTTTCAAAACACACAACTCCCAACCATTCTTACATGAATGGTGACAAGAGAGAGACCAAATGTAAGGGAAAATCCCTTTGGCCTTGAAATTAAACCCCACCCTACCTAATAGGTAGGGTCCACGGGCTTATTTTTATGCTAAGAGAACTCCCAAAACCAAAAGGAGTCTCTAAAAATGCCAAAAATAACCCAATTTCGGGTTTGGCACTCTTGGACACAAATATAGAAGATATTAAGCCCACTCAAGGGTGCTTATGTGGCCCAAATCTTCATTAATCTAAGAAAAAAATACACAATTACATTCCTAATGCAACTGGGGACCATTAGGTCCCCCAACCTATCTTTTCTAACAAAACATAAACAACGAAACACTATTAATTTTACCACATATACAACATTACAATCTAAGGGTCACTCATGGTGCCCAAACAATACATGCAAGCAATAAGGCTTCATACAACTAACATGGCTAAGACTCAGACCTGGGGGCTACTTGTGCACATTCATGTAGCCACTTTGAAACCCATGTTCTCATGTGCTCTATAATTTACACACTCATTGAAAACATTAAACTCATATATCGAATAAAAGTATAAATCAGCTACTCAGTAAATTAAAAGAAGTATAAACATACTAACTATACTAACACATCATCAATATGGAATTGTAATTGAGAAACATGCATAATTTCACATAAATTCACCATGTGTTAGTCATTACAGTACATGTCATCGACATATTTCCATGTTATCATATGATCACATAAAATTAATCGAAATAGTCCACAACCTCAATATGTGTGACAAAATCATGTATCCATCATATATCAAATAAGATCTAAATTAAAGTAACATGTTAGTATCGAAAACATACTAATGAAAATAACTATCATAATAGTGAAATCTAACTTGGCACTATGCACCCAAATCATCATACATGTCCATGAATGATCAAAAATCATATACCATAATATAAAAAATGTGCCATAATCCATGTCTAATCATCAAATATGAGTATAGAGTCAGTAGATAATTGAAGCTAGAAAAAGGTGGGCACTACATCCCCCTCTCCTAAAATTATACATCCTCCTAGAAGTCACTATAAGAGATAGGGATGTGACCCTAGGAGGTATCATGTCGTAACATGTGGTTGTTGGTCACAACAAGCATGTCCCACCAATTCAAACTTGGTCCTATACTAAGTGTTTCTTTTGTTTAGATTAATTTAGTTAAAGAAAGTTATATCTTCCAATTAAATTGTTATCAAAATCATTGTCTAAAACCCCTACATGGTCACGCATAGTGTATGTCCAACATTATGGTCACTATAAGGGAACTATATTATTGTTTTTTGACTTAACAAATATGTCTCATCAAATATAACATGATTTAAGCTCAAGTGTATTTTTCTATTAGGAGAATTATTACTCAAGGACAATTGTAGCTTCCAAATAACATTCATTTGCCTCATCATCTAACCTTCCTATAAGGGTCCACATTTAAAGAAACTATTGAAGTGTGATTCCAAGGAAACATAATTGTTCTAAAAGGGTTAACAAGTTTTTCATACTAGATGTGTACAAGCCCACTCATGGAAACCATCTTAGGTGTCACGATTACCATACAAAAAGTTGTTACAAGATTCCAAGTTTACGTGTGGTTTCACCTTGTAGCTCACCATTAACTTTAAAATCTGGAAAGTTGTTCAAAAGCCTTTCTAAGTTGGTCTTAACATCTACATTATTCATTAAGGGGGTCAAGAATGAGGATTCACATAATTCCTAGTGTAATTAAGGGTGATGACTTGATTTGACGATTATTTTTACATTAATAATGATAGTGCAAATAAGTTTGTGGGTGCCATATCTAGCCAACCATCAAGTTAGGATTGATTTGCTAGTTGGTTTCCAAAGTTTCATAGCATGTACAATCCACTAGAACATCTCGAATCCCACTTCAAAGTTTGCTTTAGAAAACTCATAAGAGATAGTTTAATTCATTATTGTTTAAAAATTTTTAAAGTTTGTCACATGAAAAATCAACTTTCAAACTTTCTACACCCCAAACAAGCCATAAATCCTTAATGCAAAAACAAACAATGAATTTTCAATTCAATAGGATATATGGAAATTTTTACTTAAATTTTATCGTTTCTTAAATACTATAATCAAGAGAAAACATGAATGAGTTAGGCACAAACATAATCCATTTAAAGTGAATTTTTCCCAAACCTATCAAAATACTAGAAAATTATAATTTGGACGGAATACAACTTGCCTATGCATACCTTCCTCAAAATTACAAGAGATCAACACACATTTTCCTTTAAGGAAAGGTATAGTCTAACGCTTCTCAAGATATGGAACTTATGTTAACTTTTACTTAACAATTATTTGGTCACAATTGGCCCATTGGATTGCTAGAGGTAGATACATATACACTCATTAACCAGAGGGTGAATCCATTTTACACGAAGAAATTTAAATTTTGCCACCCTATTGAGCGGGTAAACAATAAATGAGGTCATGTTTTAAAGAGTACCCCAAAACAACATAGCTTTCGAAATAACCACTCCAAATTTTACATTGCTTAACTAGTGGTTATACATTGATATCAAAGGACATCTTCACCCAAGGTAGGTGGAAGAAATCGATAATCATTATTCTTAGTTCCTTATTGTAGGGGTTACACTATTTATCTTATAATCCTAAGATTTTTAAATGAGAATGAATTTATGATCAGTCTCCTAAGCGTCAAATAGCCAAAGGATATTTAATAGGTAGACAAATGATAACATTATTTGTTAGCTCAACTCAATAGGGATGCCATTTAATGCAAATGCACCAACTCAAAGAGATTTAATCCCCTTATATCATTATCACATTTCTATGATTTTAAACATTGTTGTTCCATTTCAAGGTATACGTACATGGTTGTAGATATATGTATATTTTGGTGGGTTATGAAATGATTGTATTCCTCAACCAAGGTTGTACAAATACATATTCGTTGTAAGTTTTCCCACGGTCATATAATTATCATGGTATACCATATCACCTAACCATAGAGCGTAATCAACCATAATGTAGTTATTATATATTTATATTTTGGTGGGTTACAGAATAATTGAGACCAGATTAGACCAGAGAGAGAGAGAGATGAGAGAGAGAGAGAGAGAGAGAGAGAGAGAGAGAGAGAGAGAGGAGAGAGAGAGAGAGAGAGAGAGAGAGAGAGAGATTGTTGTTATTTATTTATTTATTTATTCATGATCATTGTTCTTCTAGATCCATTAGATAAGGTTAAAGATAGAGCTATTCCATGATTTATACACCTAAGTATTAGTGTTATAAACATGATTAACTGGGGAAAATTTTAATCAATTCGAAGGGGTTTATAATCACACGTGTACTTACTAAGGTAAAAAATTTTAACCAAGTTATATTACAACAAAATTTAGTAAGTGGTTATAGTATGAAAATAGGTTTATCGAGCTCAAGAAGCATTAACATAACTAGATCATTACCGAAGCTAAATCCAAATGTTATATTGAGAGCTTTGATAAGAACTTGATTTGTTTTATAATAGCACAATATATTATTAGTTTACTTGAAGAGGATAAACTAGTTATGAATATCACTTCAAGTAACACAATCGTATTAAAAGGAGACACTAAAAAACCTTTCCTTTTACTAGATATTGTTGAGAGACATGTTAGAGGAGCTTAAATTAACAAAAAAAATATCATCCAATTATGTTCAATTTTAAAATTATGCCTTAAAAAGGGAAACACATTTATAAGGTTGTTTAGTAGATTTTCCTTATAAAGAGGGTTATAAAATTTGAGTTTAGTAACAAAAACATCAAGGGTAGAAGTTATTCCCTATTCATAATAATGAAATTTTAAGACGTGGAAGACCATTTTAATCCTATTATGTGGTTCTATACAAGGTAAAATTATTTATTTTATGTCCATACTGAAAGGGTTTATTAGGTACAAATGTGGTTTCCTTAACCTTACAAGAGAGTTTTCCCACAAGGAAACGAATCAATAGAATAGGGACCAACTGATCAAATACCTTAAACATCTTACCCTCGACCAATAAAAACAATTCTACACTCATGCATCCAAACACAAATTATTTGTGAAATAATCATGACCACCTATGGTGTCTAAAGTGGTAAAACTATAAAAAATCACTTAGCACTCAAATGCCTCTTAGCATATAATTTGTTTTGGGTCTTTACATTCAATCTAGAAAAAGTGTAACATAACCCGATAATTATATTATAAAATCTTTCACCCTCCAAAGGTGTCCTAAGAATTTGAAGGGTTCAATAAGACCTAATTTGCTTGTTCTACAATCTAGCAAAAATGGCTGCAAAAGGGGCTTACCAAACAAGTACCCGATACCCAAATGGAAAAATGAATACTTCTAAAAAATTATTTATTATATAGGGAGCCAAACAAGACATACGACATTCAAAATGGGTGAATGAATTTGGAACTGGAAGCACTTTCTCGGAGCCATCTAAAAAAGTTTTGTTATTGCATTTCAACAGATTTTTTTGTGAAAGTGGCTACAAAATGTGTTTTGAAAACAAGAATTCACAACACAAAATGTTTTTTTATCAAATATCATCTATTCTACGATATATAAATAATCATATGTAATTTACAGTACATAATTTTGATAACCAGAACTCTAGTTATGACCTCGTTTCCGAAACTAATTTATGTTATTGACAAGTTTGTGTTTTGTGCCAGAATGACTAGAGGCCTCTTAAACATGCTTGAAAAAATATTTTCCAAATTCGTTTTCAAAAAAATAATTGCTACAACCAAATTACATGTAGAAATAATAAAGGTTAGAAGTCATAGAATTTGATTTTCTACTAAAGCTCCCTAAACTACAGGTCCAAATCGAAATAAATTTTCTTAGATTTTAGCTGTTGTCAATGCAACACTATGATCAATGGGCCTCAAAACTCCCTTTATATAAATGATCACATGATCTTATAAATTGGATTTAAATGTTGTTGTGACTTCCCAAGTGACTAGATACTATGATCAAATAAAACAGAGTACTTCCCAAGTCACATGATCTTATAAATTGGGTATAAATGTTAAAGTACTATGTTTTATTTGATTACATCAAAGTAACAATAAGATTTAGGATTTTTATCCAACTACCAGATCAGGAATCACTATGTTCTAAATCATCAGTTGACCAGGAGGAACTATTTCAAACAAATAGCCTTCAATTACTTCCTTAAAACTAGTGGAATTAACAATATTGTTGTAAAAACAAAGTAGACTACGTTACTGCAAAAAAAGAGGAATTTACTATCTTGTTGCAAGTAGAGTAAACTAAGTTAAAAATAGACCATCAATATCAAGGAGAAAACTCATTGGCACAGGAACTAATAGGTCTGGTTGTATGTCTTGCATATGTGCTCACGAGGAGAAATTACACGATTGAAAAATAAAGAAAGGTTTACATTTACACTCACTTGATAATTTCAAAACTTATAAGCAACACCAAGTTTACCACTCGCCACACTAATAAATATAAATTCTCTTACTACCCAACATTAGGAGGAAAAGGACAACATCATGTAAAAGCAAAGGGAACATCTTCAACCAAATCCGCTCGTTCTGACCGCAGAAGTAATTTTAAGGATTTTTTTAAATTTCTTTTGGGCATGATAAAATAAGAATACCACAAGTTTCATGGCAAGAAAAGAGATTATTACAAAAAATCCAATAGGTTTACAAATCTCCAAGAGGAATACAAAAAAACACTTAGAAAAGGCTCTTCCAATCCTGAAGGAAACCTTTATCAATGTGACCAATCATTACAAAACCCATTACATGCATCTTCATCTACTAAGAAAGGAAGAAAAAACACAACTTTAGAATCAACTCTTACTTGTGTATGATTCACATGCATCCCAACATGGGATCCTTTCAAAGGAGGTTACAACAATAATTACAAACAAATAACAAATGAGATCCAAGAAGGAATCCTCTCCAAAATTGGGAAAACAATTTTCGAAGGTCTCCAAGAATTCTCCACCAATCTTCGAGCTAAAATATTCATGCTTTATGCTTCAAAAGATTTTCAAAACAAGAAGAAAGTCTCGGTTTACCACCCAACCTATAGGCATAATTACACTCCTTTCCAAAGGATGGAAGACATGGTAGCCTCCCCCAAGCCCATGGGAGAGAGATATAGCTTCCAAAAAGTGTACAAGAATAGGGGAGGGGTAGCAACAAACATATCACATACAATACCCAACTCATGCACCACAAAAACACAATAAATGAAAACCAAACAAAAAGAGGAGAACACCATATTCATCCTCAATAAGGGGAAGAGTGGATGAGACATCTAATAGTTCCATAGAGTGTGGTCCAACCATAGGATGCACATTTATAATTTTTTAAAAAACCTCCTTATCTCTCCAAAACAATCATCCCTCCTTATTACTCCTCCCATTTGCCTAAATTCCTCCTTGGGAGGATTTTTAAACCCATTGGGTTTCCTCTCCAAGGATGGGTAAGGGGGTTCAAACCATATCAACCACCTTCCCCACCTCAAACCATATGAGGGGATAAAAGAGAAACAACATGGCTTTCCCATCAAGCCATGAGGTTTAAGAGGGAAAATTGCTCCCTCTTCCCCAAAAAAAAATACCAAATCCATCAAGCCATATGATGGATGGAGAAACAATCAAAAGAACAAGAAAAAACAAGTAGGTAACATAGGTAAAACAAGAAAATACATTTAACAATGTGCAATCTACCATTTATGTGCAAAAATAACACAAGGATCAAAGATCCTACCTATAAAAATATCTCCAAACTCTAAAATTCACCATATATTTGTCCAAGAAAGGGCTCCAACTCCAAAAACATACCAAACACAAATGACAAGTAAAAATTCCTCTTTCTCCCACATGAAGGAATATTTGAAGAAAATCAATTAATATTCCTCAATAATGAGGGGGTGAAATGTGTCAGCCCTCTCTTCCCTCCCAGCCAAGATTCTAAAAACAAAAAGAAGAAAAGATAAATCCACATTTAAACATAACTTCCCCAAATTACCAAAAAATAAAGTAAAATAAATCCATGCAACTTTTCACAAAACACAACCCCCAACCATTCTTACATGAATGGTGACAAGAGAGAGGCCAAATGGGAAGAAAACTGCCTTTTTTCCTATAAATTAAGCCCCCTACCTAATAGGTAGGGTCCAAGGGCTCATTTTTGTGCTAAGAGAACCACCAAAACCAAAAGGGGTCTCTAAAAATGCTAAAAATAACGCAATTTCGGGTTTGGAATTTTTGGAAAAAATTGTTGAGGATGTGGGGTCCACTCAAGGTTTTTTATGTGACCCCAATCCTCATTAATCAAGAAAACACATCCTTAAAACAAGTGGGGACAATTAGGTTCCCCAACCTAGTTCCTAACAATAATAAACAACCTAAGCACAATTAAATTTTAAAAAATATACAACATTATAATATAAGGGTCACTTATGGTTCCCAAACGATACATGCAACTAATAAGGATTCATACAACTAGAATGGCTAAGACTCAGTCCCGTGGGCTGCTTATGCATATTCGTGTAGCCGTCCTAAAACCCACAATCTCCTGTGCCTTGTAATCTACACACTCATTGCAAACATTAAATGCATCTTTCCAATAAAAGTATGAATTAACTGCTCAGTAAATCAATCAAGGTATAAACATGAAAACTATGCTAACACATTATCAATATGAAATTGTAATTAAGAAACATGCACAATTTCACATAAATTCACCATGTGTTAGCCATTGCAGTACATATAATCGACATCCATTCGTGTTATAGTATGATAACCTCAAATAACATCCAATGAAATGAACTATCATAATAGTCAAAGCTAAGTTGGTGTTGCACACCCAAATCATCATACATGTCCACAAATGATCAAAAATCATAACATAATATAAAAAAAATGCCATAATCCATGTCTAATAATCAAACATGAGTATAGAGTTAGAAGATAACTAAAGCTAGAAAAAGGTGGGCACTATAATGGCTAGTTGTCCACCCCTTGGTTGGGGAATTATTATTCCTTTGTAGATGGAGATGACTAATCATGATGGTTAGTAGGTGGATCCTCCCCAAGATGACCCTCCTCCTCCTAGAGCGGTGGCTTTTGCTTAGTGTTTTCTGATTTGGTGTAGCTCTTGTGCTCTCTAGTTACCCTTTAGGTGTTTTTTTGTTGGTTGTGTGGCATTTTGTTTTTTCCTACATGGAATTTTATGGGACCCTGAGATTTCCAATCACCCTGCTAATGTAAATCTCTTTTATTAATTTGAATATAAGGGCAGTTCCAATAGTAAAAATAAAAAACTATTGCCATAGAAATATTTACAAATTAATTAATCTATAAAAAATGTATTATATAAACTAAGCATTTAAGGTTTCACACAATTTTCTTGGAATATAAGTTCTCTAAAAATCAATGAACTTTTATAAATATTGAATATTTATATTATAAACAATTATTGAACTTACGTGTTTCTATGTGTTAGGTTTATTCAATCTCTCTTTTTATCTATCTTCTTCAATATTCATCACACCCTCCTTTTATCTTTTAGTTCTTTATCAATCTTGTTTTAAAGTTATTTGTATGTTCTATCACTTTCTCTATATGTATAGATATTATTTGTTAGTTCTTTATTTAAATAATTCAAAAGAGATGGGTTAAAGATTGTGTTGGATCTATTTGCTATATTTATAAATCTATTAACTCTATTTACTGTTGTAAGAACATAATTTTATACTAGTACACACTTTTTACTATTCACAATCATTTTAATAATAATAACTCTATTTAGTATTATAACTAGTAATAGCACCAAGGTGTTAATTACAATTAATTTAAAAATAATAATATTTTAATATTTAAAATTAATTTTAAAAAGTAAAAAATTAACAAAAAGTAGAAAATCAATTCAATTTAAAAATTAATAAAAATTAAATGTTAGAAATTAGAAATTAATAAAAAAAAATTTAAAAACAAGTAAAAAATAGCTCGTCGAGTTTACCCTAGCGGTGGGGAATGTGGGCTATATGTTGGATGTCTCGAGGTCCATTCCTCGAGCTGGCCATCTCTATAGCTTGTCTTTACTCAGCTAGGTAGTTTCGAGCAGGTCAGCTACTTCGGTGGTAGAGGTGGTCTCTCGACGTGGTGCCAAGACAACTCAGTGTTCAATGCGATGGGGTCGGGGTAAGGCATGAATCCTATGTTCAATGTGATGAGGGATGTTTGGCATTGTAGCACGAGAGTTATCCCAAACCAATTTTAAGCCCGTCCAGTTTACCCTAGTCATGGGGAATGTGGGCTATATGCGGGAGGTCTCAGGGTCCATTTCTGAGGCTGGCCACTTCTATCGCTCATCGTTATTTGGCTAGGAAGCTCTGAGTGGGTTAGCTGTTTTGGTGGCGGAGGTGGTATCTCGACGTGGTGCCAAGTCAGCTCGGTATTCAATGTAACAGGGGTTGGGGTCAGGTATGAATCCTATGTTCAATGTGACAAGGCATGTTTGGCATTGTGGCACGAGAGTTATCCCAAACCACTTTTATCGATGAGGTCTGGGTGGAGTGGTCTAGTCAAAGGGTTGTTTCCGGCTCCTCCCAGGTTCAAATCCCACTATGGCACGATCCCGATTCGGGGTGGTAATGTCCCAAGTGGTGCAGTTGGCAGGCTAGATTTCTGAGAAGGAGTTTATGGATAAAGAAGACCTGCGCTTGATGGTGTATGGCGGATCATGTTTTGCTTGTGGTGGTGTGTTCTTGCGCAATGACTCATGATTTATTAGATCAAGCATGGATGGTTCATTGGTGGTGGCTAGTGTTTCGTCATTGGTGTATGTAAGAAAGGACACTCATGTTTTTCCAAATGTGATGTAGCGGCTCATGGTTCGCTTGTGGCGGCTCGTGTTTTGCTAGTTTTGTGTGTTCTCGGTGACGGCTCATGGTCTGCAGATCATTGAGCTTAATTGTAATTTCTTGGTTGTTGTAAGGGTGGGGTCCCTTAACCCTCTAGTTCATAGCTTCAGTCAAAAGCGTTTACCATATAAAAAAAGAGAAAAAAGTTAATAAAATTTTAAAATTAATAAAATTAAATAAAAATTGAAATTAATAAAAAATTATAAATTATAAATTAATAAAAATTTTAAACTAAAAAATTATTAAAATTAAAAAATATAATAATTAAAATTAATCAACATTTCAAATTTTCCAGCATACATAGAAAGCTGTATTTAAGCTCAAGCACAGTATTGAAGCATAAAAGGAATGCAATAAAAGTAATAGATTACAATATCTAGATCAAGGCTAATGCCTGACAATGATATCAAAAATAGGTAAATAATTTCCTGAAAAATATTGTAGGGATCAAAGACTATAAGTGCAGCTTCAGGATACAAATTAGCAGGTTAAAGGTGAACTGAAGAAAGAGATGTATAAGCAATCCATTTCAGTTAGTGGTGTTTCAACACCATTCAACCTTACGAAGCCCAGAATAATCAATGTTCAGTTAGAATATTGAAGAGATCACAATGAAGAAAGAAATTCAATCACATGAACTCTTCTACAGGTAGGACAACGAAACAACCTAGGTCTCATCTATGGTGGTAATTCGACATCCATCTAAATTTGATAGGTTGCATATCAAGACATGCATTGCAACTCAATGATAAATAAGTGTTGGTGGAATTCATTCAAGAAATAAACAAATCCAGTTTGAGTGTGACCTTATCAGTAAGATCCATTCACAGGAATAAGTCAAGCTTGTATGGTACAAAAAACAACCAATATTGTAAAAATTATAGTACGAAAAAAACCAATTGCATTCAAGCACTCATCCCATGGGAAGTTTTCAATGTTCAAGTGATCTCAAATTGAAAAGGATTAAATCATTTACTCTACAGATTTTTAAAAGAAATAAGTTGATCCTGAACAATGAATCATAACATAATAGATTCTCCATAATACAAAATTGATGCCAAGGATTTCAGAACATAAAATAAGTAACATACAAAACCTATATTTGTAGAAACTCATAACCACCATTTCTACAATATTCTCAACAAATGCAAATAAAATAAAAAATGTCCCGAGGTTAAGCACAAATAACTCATATAGAGAAGAAGTAGAAGTAAGTATCCAAAATGAAGAAATTACTTTATGTCCACCACATGGAAACGAAGTATATACAAAGCCTCTACAAAAGCAAATGCCAAATAAAAAGTGCAGATTTAACTCAAACGTTGAATCAGAGACACTGCAGTGTATGAAATAAGAATACCCAAATCAAGAAACATTCATATATGGAGTTAAGGGAGGAGCAAGGCTGTAATAAATAATAGAGACCCAAATAAATGAAAAAATCAAAAATACAAAGCTTCCAGAGGTAGAGAGGAATAGACATTCATGGCGGCCCAGTTTTTGCAGTCAAAACCCCCATGTTATCTTCATAGAAAAAGAACAAATACTCAGAACTCAAAATACACAGATCTAAAAGTCACAATGAAGACTGGTTCAAGTACTTCACTCACCTTTTATCACAAGTAGTTTCGAAGTTAATTGACCATGAGCACTCTATTGAAAAATGTACAGATTTGAAGAAATAATGACCCCGTTTGGAGTTTGCAAAGCTTTCAAAAACTCATTTAAAAATGATTAAGAAACTTACGGTTTCGAATTGTTTTCTTCAAATCCTTGAGTTACAGAGGAGGTAAAGGAAGCTCAGGAAAAATTTTCAACTCAAAAATACCAGAGTCATCCAAGAGATCACACAAAGAAATGCAAAAGAAGATGGGTATCAGTTTTGAAGCTGAAGTCACGATGAACCAAAATACCAGCAAAAACTCAAGGATCAAAAAGCTTACTGACCTCATCAATCAGTGATGCAAAGCCAGATCTATAGAGCTCAAGATATGGTGGCCACATCAAAAAGAAAACCCACAGAGACCAAGAAATATACCGGCGCTCAAGCCTTTTGACCAAAAGATCTCACAAAGAAAAATTAGATCTCATAGACGTCGCCACAAAGACCAAACAGAACATGACGAGCTCAAAGAAAAAACCATGGAGGCCATCTTTAAAACCATCTCCTCAAAAAAAGATAGAGGAAGAGCTACAAAATACAGGTGTAGCTGAGCTTGAGTTGAGAATAGAATAATGGCGTTGAAGAAAATTTTTGCCAGGGCTTCGCCCACGAACCAAAAAACTGAATGAAATGATCATTAAACCCAAGCTCTCCTTTATTGCCTGAATCCAAGTATGGGTTAGTATCAAATTCCACCATGGTACGAGATCAACGATCAAGCTTCATCAAGGATGAAGATCAAAGGCCAAGAATCATGCTTAGAGCTCGAAATAAATAACCACAGTTAGTCCCCACCGACCACATTCAATGCACATTCAGAAACCCTAACAGTGAGTCCAAGGATTGATGGCATCAAAATAGAGGTACAGAGACCAAGGGCCCAAGATGATCAACAAATATAAAAGCAAACTCAACTTGAGTTACATATGCCACCGACCAAGTTACCAAGGGGTGAGTCACCATAGAGAAGGGGACAACCCACGTGTCCATCGAATAAATCATTACATTGACTTTAAATTTCCAGACTATAGTCATTTCCAAATAATGCAAAATGCCATCATACATGCTTATCACCAAAAAGGTGAATTTTTAAATATGCCAAGGACGACAACTATATACTATAGTACTCGTTACAAAGTTGACAAACTATTTAGTATGTTCATGGTAAATAATCGAAGGTGGCCGAGTATGGTAGTAACTATTACAAAGTGCCCCATGTATATCTAAAACCTTGAAAAGTATGCTAAGTCCACAAAGGTGGTCCCCATGCCAAGGAGTTGAAGATGATCTGTAGCATGTTATCCATGTGATCACTAGAAAATAGAATAAGTGTAAACATCAAAGATAAAGGTGGTCCCAATCAGGATTGATATTTGGATGAATTATTTTGCAAAGTATTGCAATTAATGTAATTATTTCGCTACAAATAGGGAGTTGTATTTTTGCATACCTTCACAAAAGGACATAATAGAGAAGAAGAAAGAGTTGCATGTTCATGGAGAGAGACTTTCCTAGCAAGCAATCTTATTTTTAGAAAATTATTCATCCTTCTCTTCTTAAAAATAGAACAATCAACTTCAATTTGACTGTATTGTAATTAAGGCTAATAATGCCTATTTGTAATTGCATGTTCTATTGTTATTCCTTTATCTATTATTAAATAAAGGATAAAAATATAATGTAGGGGCAAGTACAAGACTTAGGCTATTTTTAAGAAGAGGGTGAAGTTTTTTTGTGCTATATATTGTGTGCCTTTGCAAAGCACAAAAAAACACCTCTGGAGGACTTTTGGATATAGGAGTACTGAAGCAATTTTTGTCATTTTTTCCTTCTGCGTGTGAAGTATTTTCTGCCTTTCCAATTATTTGCAGTCTTTTGTATTTTCTATTAGTCTTGTGAATGCAAATTCACTGATCAATCATCTTACCCTGCTGCAAATTCAGTATTTTTTGCTTTATTTTAATGTGCATGTTAACTTATTAGTAATGTTCTGATTTTCCCTCACTATCACCAAGTGTTTTCCCTTAAATATTCCATAGTAAACTATTGGCTCATGCATCAATAATCCTTCCCATAACAATTGTACATATACTCAGTCAAAGCCCTCATACAAATTTGGTGTATCACCTTAGTTTGTATTACTTTACAGTCATTTTTTACTCTTAAGCCCCATAATTAGTTTAGGATACACCAACAAGGAACCGGCTTTGATACTAGAGACTCACCTCAAAATAGGTATACCCATAGACCTAAGGTCTTTCCATTATATCTACGAAAGAGAGAGATCAAACTTTGCAAGCTTAGGAAATATGCAGCCATCTCTCTACAGGGCGCACTTTCGAGAGATAACACAACCTAGAATGTAATTTATTGCAAGTTTATCTAGACTTAGATCCGTAGATGGTCTCTTGGTTGACAAAAGTTGGTTTTAGGTTTTTAAATATCTTTTGGAATATGCACATCTAATTCATTTTTCTTGGGATTTTAATATTTTCAAAGCACTTTTATTAATGAAATTGCTTTAACTATTAACTTATTTCCAGAGACCCCTACACCTCGCCCCATGCTACCAGTAGGTAGCATGGGCTTATCACCAAGGACAAGGCATAGGAGAGTAAGGGCTCTTCCCTCCTTTCCCAACCTCACGCCACCATTAAGAGGTGTGGGCTTAACACCGAGGGTTGGTGGGGCAAAGAAGTGTGTAAACAATTTTTTTATTTATTTTGCCTTGTGATATATATATTTTTTTGTTTTTGGAATTTAATTATGCTTTTGGGAAGGGATGTTTTCCCTTGGCCTCTATTGATGTGAAATCACAACACCCCCTGAATGAGATAGTTTGTGGAATGAAGACATTCAGTGTGATTGCATAACATGGAGATATCCCGAGTGTGGGACATTGCGAAATGAGATAGCTCTTCGGAGAAGGCCAGTTCTTGCTCCCAACCTACCTATAGCTAACTACTCCTAATGTAGGAAAACCACTAACTAATCCCAATGCTTCCAAGGGGACATGGAAAGAAGGATTGCATCAAAGAAACCTACACTACAAGTAGTGATACACCAAGAAAGGAGTGCTGATCACTCTTCCCATCTTTTAAAAATGGAAAAAGGTTGAATACTGGGGAGGTTTGAAAAATACAACACAAACCCAAGTTTTGCAAATGAATTAAGGGAAGGCTAGAAAACTACAACACAAACCCGAAATATAAAAAATATTCATTCTTAATAAACACAAAACACCCATATCCTACAATAACTATGAAATATGCACAAAAGACCTTGTCGCAATGAGAGGTAAGAGAGACACAAAAAACATGCAAAGGTTAAAACAACTAATAAAAAAATAATTTTTATTGCTCATGAATTATACATAGTACATGACATGTGGGAGAAAGGCATGAAGCCATTACAAACCTTAAGAGGAAGGATTGAAGCTCCAAGAAGAATGGGGTGCATGGGAGAGAAAAATGATCAATAACCTTTTTTACAATGCTACCCCTTACAATTTATAGAGGAATAAAATGAGGAGAAAGAGAGATAAAGAATTAGAAAACGCACTCCAATCTCCTAGAAAATCCATCATTTTTTTTGTGGGAGTGATGGGCAAGTCTAAAAAGCCCATACTCCATTGTACCTTTCTTATTGGGGAAGAAAAGAAGCCCATACATGATCATTCTGGGAGGTGAGAAATCTAAAACCACTCCTCTAAAATGGATGATTGTACTTCCACATTTTGGAATTCTTAACTTTCTAAAAAGTTTTATTTTATACAAATTTGAGGTTCCAGTCAAAAGTTATGGTCATCTAAAGATGAGGGTGCCATACTACAATAAATGTGGGTGGTTATATTCCTCTTTTTCAGACTCCGAATTACATCGCATCCTCTGAAAACCAAAATATCAGACTTTTGGGATTCAAAACTTTAGACATTTTGATTTCAGTGTTCAGGTCACTCTACATCGCTCAAGTTGGCATAAGAGTTCTGAAATGCCAAACCTCTGAAGTCTGAAATTTGGACTTTGGAGTTCAGACTTCGAAACCATGTCACATGACATTGTTCATCACTGGAGCAAAAATTTTTGAAATTATGAAACTCTGAAGTCTAGATTTTAGACATCTGGTGTCAAAATTTTACCTTTTTGAGGTTTTTGGTTTCAAGATTTCAGGGGTTTGGGTTTTCGGGTTTTAGGAATTTGGGTTTCTAGGTTTTAGGACTTTAGGTTTCAAGATTTCGGGGCTTTTGGTTTTGGGGTTTTCAGGACTTTGGGTTTTGGGGGTTTCAGGACTTTGATTATTAGCTTGGTACATGAAACCTTTGAAATCTTGAAAGTATGAAGTTTGACTTCGGGTTCTCGGACTTCCACCCTCCTCTGTGTGGCACTGTTCACCGTGAGGTCATGAAACCTCCAAAACTCTGAAGTCTAAATTTTGGACTTCATGTTTCAGACTCCTCACTCCTTTTTTGCACTTATTTCTGCTAAGTCCCCAAATTTTTCTTCGGGATACCTCTAAATAACCACACCTCCGAAGTCCAAAATATAGACTTTGAAGCTTCTTCATTTCCCGAACTCCTCTGCAATGTGCTTGTCCTGCTCCACTGTCTTTCTCGGCTTGTGCCAAAAATGTGAGCTTCCATGGACGAATTAATCCCTCATTTTCTCTCTGTGAGGTCTTGTTTGTCCAAGTTTTCCTAAGGGGGAAATTTTTATAACAGCATCAACCTCACACAACCAGTAAGATGTGAGCACTCAACAATGAAGGTTAAGATAGGTGAACAAGCCTCTTAGTTGAAAAATTTTAGATTTTTTTTTGTTGCTACCAAAGAGGATTTGTTTGGGGGAAAGATGTGACATCATGAAGCTTCTATAATAGACCATGGGAAAAGACAACTATGGTAGAATAAATATATATTCAGAATCAAGTATGGCAAGCATCAGCAGGATTTGTGTCAAAATTTCATCTTATCTTGTTGAACTAATGAAGTGATAAGAATTCTTGATGATAATATCATGAATGTTTTAAGAGATATGATTTGATAGATTGGATATGTTTTGTAGAATTTTTTGAGAGTTACTTTGAAAATAAGTTCCTTGATTATAAATTTTACATAATGAGCTGACACATGGTAATGCAATGTAAATGCAGAGTAGTATACATATGGAGATGCTGGTGGACTACATGCTAGAATGTATAAGGTGAAGAGAGTTGAAGGATGTAAAACTCCTTACCTCTAAGAGTACACAATGAAGAAACACAACCTTTGAAGTTCATATTCTTTTAATGTAGGGACTTGTTATCTGGGGTTTATATATACCATGATCATGTATATATGATTATCCAGTTCTTGAAGGAGGTGTTTACAAACATCTCTATCATGTTCTTAACACATTGTGCATAAGGTGGGCATGACTATGTTGCTCATGTTGGTGAATAATAGTGACCTTATGTGACCTTTGTTACACTATAGGATCACATCCTATAGATATGAATACTTTATTTCTGACATGTTTATATCTAAACCAGGGTTCAAAATAGAAAAATCCCTAGGAATGGCTTTGATGGGTAACGTATTTGATTTCATCCCTCTCTTCCTCTTTTGTTAATTCTATCATGTTTATACCTACGCCAAGACCATCGACAAGGGAGAGAGGTCATGCCAAGAACGCTACCCATTCCTTATGGTTCAAATAGGAGGAAGATTAGATTCATCACTCTTTAAGAGTTTCATGATATCTGTCGTTGTTTTGGTGGACACAATTTCCACAAATATCAATTTTTCTTTATCATTTTTGGCCACCTCAAATGTTTTTGGGTTAACAAATTCAAATTTTGGAACATTCAGGGTGGTTGTGACTAATTGGTTTGATGGATGCGGCTTGTTTAACTGATTTGTAGGGATCTCATACTCTGTATGGACACCTATTTTATTCTTGAGGTTCTCAAAGTGTATATCGAAGGATTGAGTATCCCCTTGGGCGATGAATAATTTTCCCAAATGGAGGAATCTAACCTCTTGGAACAGGGGTAGAAGAGATAACCTTCATTCAAAGAATCCATGGTCTCCCAAGGATCATGGTATAACTAGTTTCCCTATCAATAATGTTAAACACCGTCAAGATGGTTTTTTGGACCAAGAATAACAGGAAGAATTATGGTTCCGATTGAAGTATCCTTAATACTATCATACCCTCACAACATGTTTCTTGTAGAGGAGAAATTATTCTCTACATATCCTAACTTATGCAAGAAAGATAAGGGAACCATATTAATAGTAGCCCTATCATCAATCATGGCTCTCTTAACAAAATTTTTATAAACCCAAACCTATACAATATAAGGCAGGATGGCCTCTTTGAGCTATTTCATCGTCATATGGCATCTTTTCTATATAAAAGAAAAAACCAGTATCCCTATCACTCTATCCATGAGGATGTATGTCAAAGTCAATATGATTTATTTGAGCACTAAGAGGAGGTGTAACCAAGATTAGATGACCAAGACATAGTGCATCGAGTAATTCAAAATGATGTATAGGGGAATTCTTTAGAAAATATAGGAACGAGATGTGAGAAAAGGTCTTGTTTAATTCTAATATTCAATAATAAGCTCCTGCTGGTTTTGTGATTGTAGGAACATCATCCTAGGAGGAGGAAAGAGTGGATAGGGTTTGAGTAAATTAATTCCTTCTCCCGAGTTATTGCATTAATTTCTAGTTCAAATTCTATCTCTATTAATCCCTTATTCTTTGTGTTATTGTTCAAATCGAGGTTGGGGAGCAAGCCAAAAGTTATTGGAATTTGAGGCCTCGTGGTCGGTGTTCCATATAGGAATACCTTTATTTATGTTTTGAGGATTCACCTTGACATTTTTCAGGATGCATAGGGAGTGGATCCCAAAATATTCTCACATTAGCATTATGAGGAGTTATGGGTCCTGTATAGTCAGACTGTGGGTTTGTTTACGGATTTCCTACGAACATGTATACAAAGAGTTGTCTTTGGTTTTCGGGAAGTAATTTTGTCTAGAAAATTGTTGCAATCGTGACAAGTTCTATCGTTATGACCTTGAACCTTATAGTTACCACAATATTTGCTAGGTAATTTCATGGCATTTGATAAGGCGTCTTGTTGCTGTTGATTATAACCATGATTTTTTTTGGAATTGGTTGTTATAATCATGGGGTTTTTGCCCCTTGGATGGAGTTCTGATGTTGATTCGAGCCTTAGGTTTGAATTTCCTTTTGCAAGGGATGGTTCACATCAATCATGTTGACAAAAGGACATGGTGTTAGGGCCTATGTGATTGCCCAAGTTGTTGTTATTGTTATTGTTGTTGGTGTTACTGTTGTTCGTGAAAGTAGAATTTTATGCTTGATCAGTAGCACCATTCATGTTAGCACCTTGATTATGATTCACACCCTTAGGTCCTTGGTTATTGGCATCGTTGTTGTGATATTTTGTATTGTTCTGATTTGAGGATAATAATTTCCTATTGGGGACCCTACTTCTTACACCCACTATCAATAACATCCTGGTCAATTCGAAGCGCACGTTCTAAAACTTCCTCATAACTATGGAAAGGAAACTTTTGGATCTCTTCCTTAGTCTCCCAATTGAGCAAGTGTATAAAAATATCACAAGTTCCATCTAGTCCATGTTGGGTGCACTTAAAAAGGAATAAATAACTTGATGCCATCTCTAGATCAAATGGGCGGCAGATTCATTTTGCTCTTGTTTAATGTGTAGAAATTCCCTAATCTATGTACTCAACAACTTGTTCATATTAAATGCTATAACGAATTTCGAAACAAGTTGTTTAAAGGAGTGTATGGAGGCTTTTGGAATCTTGATAATACCAATCCAATGCAATTCCTTCAAGATTTTTCAGAAATATTTTAGCTACTACAAATTCCTAAGGAAGCAACTCCCTAATGGAAGTAGTGCAAGCCTTGATATGAGCATTCGGGTCTCGTTATCCCTTAAATTTTTGAAGATTAGGCAATGGGTGTGGGAAGCATGACACCACGTATGGTGAATTCAAGAGGCTCCTTTAAGTACTCAATGTAGGTACCCATTGCTTAAGATTCCACCATTGAAGATCCTTAATGAGGAGGTGGAGGAGGAGGAGCTGGATAAGTTGCATTATAAGCATTGATTGGACCATATGAGGCCATAAGGAGCGGGAATGGAATATGGGTTCATTTGGGGGACTTTGAATACATATCCAAGTAAGGTGGGATAGTACCATGATATGGACTAGTGGGCATAAAACTATGGAACATCACATTTCTTATTGTAACGACATTCGAGAATGCACTTCCGGCCAGCCCGTGCATAGGATAAGCTTGAGAAGTATGAGGAATCATCCCTAGTGTGTCTAATCCTTTGAGAAGATCACTTGGATTTGAATGAACTGGATAACCTTGTTGTACACATGATATTGCATTGGTTACTCATTGGAAGGGATGTATCATTTGTTGTCAATTGGATTACCCCATGTTCTGCCCTACTATAAGTGTTGTTTGTGAAGTTTGGGGAATTTCTAGTTTTCTAATCCTCCCTACTAAAGTATAAGTGTTATCCTCGGGAGAGGCTTGAGTCCCTTATTGGGGTGCTTGTTGCGTAGGGTTTGATTTAGTAGGCTCATGATACCCTATCATGAATTTTTCAGTGTTATAATTATTGTCTTCCTCAGAAGTAAGAATCTTAGGATAGGCACTCAAAATATCAGAGGCTATAGCTTTCATTTCTATCCAAAGACTCATCTATCTGATGAAGAGGATAAGCTATTCGTCTAAATATATCATGTTTTTTTGATTACATGGAAATGTGAGGTCTTGACAAGACTCTGTGCTAAGAACATGTTCCATTTGTGATAAAAACATGGTTTGCATTGGGTTGACCATATTGCATGTTTAACTGTTTATCAACCTCCTCCATCCTTACATAGATAATGGGGTTTGAAGTGTAACTAGGAGAGGTTTGGACGTTGCTTGTGTAATTTTCACCCCACCTCGAAAGAGAAGGGAAATGTTGTTGTTGAACGTTGGTGTAGTACATATCAGATCCAAATGGCCCACCTAGTTCTCTACCAGACATATTTTAGAAGGTATAGACTACCTACCAAAATACGGGAAGAAATGGAAAGGTGAGGTAATAACAATGAAAGTAATGGATAAAAAGGATTTTAATCCTTCACGCCGGGCTCACCAATTTGTACAGATGAAAACTAACATGAAACCTTTAACCGCACTCAACCCCCAGAGTTCATTTTGGGGCAGCTAATGTGGAAATGTGTGTGGCTAAATATAAGAGGATTAGTGACTAAGATCTGGTAGTGCAATCTCTTAGTAGATAAGTTGGAAAAGGGGATATTTAGAGGCTATGAAAGGGTAGTGTAAATTACCTATGGTTTGTCTAACTGAATCTCAATGTAAAACTATATTTTTAAGTGTCCAAATTAACTAAGATGAAACTAACACTCTATGCTACTGTTGAAAGAAAACTAACCTAAATAAATCAACAAAACTGAAACATTATAATTAGAAACAACAATTTCTTTTACTATAAAACAATTAAACCCTAAATAAAAAAAGCAGTTGGATGCGGCTATTTCCTTATGCATTTACGAATTAAATCTAAATTTATTAGTCAATTTAATATTTCTAACAAAACCTCGAATCTTGCCTTAGAGGTAGAGAATAAATCACAGCTTCAACGAAGCTATTATTTCCTACAACTTCCCTGACAATATTGAAGAAAAAACTGTCTAATGTGATATTATCTATGTAATTGCTTGATAATTGAAACAATGAACAATTTCTCTACTATATTTGATATGGATTTAGATTGATAAATGCAGAATAAACAATTAAAATCAATGAAGTAGACAAAACCACACCTCCAACCTAGATGTGCAAGAACAATCGAAAATCTGGTTGCGTGAATATTCATCCCCTCAGTTTATCCATTCTATTTTTGTGTCCAAGTGAGTCCAACGGGTGGGAATGTAAGCAACAGAAGAAGAAGAAAAGTGCAGGAGTAGAAGTAGCTTGGATTGGTATACTGGGAAGCAATGTAGGTGGAAGAATGCAAGCACAATTGAACATAGATTGGCTTTGGCAATTTCCAGAAAGAAAGGTAGAAACTTTGCAATAACAAGAATACTCAAACTTCTTCAATTTTTTCTTGAACACAAGCATGATATTTATAGAAAATTTGTTGGGCAATGGTTAAAGCCACTTGGCATCCAAAGAGTGACACAAAAATAGCAAAGATGAAGTTCAAACTATTAATAACCATCAATTATAAATAAAAATGCAAGACTAGATTGCCACAAGGTAGTTGGTTCTTGGAATCATTTAAATGGGAAAGCAACACGTTTAAAAACAGAAGCTAAGTGAGATAATTCCATGTCAAAACGTGAGTGAACACTCTAGAAAATTTGCACATGATCACCGCCCTATGTAGGATGGCAGTTACAAAGACCACCGCCCTGCCCAGAGCAGTGGTTGAAAAATCGTCGCCCTGACTAGGCGGTGGTCACAAAACCACCGCCCAAGCAAGGTGACATTTTTGACACTAAAGTTCAAAACTACTCTAAAATGAAGCGGGGAATCTAGGAAAAGTTATACAAGGGCTAAGTAGGGATGTCTAGGCTACAAATATATATTGCAAATAAGTTTATGAACTCAAACACCTTCTGAAAGGATATGAATCATCATTGAGGACCTTTTGTAACCGTTTTTCGACAAGGTAGCACGTGTAATTTTGTGTGTGTATAGTCACCTACTCGACAAGGGCATGAGGCTTACTACCAAAGAAGCCATGGATTTTTGGCAGAAGGTTCTAATTGAACATGTTAAGGATCATAAACTATTGAGGTGGATGGCTACTAATTTGTTGTGTGCGTAGATTTCAACTAGTCTTGGTGATACATCAACCATTGAAGAGGTTGTGAAGGCCATGAATGACTTGGGCCAATCCACCACCCGAATTGACACATTGAAAGTGGCTTAGATTATCGGTGTCCAGACATTTATTTTGGGTTTCAATAATAATTTTTCCATCCACGAAGACATGGAGCAACGAGGGTTTGATGTCGGGCTCCATTTGGACTAGCCCTGGCAACTCGTCAAGGACTTGGCTATGGAAAGCCTATAATAAGGTAAGAAAATCAACACCATTTTCTTTGTTCTTAATATCCCTACCGAGAAATTTGAAGCTTCAAATCTTGCTAATTCTTTGGTTTCCCTAATAGTGGAAGAAGAGGCTCGTAATGCAGACACCCCCACTATCATAGTCAACAAATCTTCGGAGGAAGATAGAAAATGAAATCCTGGTTAATCTATAGTATAGTATAGTCCTTTGTTGGCATTACCATCTTTCATATGGCTTTTTGTAATACGAACTTGCCCTGATTTTTAGGTTTCTTTATATATAATATAAATATAATAGTGAGTCCTTGAGCCTCTTTTTTGACTAATCAAATATTTTTGATAAAAATTAGAATTTCATAAAAAAATAAAAATGATTAAATTAAAAAAATTAATTTCAGAAAAATAAAAAAAAGTAAAAAAATTAATACAATTTAAATATTCATAAAAAAATTAATAAAAGAATTAATAACAATTAATATAAAAATAAAAAATTAATAAAAATTGATAAAAATTACAAATTTCATAAAAATTAATAAGTTAATAAAAATGTTAAATTAATAAAAAAAAAAATTAAAATAATAAAAAAGTTAAATTAATTACAAAAATTATTAAATTAATACAATTTAAAAATTAATTAAATTTAGAAATCAACAAAAAAATATTAAACTTAAAAAACTTTAGAAAATAATTAAAAAAATTAAAAATTAAAAGTAACAAAAAATTAATTTATTAAAAAATTAAAAAATAAGAAAAATTAATTTAAAAAATTAAATTAGTAAGACATTATAATACTAAAATTGAATTAAAAAAATAAAAAATTTAAAAAAAGTCAAAAAATATAGAAAAAATTTAAAACTTGCCAAAATTAAAATTAAAAATTAATAGGACATTACAAATAAATAAATTTAAAATTAGTAAAAAACAATTTATTTAATGGTAAATATTTTTTTGAAAGGGGACTATACCCCTTGTACAATAAGGATCAAAAGCTAGATATAACCATATGATCATAACCAAAAGGGATCAAAATCTAGATATGATCAATAAGCCCAATGACAAAAAAAAGCCCGCCATGAATAAAGTGTACAGACTAGGGTAATCAAACTACCTAAAAACAACTAATAAACAACAAATAAACATCAGAATAGCTACCCAACAGTTGCATAACAAGACAACAACCCATATATAATGATAAGAGCTAACAAAAGGACAAGATTCATGCCTTGTCAAAGATGATGGGGGATTTAGGTTTAGCGTATCCCTTCTTTTTCCTATTCACCACCTTCCACTCTTTGTTTCCTTCTTCCATTGAGATTGAAAGAACCACTTCAATCGATTTGATAGGAATGTGATCCTCAAGAAGGGGGGTTGAAGCAGTTTTTATTACTGAATTAGTGTCTTGAAAAGAAGAATCTAGGGGTAACTTCTCTGTATTATTCGAAGAGACTTCCATGGCAGGTGAATCACCTTGCATGGGGGAGATAGATTCCACAAGGTGGATATGTCTGGGGATCGATTGTTAGATGATCTTGGTAGAGAATATTTTCACCATGCAGGTTTGGTCTTTCGTTGGGAATGTTCACAATCATTTGTAATATGAAGAGTTTTGAAAAAACACTGACATCTAAAAGTAAGTCCTTCATAGTCTAACCTCTGTATCTAGAGTCATTCACCAACATGTAGATTAATTTTTGTTGATAAGGCTTGGGAGGTATGAAGATCTACAAGGATCCATGCATAAGTAGTGTTGGGTTTGAATGGAGGTTTTCTCATCAATAGCCAGGACATCTCAACCTAGAGTATCCCCTATAACAAACAAACAAGTTATGTTCCAAAGCTGGAGCGGGAGTCCAAGAAAATGAACCCAAACCTGCTGGTAGGTGTCAAAAGATTCTTTTAATGGATCAAAATACAGATACCATGGCTTAGCCATGATCATGTGTTCACCCCAAACCCAGTGTTGTGTAATAATTAAATCCCTTCTTTAGGGGTTTCAAAAAAAACAACGAAATATGCTTTGGCACAAGGATAAAGTTCAATCTTACCTTGTATCTTTTCTCTCCATCTCTGAGCAATCCAGTCATGGAGCTGAGAAATGTTTTGGCCAAAATTTGTGAAACCTACATATGAGACCCAATTGGGAAAGATTTTCTTCCTCCTTGTGCACCCTTTTGAAGTAGATCCTCCTCAAGTTTCAGCGTTGGGGTCTCCTGATAAGGGTTTCAAGAGCATATTAGAAGTCCTTGTGTAACTCTTTACCTGCTTGGAGACAACATAAAATAAACTAAAATTGAAAATTGGGCATATTAATTCATAATTAAAATTAAAATAGAAAAAAAAATAGATCTATTAATATTAAGTAAAAATTAAAATAAACCCTAAAATTTAACTTTTAAAATTAGATAAGATAAGTAATGCATATGATAAATAATTCCTCAAAATGTCGCCCATCTGTGTGTAAAAAAATTAAGGTAAAAATTGTCCTCATGTAAATTGCTACCATTAAAAAGCCCAAAGAAATTATTCGAGGAAATTAAAAATTGAAATCGAATAGAAAAAGACTTAAAAAACTTGCAATGAAATTATTAAAAAATTATAAATTTTCAAAAAATATTAAATATAAATAAACCTAAAATTGAATTAATAATAAATAAATCAAACTAAAAGTAATTGAAATTACCAAAAAATTGTAAATTAAATTGTAATTAAAATTAATTAAAATTTAGAATTAAATTTAATTTAAATTAAATCAATAATCAATAAAAAAATTTAAAGATTAATTTTTGAATTATTATTAAATTAATCATTTTAAAATTTTAAAAAATTAAAATTAAAATTAACATTTTGAATTTTGAATTTAATAATTGTAAATCTTAAAATTTTCAATGTAGAATTTACAAAGATGAAAAAGTAATTTGTTATAAATTTAAATAGAATAAAAAAATCGATTTTTTTTAATAAAATAATGTTTTTACAATCATCTAATGATCATGTTTATTTTAGAAACACTTATAACAAAATACATATTTCATAAAATGAATTTATCAACTATTTTAATTAACACATCTATGTAGATGTAGGATTCACATTATCATTCACAATGCATGAATTGCATCATTCATGACTGAACCCAATTATTGCATGAATTGCATCATTCATTAACATATAATGATCATGTTTACATTTATAGTTGATACTTCGTCTTAAGATTTTAAGGTATAAACATTCACGGTTAAGTGTTTAATAGTTATATATTAATCTTTTATAATTTTATTTTTAGGAGAGAAAACCACAAGTTGTTATATGGTACAACACCATTCCAATCCGTTATTATGATCAACAAATACAACCTGAAAACTTACAAGTGAATACATATGTGTATATAATGTAATATGATATTTTAATAGTTTTGATATGCATCATGTTTAGCATATGTTTAAAATTTCAATGAAAATTCTATTTTATCCTCATTGTTATTGACATCGTTGTTGTCAATCATTAACATCGTCATCTTCGTTTGTTGTGGGTTTGTGTGGGGTGGTGGTGGTCATCATCGTCATCAATATCGTCGTTCGCCATCATCATCATCATGATCATTATTGTCATTGCTTTAATTTTCCTCATTCATATTAATATTTCCTTTGTGCTATCCTCATCCTCACCGTCATGTTCATCGTCCTCATTGTTCATCATCTTCATCATCATTGTAGTCATCTTCATCACCCTCATCGTTGATCATCATTCATCATCATCATTATCACTGTCATCATCATTATTACCACCATCTACAACTGATTCCATCGTCGATCTTCATCATCATAATCAATAGTATTAATCTTATTACTAATATTAATATTATCATTAGAATTTATTAAAAAATTGAGAATTATTATTAATATTATTGTTAGTAATATTAATAGTATTATTAAGAAAAATATTATTTATATTATTATTATTATTAGAATTCTATCAACAATAATAGTAATATTATCAGATCATCTAAATCGATTGTTAATATCATGGTCTTATCATTTTCATCATCATTTTCATCGTCATCATTTTCATGGTTTTCATGGTCATCGTTATCATCATTTTCATCTTTGTTATCATCATCATCATACTATTTATGATCGTAAGCGTCATCATCATTGTCATCCCTGTTTTCATCATCGACATCATCAGTATTGTTGTTGATGTTTTCGTCATCATCATTATCATCCTTGTCATTCTTGTCAATCGTCATCGTAATCATCGCTTGGTTTAGGTTTATTTTTTGAGAATTTGGGATTTTTTGTTTATAATACATTTTAACTCTCATCATTACTCACACATATCCATTAATGTTTACATTTAGCGTTCATGGTAAGGATTGACTGTATGGTGTTTACATTTTGTATTTAGGAGTTATGGATTTTTAATTTATAAAAACTCTTGTTCAATATGTTTAGCATAAATCAGGTGTAGTATTCAACATTAGCATCCATAGTTTGTTTATATGGTTTACGGTTTCGAGATTAGAATTTGGAGTCAAGTGTACAATACTTAAGTCCTATGGTTTAAGAATTTGTATAAACATTGTTAGTGAACAAAGATCATTTTACGTTTAGGGCATTTGAGGAGTATTTTAATTTATTGAAAGAGTGTTTAAGGCATTGTTTTATCATCTATGTTGTATTTGTTATGCTATTTAGGTAGAGAGGTTTGTGTTAAGTTTTTAATAATGATAATATTATGTATGAAATCAGAATGAGTTACTCATTTTAACCTCTTCTTTTGTAGAAATCGTTATCTAGAATTTTTTTTCATGCTTTTCTATTTGATATATTACTACTGCCATGAGCATGGAACATTATCCATAGCTATTAGAGATCTTTCACTCATTCATTTGTTCCATGAAACTGCAATTACAATTTCTTGTTTATATTTTAATGTTGTCGATAATGATAAGGATCGAGACTGCTGACAAGGTGAGTATTATACCTCTGCACATGGCTGCCTTAGTTGGGGGGTAATTAGTTTTGGCTTAGAATGATGGGTATGGTATTTTAATTACATTTCTATTTTGCAAAGGTGGTCATGATGTCTGTGGCTATTTTAGTCATTCTCTTCTTCATTCAAAGTTAGGGAATGGATAAAGTCAGTTGTATGTTCGCCCAGGCCATTTTACTATGTCATAAGTTTATTATTATATTGATTGGCTTCTACAACTTAGCTAAACATGATATTTTTGTCATTACTACATTCAATTCCAAGTACATATTCAAATCCTTTAGCAGAGATTCTAAATAGGTTTGGATTTCTGTGGGAGTAATCATTCTTTGTATTACATGTATATATAATATAATACACTTTTTACTTCCCCTCAATTTTATAAACTTTATCATGTAGACAACATGAAATGATTGATTATTAACTATATTTATTCTATGTCTACACTTTGCTTTAGCGTAAGCATGGTTGCATTTGGAAAAGATGTAAACCCATAAAACGTAAACTAATGGACTACTTACTAAATATGAGAATACACAGATGGAAGCAACACACAGACCTGTCACTGTGCTTGTCTCACTCCTCTACGGAACCCTTAACTAAAGTAGATAGACACTCCTTGAACAACCCCGCATGAATGACTTGCTTCTGACATGCTCACCGTATTCCAACACCCTCCAAACCCCTAGTGTCGTTTCCACCAGTGACTTGCTAACATAAGATTTTAATGCCCTACATTCATGCAAATAAAACAAAATCCAAGATCCGTCAACATAATTAAAATCCCTTATCTACAACAAAACATCTCTTTTGTGACCTTTACTTTACGTCTCAACAAAACCTTATGTGAGCCCTGCGATCTTGCCTTTTTTACCAAACATGGTGCGGGAGCTAATGGATGGAAACCGTTTGTAACTGTATTTTTTATTTTATTTTTTTAGGTTTGTAATTATACAATTTCAAATGGCATAACTATTTTTCATATTTCATAGTTTTAATCAGACAATTTATTTAATGGCGCCAATTGTCATGTGGTCTATGGAAAAGAGATGTAGGGCAGGTTTCAACGATCGAGTGGAAAAAAGTTTCACGTATCAAGTTATATATAAGCCTATCAACTTAACAAAAAAAATTTAAGTGGAATAACAACTAATTATTAAGTGGAATAACAACGAAAATAAACATGAGTAATATACTTTTAAATTTATGATTCAATTGTTTGATCGGGGTTAGAAGAGGAGTGAATCTAATGGTTGAGTTGGAGAAATTTTTCTTCAAACAATATAATGTGATTAGAAGTTGGCTAGTTTCAAACTCATTTAAAAATTTGTGTTTTTTGGGTGGGTGTGGGTGTGAGGGTAAAGAAAACATTGAAATTAAAATTGTGTTATTCAAAAGTATATCATTATATTTAAACACACACAAAACGTACCTATATCAATATTAAGGTTTTAATCTTTAGTTTTTCATATATTATATTTTAATAACTCTTTCTTCCTTTTAGAATGGAAAACATCTAGTGACACCACTCTCTCATATTTGAAATAATAATTTCATAAAATAAATTATAGGTTTCAAACTCTACTGTATGGCCGAGACATTACAATTTATTAGTGTATGACCAAGAAATTAAAATTTATTGGTGGAATTTTCTGAGTGAAAAGATTATACTTCTAAATGATGGTCACGTAGACATCAAATTCAGATTTGAAGTTTGGTTGTGAAATACATCGATACATATCAATATTGATGTTCATATCTTTTGTTTTTCTTATACCACATTAATTAGTAACTTCATTACATTCTCTATCAATTTTTTATTTCCTACTAATTTGTGGAAAACAACATCAATTCAGTTGCACCATTGCACGTCAATATAAAAAAAATCAATAAAAATGGGCCCAAATGTTCTCATATAACCAAAATATTACCATTTTCCGATTGATTTCTCCAAGAAATAATTTTTTTTTTAAGTGATGGCTAAATGAGCGACAAGTTTAAGTATGAAATATTATTTAATAATCAAGTGGACATGATATTTAACGTCAAAAATAAAGTGAATAACTTATCCTATTGAATTTATTGATTTCCATTGTAAACACAACTCACAACATGTAATTATTTTTATTAATTTAATCAATTAATAAAAATGGTTGGAAAATGTGTATTCTTGTTAACTAATGTTTACAGTTTCAAAGTCATTATAATGATAGGTATGCATTGAATAATATAACTTCAATGTGTAAAGAGGACAAAGTCTTGATGCATATTTAATGTTATTTATGGGTAGGTGTAGTAATATATAACTCTCTAGAAGCATACAAGTTTATATAAATGACATGTCACCATAACTACTTGGTTGATGGTAGATGATTATGAAAAATGAATGGAAGCGAAGAAGAGCGTCAAATTGATGTCAAAATTATGATTGATTTTAATTGTTTCTTTATGAATTTTTGATGTGTTTCTCATTTCGATTTTAAGTTGTAGCTTTCATTTTTCTATTTTGTATGTGATATCACACACCCTCCTAAGGATTTAAGCCTCTCCACTTTTCAAATTGGTATTAGAGAAAGTTAATTTCAGATTAGTTTCAAATATGTTTGGATTCATCATGGTAGCAATACTTTGTCTCAAGCCTAATTACTAGTTTTCTCAAGAAAAAAATATTATTTTGGGTGTGTCAAGATGAAGGCGTTGTTTTATTCACAAAATCTTTTGAATTTAGTTGAAATTGGTTTTCTAGAACTTATATATCATGTATCTTATCAATCTTTACAATAGGCTGAGAATTCTTTATTGGAGGTGAATAAGAATAAAGATTCAAAGGCTCTATTTATGATCCACCAAGCAATGGACGGTTTTATTTTTCCCATCTAGTTGTCACAATAGCCAGGTACGAACAATTTTTGGATAACTTAGAGACTGCATTCAAAGATTGAGTACGGTAAAAATTACTAATTTATGAATTCTAAGAAGTTTTAAAAATCTATTTACTAAAGAATATGAATATGTAGATATGTTCTTCACAAAAATCATGGGTTTGGTATATCAAGTCAAGTCTCATAGTGAGATTTTGAACAATCAAAAGAGATTTTAAAAGATTATTGGGATCCATCCAAGAAAATTTGATGTTTTTGTGCACATTAAAGAGTGAAAATACCTAACGTAGCTCACATTAGATGAGTTAGTGGGTTCATTGGTGTCATATGATGCAAGGATTAATGTTGTGGATCCAGTTGCAAGAGGTTGAAATACCTCCAAAACACACAAAAATAATTTGTAAAAAACCAGAAGCTTCAAAATAGTTTTCTTCTCATTCCATAATCCACACTAATCTTTTACATCATTACAATCTTCATTTTATTTCACATTAGCTCTAAAAACCCCTAAAATGCCAATTATTACCTACTAGAAAACACCTCATACGAGCCCCAAATTTTGCGTAGATAATATACCTTCATAATTGAAGGCTCATGAAAAAAATTGGATTATTAAATAAATCATAGAAATAGTTATTAAAAATTGAAGTTCTAGAAAAAACCAAAAAATACATTCGGAGCCAATTTTAGACTACTAGATGAAGGAATCTTACCCCAAAAATATGTCAAAATAACATCCACCCTTTGTGAAAAGTTGGACATGGAATATTACTTATTAATAACTACTATTGTGGCAAATTTCAAGATGATCGAATGGTCGGATTAAAATTATGTCCTTCAGAAGTTATATTCCTGCATCATTCTCCCTTGGTTGAAAAGAATTATGCTCTTGTGAATTCAGTTGATGGAATTCATCCAATTTTCCATTTTCAATCTACTTCAACTCCCACTCACGAATATAAGTATTTTCTTTATACTACAAACCTTCCCACTGCACCAAATATATGTTATAGCTCCCATGTCTAGTAGTGACTTTCTTTTGGTCCAAGAAATGCATTACCCTATTCTTTTTCTTCTTCGACATCTATTGCTCTCAATTTATTTCTTCCTCCAAAACATTTTTCTCATGACCTAAAAACTTATATAATTGAGAAACATCAAAAATTGGTGAAATAGAAAAGTTTTCAGGTAGCTCCACCTTGTAGACATTATCACTCATTTTTTTCATAATCTTACATGGCCAAATCTTCTAATAATTTATTTTATTATATGTCCACTTTGGAAACCTATCCTTTATAATATGAACCATCACCATATCTCCTTCTTCAAATACATGTACTCTCCTACATACATCTACAACTACTTTATATTTTTTTATCAACAACTTCCAACTTTTACCTCACTTCTTCCTGTAATTGTAGTATGCATCCTACAAATGCTTCTGCATCATCATTGGTTTTATGTTCACTAGGTAGAAAAATCAAATATATTACTCCCTTGGGGTTCCCACCGTAGAAAATTTGGAAAGAATACATTCCTGTCGACCTGTTTATTGTACTGATATAAGTAAACTTAGCTTGTGGTAAAGCCAAATCCCATTGTTTTGGATTTTCTCCAACTATGTAACATAGGAGATTTCCCAATCTTATATTCACTACTTATATCTTCTCATTAGTCTAGTGACGAGATACACTACTGAACTGTAGTTGTGTCCCCAGTTTCCTCCACAAATTCTTCCAAAAGTGGCTCAAAAACCTTTGTGTCCCGATCGCAAGTGATTATTTTTGGAACTCTATGTAAGCTAAACACTTATGAAAATTTTTTTTTTGTAACTATGGAATCATCACTAGTTGTCTTAAACGTAATGAAATGTGCCATATTAGAGAATCTTTCAACCACAACAAAGATATAAGCATTCCCTTGTTATGTGTTACAAAGTACTAACATGCAATCCATACTTAAATCAACCCATGGCCATGTAGGGACATGTAATGACATATAAAAATCAATATTCAATGTGTGGCCCTTATCCATTTGGCATAATCTACATCTTGATATGATCATACTTACGTCTCTTTTTAACTTTGGCCAATGATAATTTTCTACCACAAGAATAGATGTCTTACTTATACCAAAGTATACAACGAACCCCCCACTATGCAATTATCTTATAATATTTTATTTCATTGAACTAGCAGGGATGCATAATTATTTTCTCATAAATAAATAACCATCCTACATCTAATAATCAGAAGAATCACTACCCATAGTAAGGTCCTTACATTGTCTCACAACATCACAAATATATGGATCATCTTCATGCAATTCCTTATCTACCTCAAACCCTAGTAATTCATTTTCCATTATTATCAAAAGTTCTACATGCCTACTCAAGGAATCAGAAAATTGATTCTTCTTATCCAACTTATGCTTTAAGATAAAAGTATATTCTTACAAAAATCAAACCCACTTTGTATGCATACTATTTAGTTTCTTCTATGTGTTTCGATACTGTTATGGTGAAATCACCACACCCCCTGATTTCTTGAAAGTGATTGGTTGAGGCAGTCAGTGTGATTTTTCAAACATGGAATTATCTTAAAGTGTGGGACTTTGAAATTGGGATAACCCTCTAGAGAAGGCCGACTTCCTATCATATCCTAGTGCCAACTACTCCAAAGTGCAGAGAGTTGCAGATCTAACCCTAATATAATATTTCCAAGGAGAAAAAAGATAGAGAAAATGCATGGAAATAAATTATACTCTAAGGGAAGGTGATGCACCAAGAAGGATGTTAAATAACCTGCACAATAAACATAGTACTACAAAAACCTTGCAATGAAAACAACAACAATACACAGTAACCTCACATGCAATGAAAAATCAGAAATATGTAATTGAACACAGAAGAGGGTGTGAAACATCCACATATATGATTTTATTGCTCTCAAAGTTGATATAATACATCACATTTAGGGCCAAAGGAATAGATGTTGCATTACAATGTCTAGTAGGGAGGTTTTAAATCTCCACAAATATCTTACAGACAAGAAATGAGCCCCTTCTTACAATATATAGGGAGCATATACAAGGTGTCCAACCTTTTGAAATGAGCCCCTTCTTACAATATATAGGATGAATTTGAGAGAAAGGGAGAGAAAAGGTCTTCAAATTCTTACTTCAACCACCAAAAAATGCATTAAAATCACTAATTACAATGATGGGTGTCATTGGAAAACCCATACCCTCCATGTACTTTGCCTTGTTGGAGAAGAAAGGAAGCCCATATCTTCATCATTTTGGTAGCTGAGAAATATGGAAACATTCCTCTTAAATGGCAGACTATATTTCCTCATTTTTAAATATTTAATCTCACTAAAATTAAGAAAACTGATCACTGTTGTGTAGAGGACACTAAGAGCTTTGCAAAAAGTCCTATTTTGTGCAAATCCGATCTCCCAGTCAAAATTTATGGCCATCTGAAGATGAGGGTGTTATACTGCAATAAATGCGAGTGGTTGGTTCTATTTTTTTAGACTTCGACAATGCATTGCATCCTTCGAAATCCAAAATTTCAGAATATTTAGATTCGAAGCTTTGGGTATTTTGACTTTGGAAGTTGTTGTTACTCTTCATTTGCCTAAGTTCATGAAACCTCTGAAATGCCAAAACTCTAAAGTCCAAAATTCAGGTTTCGGGCTTCAAGTTATGATTTGCGTTCCCTGGGGCTTCAATGTTCCGAAATGCCAAAACCCCAAAGTCTGAAATTCTGACTTTAGGTTTCAGGGTTTTGAGGGTTCAGGTTATGGGATTTCGAGGGTTCAAGTTTTAAGTTTGTTTATCCATCTAGTTATTGGATATATCTGAAATCCCAAAAGCCCAAAATCTGAATTTCAAACTTCAGGTTTTAGACTTCAATTTTGCTCCCCACATGTCACTGTTCATTGCTCGATCTTACTGTCATCTCTGAACTCCCGAATATCCGAAGTCTAAATTTCAAATTTCAGAATTTGATTTCCTTTGGACCTTTTGAGCTCACCATTTCATATTTTTTATCCACTAAGCTCAAATGCTTCCATGTCATTTCAACTCGCTCGGCTCGAGCCCAAAATGTGAGCTCCCATGGCTGAAAGAATCCTTCTATTTTATCTGTTCGAGGTCATGTTTGTTCAATTTTACCTGGGGAAAAATTGATAACACATACCTCAATTTTTCATGGTTAATAAAGAGTAAAAATTCCTTAGCTACCAGGTAATTTCACCAATGCCTTAATGCCTGGACAATACTATAAAATTTTACATCATAAGTAGAATATTTTCTTGTGACTTCATTTATATTTTCACTAAAGAATGCCATAGACTGTCCTTGACTTAGTAAAACTCCAATCCCAACATGTGAGGCATCAAAATCAACCTCAAAGACCTTTCTAAAATTTGGAAATAGTAAAACAAGTGTGTCTATCACTTTCTTCTTCAATAATTCAAAAATATATGTTTCTACCCTGGTTCATAAAAACTACTTTCCATTCGTACACTCTATTATGGGTGTGGAAATGCTACTGAAACTCCTGATGAATTTCCTATAAAAGTTACAAATCCATGAAAAACACAAACCTCTATCACATTTCTTGGAATAGGCCATTCCAAAATTGGCTTCATTTTTTCCTCATCCATCCTCACTCCATCCTTTGAGATGAAAAACCTCAAAAAAACTAGACTTGTCTAAATAAATATAGACTTATTTAAGTTTACATACAAAATATTTTTTCATAACAATTATAACACCAATTTCAGATGTAACAAGTAAATATCAAAATATCATCAAAATGGAAAACTGAATACATACCATTGTATCCTTGTGATACTCTGTTCATCAACCTCATGAATGTATTAGGTGCATTAAATAACCCAAATGGCATCATCATCCACTCATACAATTCATCTTTTGTTTTGAAAGTCATTTTCCATTCATCCCCTTCACAGATTTAGATCTAGTAGTACACACTCCATAGGTCAAGCTTACTAAAATATCATGCTCCCGCTAGCACGTCCCCCATATCATCTAATATTGGAATTGGGAACCAATACTAAATTTGATTTTATTTACGAACCTAATTTCCACACACATTCTCCAGGATCCATCCTCTTTTGGAGTCAATAGCACTGGATTTGCACATGTACTTGTGATTTATTTCACTAACCATTTTTGTATTATATGTTTTAATTACTTGTTCAAATCTTCACTCTGTGTCAGACTCATCATATAGGATTCCTGATTTGGAAGGTCCAATCCTGAGATCAAATTAGTATTGTGTTGTATATCCTTCTTCAGAGGTAACCCATGCGGTAGCTCATCTAGTATGACACCTTTGTATTATTTTAGTACCTTTACTGCCACAGTTGGTATATAAAAGGCCTCTATTTCCACCTTCTTTGACATCAGTGCATATCACCAGCCAACTTCTTCCATTTGTGCAACAAAATATTTTGTAGCCAACAAGACCTCACTCTTGTCTTCTTCCTTAAAGGGTAACAAGACCACCTTTACACCATCCTTTCAAAAAGTATAGTATTTTTCCCTCTATCATGTGTAACCTTTCTATCATATTTCCAAGGCCTCCCCAGTAATATATTACATGCATCTATCGGGATAGCATCACACCACATATCATCGTTGTAGGTATTCCCAATTTAAAACTTTATAAACTATCTTTTATCTATGGTTACCTCGCCCCATTTCTTGAACTATGATATATGATAAGCATACATGTGCGTCTCACATTTTAGACTGAGTTTATCAACTATCATAGTTGAGACCATATTTTCAAAACTACCACCATCAATAATAATTTTGCATACCTTTCCTCCAAAAGTACATCTTGTTCCAAAGATATTTATCTACACCCAAGAATCAACACCAAAAACATCTTGTTATGTCTCCTTACTTGGGATAATCATCCTCCTCATTATCATGAGGATTTCACCCAATTCTGAAGTAACTTCCACCTCTTCTTCCTCTTCATCTTTAACCTTTACTTGTGGTTGTTCTACTTTCCATCTATCCTATGTAGAATAGTGCAGACACTCAAAATCTTTGTGCCCTTCTTCAACACATTAGTAACATATATACTACCTTTGGGGGCTATTCCAACCAAGTTCTCCATTATAACCTCTTCCCCTCTGAAACCCCCTACCTATTTGGTAGTTACCATGAATTTGAAGAGATTCTTCCTTCCCTTATGCATTCGAGGATTCATATTTTATAGCATCAAATATACCACTGCCTCTCATTAGAGATTATGATGGCTCTTTCTTCAAACCTATTCTAAAATTACTCCTCTTGTTATTTTCTTCTACTTTTAATGCGAGTTATAATCATCGTCCAAGATATGGATCTAGAGCATACTCAACTTATCTTGTATGGTATAACTCAACCCATTTACATACCTTGTAGCTTTCTATTCTTCAAACTATCCTTTTTCCACCTAGATTTATAACTTGTAAAATTCATTGGTATACTCTTCAACGTTGAGATCCTTTTGTATTATTATTTGAAACTTTTGAAATAATGCATGGCCATAATCTACAGGAAGAAAATTTTCTTTCAAATTCTTCACCATTTTATTCCAATTTTGGATCTTTTGTAGGTAATCCAACCAAATCAATGCATGCCCAACCAATTTAGTGCATGGAAACTTAACCTTATTCTCCTCTAAAAGGGTTTTCCACTCAAACAATTTTTTCTCTGTGATCAAACCAGTCAATCAAATCCTCTTTTCATAACCCTCCACCATAATCAAGAACATTAATCTTGATGTCATCATTCTTTCCCTCCAAATCTTGGATCAACCTCTCCTCAAATGGTCTCTCATTCAAGGTGTCTTCATCTCTCTCACTTTTTTTTCATTTCCTCCTTCATTCATTAATGGAGGTAATTCTTTAGCATCACTATCTGGGTCTATATCCCTATTTACATGTCCCCTTCTAAGGTGGGTAAATTCTCTTGTGAGATCAACAAATTTTCTCTGTAGCTCTTGCATGTGCCACTTCATCTAGGCATTAGCTCCCCTCCCGCGTCTAGATATGCTTATATAAAACATAGGCAATAAATTACATAGACAAATGCAATATATGTTACCTTCACCATTATTGCAAGATCCAAATCCTACTCTAATACCAATTGATGTGGATCTAACTGCAAGAGGTTGAAATACCTACAAAACACAAACAAATAATTTGCAAAAAAAATAAGAAGCTTCAAAATAATTTTATTCTCATTCCAGAATCCACACTAATTTTTTTACATGATTACTATCTTCCTTTTATTTCACATTAGCTCTTAAAAACCCTAAAATGCCAAACCTACTAGTAAAACACCTTGGATGGGCCCCAATTTTTTCGTACCAAATATGCCTTCATAATTGAAGGCTCATGCCAAATTTTGTATTATTTTATTAAACATAGCAAAAGTTATTAAAACTCTAAGTTTTAGACAAAACCAAATAAACATTCGGAGCCAATTTTAGATGACTAGACGAAGGAATCCGGCCCAAAAAATATGCCAAAATGGCATCCAACATTTGTGGGAACTTAGCCATGGCGTATTTATGATCAAGAACTACCACCCTAGAAAATTTCAAGATGATCCAACATTCGGATCAAAAGTTACGACTTTCAGAAGTTATGCTCTTGTATCAATTAATAGATATGAGAATTACACTCTTGAGCATGCTTTCAAAATCCAAGTTTTACTCGGTAGACGAAAAGGTAGAGGAAGATATAACTCAAGTGGAAAAGTAGAAATGATCAGAGAGAAGGTGGAAGGAGTTGAACTCCAAAATTAGTGGATGATCCAGTGAAAGTTTTTATTTTTTTATACCACAGGGTGCAAGAGTAGCCAAAAAAACAAAATAAACATCAAAGTTATGATAATTATAATATCCAGTGTCACTATTACAAAATATTTGGTCATTATGCAAATAAATAATTTGATCTAAGTAGAAACACATATTTTTTTCTAAAGGGAATTAGTCGTAATCAAATTTTGGTTAAATGTTTATCACATACGATGTCGCACAAGAAAGTTCCATTGATATATTATTTCTAGATAGGGAGTCTAGTAATCATATGATAGGAAACGAAAAAAATGTTTGTGATTTTACATGTGTTAGTGAAATCATAAGTCAGATTGGGAAATACTAATATAATGTCTATAATGGGAAAGGAATAATTATTATTATTATTTTGATTGAATATGAAATAACTGCACGGGTTAGGTGCACAAATTCTTAGGCTTAGTTACCAAGGACTGAGGGGTATCCATTCCACCAAATTCACCCAGGGCATGATCCCAGCCTCATCCCTTATTAACAGTATCTCCTGACTTCGCTTGTAGCGAGAATTGAACCCTGGTGGGCTCATTAAGAGCCAACATCTTCACCATTGAGTCAAATTTCATTCGATATGATTATCATTTTTCAATAAATGGTGAGAAATATTTCATCCTAAATGTCTAATTTGTTCCTTGTTTGAAGTAAAATTTAATGAGTGTAGTCTATATCTTCCTATTCCTGCTGAAGTGAGATCTAATAATTCAAATTGCATTAAGTAATATATCAGCTGCAATGTTTAAAACATTTGAATGCCAAAACTAGCCATCCACAGCTAATGATATTATTGCTATAGCGATACCTTCTTCCAATGCCCGCCCTAAAAAAATTGTTGCCACTGCTGGATCTCTTGCAAATAACTATGCAGATTTTATGCAAGCAAATGCAGCCGAAGGAGATGTCGCGTCAGCGATAGCTAGTAAAGAAGGAAACAATATTTTTTTGGATCATTCTAATTTAGATTTCGAGAAGAGATTTGAAGGAGCTATCACTCTGATGAGAAATCAAGGGATTTCATTCAACCAACATACAAATGTTTTTTCTTTGAAAGACTATTGCAATGACATTTCTAGGTGAAGTCAAAAATTAAGATTAAAAAGTTGATTTTTTTCTCAAATACTTACTGAAGCAAGAATTTCGAAAAAAAATTTAAAAATTCAAGAAACATGTAGGAGTTAAATTCAAATTCATGGCTTAACAATGGCTCCCTGCTCCCGCTCCCCGCGACACTGGCTTAACCCTAAATTCCTTGGTAGTGGAAATTAGGAAGAGGATGACCAGAACCCTAAACTCCCTAGCGGCGGCAAGCAAACAGAGGTCGAGAACCATATTTTGTGGATAAACCTCACATTTGGCAAAGAAAATGGGAGACTTGCAACAGGAGGTAAGTTCGATGGTGGAATGGATGCTGGCAGTAATATGAAATCTTCGGGTAAGGATGGAACAGAAGCTCAAACAGGGAGTAGAAGAAATGCCACATCATATGCAGCCAAGAACCCTACCCTTCATGTAGCACATATTGATCCTAGATATTTTGATGGGAATGAAGTAGAAGCAGGCCAGGAGAAGAAAGGGAATGGGATTTCCAAGGAACAGAGGAATCGAAGCCCTTCCTTTGCTAAAGTTGCTTCCTAGGCTAGAGGTAGGACTTCGGGAAAACCCCTGAAACCCTCTCAGATGATAACGACACTAAATATTGAGGAAGATCTACTTCCCAAGGTGTTAAAAGAGGAGGAAAATCTTACTCAACTTGGCCTCATTTGTAGGTTTAATAAATTTTGGCCTAAACTCTCTCAACTACATGACTGGATTGCACAAAGATGGAGAGAAAAAGTACAAGGTAAGATTGATCTTTATCCTTGTGCCAAAGCATATTTCATTGTTGTCTTTGAAACCCCCAAGGATAGGGATTTGATTTTCAAATAATATTGGGTTTGGGGAGAACACAGGCTCATGTTCAAGCCATGGTATCCATCTTTTGATCCCTTAAAATATTCTTTTGATACCTACCATGTTTAGGTTCATCTGCCAGGACTCCCACTTCAACTCTAGAATAGATCATGTTTGCTTGCCATAGGAGAGGCTCTTGGATCATGTGTAAAACTTGATGATAAGACCTTTGTTTAGGTACATACTGCTTATGCTCGAATCCTCATAGATCTTGATACCTCTCAAAATTTACTAGCAAAAATCAATATGCAAATTGGAGATAGAATTTGGGCGCAAAGATTGGACTACAAAGGTCTTGCTTTTACATGTCGACGTTGTTTTAAAATTGGTCATATTTCAGAGGATTGTGAATATTCCAAACAAAGGATCAAACCTACATGGTGGAAGGATTCTCATCTTGAACATCTAACAATCAATCCCCATACCGACCCAGGTGTAGAACCCACGCAAGATGATAAAAATTCTGAGAAGAAAGCTTCCTCTCCTCAGAATATGGATTCATTGATAGATTCAACACTCCTTGCTATGGGCCACATCCCTATCAAGTCAATTGAAGTTGTTCTTCCAATCTCAGTGGAAGAAGTAAATGAGGAATGGAAGGTAGTGGATAGTAAAAACAAGGGATCTAAAACCTTCACTATATCAGACAAGGCATGAGTCTCGTCCTGTTGTGTGTTATCATCCCTACATCTAGGCTATTGGCCTGTTGTGCTACTATAGAGAAGCTATTTTTTAGCTATTTGTTTGTTGGTTTTTGGCTTTGATCTTAGAAGATTCTTCTTTACTGATTGGGCTTTGTCATTATATCTTGATTTTTATCTCTTTTTGAAATACTAAATTTTTCAAATATGGCATTTGAGCGTTGTTGTACAAGGGTATAGTCCCTTTCAAAAAACTATTTTACTTTAATAAAAAAAAATTCAAATTTTTCAAGGGGAAATTTTATAAAATAAGTAAAGTGATATCTCAAATTGCATTCAACGTGTCTTTCAAAGACCATTCTTGGTTATGGCATCTTGGATTCGGTCATCTCTATTTCAAAAGGTTAAGTTTGTTCCATAAGAAAATAGTGTAAATGGATTGCCTTCCATAGAAGAAACAACTAGAGCTTGTGAAAGCTACGTTTTGGTGAAGCAACATAGATAATATTTTCTAGTAGGAAAGTCATAGAGAGTAAGAGCTCCCTTAGAACTAATTCAATCATTTTTGTGTGGAGCCATGAAAAACCCATCCATAGGTGAAAGCCTATATTTTTTGACATAACTTTTTAGAATAAAAACATGTGTTTATTTTTTGAATCATAAGTCAGAACTATATGAAAGATTTAGAGAATTCAAAGCCCTGATAGAGAAACAAAGTGGTTAGTATATCAAACTGTTAAAATCACATCATGGGGTGGAGTATATTTCAAATGAATTATTGTATTTTTGCAAATATCATGGAGTAAAAAATAGTTTACAACTAATTATATGCCACAACATAATGGAGTAGAAGAAAGTAAAATCAAAATGATTATGGAAATGGAAAAAAGTATGTTGAAGGACAAAAATATACCAAACCAACATTGAGTTGAATTGGTATGATGTGCAATTTATATTTTGAATAGATTTCCAACAAAGAGTGTCAGAGACAGAGCTCCTCAAAAAGCATGAAGCAATAAAAAACACATTGTATCACATTTCAGAGTTTTCAGATGTGTCGCATACACTCATGTTCCAAAAGAAAGAAGGAAAAAACTTGATCATACATATGAAAAGTGTATTTTTTTTTGTTATAATGAATAGTCAAAGAGATAAAATTTGTACAATTCCATTTTCAAGAAAACAATCATAAGCAAAGATGTTGAATTTATTGAAGAAGAGGCATGCGATGGAAGCATTAATTACTCAACAAAAATCGATCTAGTGATACCTCAAAATAATGATGAGTTAGTTGAAATTGATGTACAAGGTGGTCAAAATGTTCCTAAAGGTCTTGCTCCAACAACACCTTTAGTTCATACTCCAATAAGCTTTTAGGAAGGATAAATGATGCAAGGGGACTCCCCTCATTACACAGTCACATAACAAACTGCACAATATGTTGTATATTTCTATTGACTTATTTAAGTCTTAACGACATCTATATGGAGCAACTTTCTAAGAGGTTACAACTCTCACATGGAGCCTTACAATCTTCTATGGTGTCTCATAAAAACCTAAAATTAGACTAGTTTTCTCTACCCGGCTCTAATATCCTATAATGACTGGGACACTTTGAGTTGGCATTCTCCTTGACCCACATCCTTCATCTCTCAAAATGGTAGACTTGACTATCCTTTATAGATGGGCCCCTTATTTTCCCTTTAGTTAAATGGACCTTTCTAGACACTTAGGATTTTCCCACTCAAACCATGTTTCGAATCGAGTGATTATTTCTTTGAGCAACCTCTCGACCTTATTGCATCTATTCCTATGCCATGTTAGTCTAGAATTTGGGATTTTCTTCCCCTTACATTTGTTCAACCACTCTTGCCACATTTTTTTTGTCACTCTTGTCACATCTTTTCATTTCCCAATCATATGCACACTACTTCTCATATGTTTTTTTGCCACTCCTTTCGCACTCATGGTATTTAAGAAAATCCTCTATCTCTATCCTTGTACCCTACTATATTCTAGACCTTCTTAAAATAATCAAACACCTTCTTTTCAATCTACACCATTACACAATCCCTTTGCTCACATGTTTGCACATCCTCCACAATATCCTTCCTCGTGCTCTCCCTTTAACTCCTTATGTGCCTCCATTCATCCACTGAATTCAAAAATAACTATATACACCATTCCTCCTTGCGTTTCTCTTTCATTTAATTTTTTGTAACTCTCGCGTACATAGCTTTTCTCTACACCTCTTTAGAATTCCAACCACTTTTTGTGTGCCCTTCCTATTTCACACTCTATGCCTATTGCACTCTCCTACTCTATATTTTGCACACAACCCTTTCCACACTCCACATAATTACTTCTCCACTTCTTCACATCCCATGCATTTATTCCTGATGATTCCATCCTTGCACACACCTACACTTAGTAAAACTAGTGCATGATTACCTTGAACCTATGATGCTTATGCATCAATCACATAATGTAATTACAACTTGAGTTCCACCTGAAGTAGAAATGGTGAATTCTATAACCACCCTTTAGATTATTTGAATTGATAATCCCAAATTCTTCATCCAACAAACCTATTTTCAACCTCAATGCTTCTTCTTGTGCCTCTTCCATTCCTTAGTCACATTCTTATGACCTCTCCACACTAATTTGTGCACTTTGGTGAGCTTCAATTCACTATCGTCCGGCCTCCTCCTCCTATTGGATCCTTCTACTTGATCCTTTGCAATTATTTTCTTGTCATAATTCTTATCCCATGGTGCGAGTCTCTTGCCATTTTTCCTCTTTGCAAGTCTTTGTTTGCCTTGAAATTTCCATCTTCTCCAAAATATTCTCTACTAAGCCTTTTTCCTTATGAGTTTGTGCTAACTTTGGATTTCTTCTATTGTGAGTCTACACTTCCCCTTGTTCATCCACATTTTCCAAAATTATTCAGGACTTTTGTTCTTCCTTAGACCCATATCTTTTCTAGGCTTCCATCAGTTGTGCTTTCCTCCTATGCACACTTATCTTCAGTCCCTTCTTACTTCACACCTTTTTTATCTCTTCGAGATTATACTATGTACTCCTTCCTTTCTCATTTCATTATATATACTCTTATCACATTTTACCTATGACCTATCCTCTATACGCTATACTCCAATGTGCATTCTCCTCTTATGTGTCTATCTCTCTTTGCACTTGGTTTATTTCTTCTCTACTTATATCCTTCTACCTTTTCCCTTATCTTCCTTGGGCTCAACTCCATTTTGCATCCATTTCCTTGCACACTATTCTTCTTTACACATTTAGTATGCATAATTTTATCCTTACCCATTATATTTTTGCAGGATTTTTTCTTCCTTCTTCTTCTCTTGACCCCTACTAGACCACATGTTCTCCAGCTACACACTATCAGGTTTTCCTCTGCTTGCTTTAAAAATTCTCTTTTTTCCTTATCCATGGCTATTTTTTCATCTTCTATACTTCTTTAGTGTTCCTTATTTGTCACACACCCTTCTTTGTGCCTCTTATTTGGGTTATGCTCCCACTTCTTCACCACACATTCTTCATTGGTGTTTGTGAGCATATCTACTTTCTTTCTTGATGTGGAAATTTTTCTCTTCCACTTTCTTTATTATTCACTTATCAGTTTTCACCTTCATTACACAAAAATTCTATATATATTTCCACTTGTCGCTCTTCCTCTTCTATCCAATCCTTCATGGTTTCTTGTAGCACAACTTCTCCACTTTTACATAGTTTTTCATTGCACTCCTCCATCCTTACACACTCTTCCGTACACTCCTTGACACCTTCATAGATCTCTTCTTATTTTGGTGTGCTATGTTACACATGCACTCTCACAACCCCTTATGTAGACTGATATACTTGTATTACCTTTAGGGTAACTCTTTCTCTTTCTGATACTTCCTCTGGCATGGTTTTCCCATTGCCACACATGTCTTCATCTCCGCAGTCTTCTACTCTATTGATAGGATTTTTCTCATTTGTGTAATCCTGATTTGTACAATCATTTTATCCCTCAGATGACACTTCACACACTTCACATAATTATCTCTCAATGGCATCCAATCATGAAATCATATCACTCTCCTTGATGTGCTTCTAGTCCTATGTGACCATCTCCCTCTTTTGAGTATCTTCCTCTTTCTCTTCCTATGCAATATTTGGGTGCACTGCCATTAGGATACTATACACTCACTTGTATTTCCTCTCTTATTACACTATGTAATTTACACATTCTTGGATGATCTCATATTTTACCTTCACCCTTTTCTCAACTCTAAGCCATCCTTCTCCACATTCTATTTTTCACCACTTGTTGTTCTTCTACGTACCATCAGATGTCATCTCCTCTGCACACTACTATGTGGCTTTGGTGCTCTAGGTCATCTACTCTCAAATCATAAATACAAAATGTATTCACATCATTATGCATTTTTAATGTCTTTTCTCTCCCATTGTATAGCATTTATATATCATATTACCACAACCTCCATAATAGGAGAAGGTCTGCATCTATTAATAGGATGACATACATCAATTGATTGGTGAATATTCTAATCTTCATCTCCACCTTGCATTTCTCTTGCACAATTCCCTCTTGATCTTCCACCAACCAGATCACTCTTTATAGGCCAAGATACACTATGCACACTAATCCCAAATTCTACACCATATCCTCTATAAGAGATTTTTGGTGCTTTTACTATCAGCCACTACAAGGAAACACTTTCCCTTGGTCTTTTTTCTTGTGTGGAATATCTATCATCTCTCCTTTTGCGGTTCCACCTTGGTTTTTTTCATCACTTGTCCATTTCTTGTGCACTCTTCACAATTTTTTTCCTAACTCTTCCCCTTTCATCTATTCTCTACGCACTTATTTCTACCATGTTCTCCATCTCGTCACCATTCTATTTGACATTTGACTATGTGATGCCCTCTCTCTCCACGCATAGAAACATCTGTTGAATATTATGTGTTAGTATCTCTTCTCATGAGACTTATCCATTGTCCTTTTCTCTTTTCCTATTCACTTCTCATGTAATCTCCATGAAATCCTTCTTGTTGTGTCATTGACTCTCTACCAAGTCTTCTCTCTTCTCACACATTGCTTGTACTTTGTGCATCTACCTCACATTCCTGCACTGTTGACTCTTCTCTGAGTTTTTACTGGCTTCTTTACACACTTTCATTGTGTGTCATCACTCCTTCCTCACCTCTACCATGAGCTTCAAGACCTCTTCAATGCTCTTCCTTGTCAATTTTATTCCTCACACCCTTTAGATCCCTCATTACCTCTTCTAAATTCTCATCATTGTCATATATTTTTCCCCTTTTCTAGGTGACATATTGTCTCTTTCCATTCTTTTACCACTATAATCTAAGATTATCTTTTTCTCTATGCCCATTATTCTCATATTAGAAAACACAAATGTTATTTCTAAATTCCTCGTGTTCAACGTTCTTCTAGCTATTTTTCTTCTTACTTGTAAGAAAGTAAATTTATCGGATACAAATTGATAGAAAGGGAATCCCTTCACTATATATTTGAGAAATCAACTGCAGAATAATTTTAAAGTTTATATTTACTTCTTCAAGCCTTAATTACATCGATGTGAAGCTTCTTTCTAGGATCTTACAACTCTCTCATGGATCCTTACAATATTCTATGGTATCTCCTATAGACCTAAACCTAGATTGGTTTTCTCTACTTGCATCTAATCACCTATAATGACTTGGACACTCTCATTTGGAATTTTCCTTAACCCACATCCATCATCCCTCAAAATTATTGACCTAGGCATCTTTTATACTTATTTTCACCCTTTTTGAGTTTGACTAGGTATTTTACACTATAATCAAACAAAGAATGAAATATGAGCTACACTGGGTTATTCTAACTAATTAATTTTGAACGTTAACCATTCAATATCATGATAAAACATTAATACTTGTAATAAATGTACATGATGCAGTGAAAAATCATAAATACAAGAGATTGAATGAACATAATTGATTAAAGGTGATTATGTACTAATCTCGGTGATCTAGATGATGAAATAGGGGTACCTAGAACTGAGAATGCTTTGAAACTGAAGTTGTGACTTGAAAATTTCCCTAGGAAGGACCCTACAGTAGAGGAATGAACATATGTATGGTCTTGAAATGTTTTTACAATTTTTTATCTCATAACAACTACGATCTATGAATTTATGGGTTTTTTGCTTGTCTGAATATCTTTATCACTCTTTGTCGGTCATTTTTGGTGACACTACAAGGATCTCTAAATGATCTACTCAATATTTCAAACCCAAACCATAGATGAGAAATCATTAAAAAAACATTAGTTAGGTCATGTGAACACCTGTGTATTACCAACATTGAAACTACTCCAAAGAGGCCTTAAACCACATGTATTTCTCCATCTAGCATGTGATATCTAGATACATGTAATCAACATTTTATATCCTTCCTTTGAAAACTCTTAACTTGAGTTTCTATTTCCAATATACTTAATTGAATGAATTTGAGCTCTTATAAATATGGGAAGTAGTTCTATAGACTTAGTGGTAAGTTTTAGATGCTAAGAAGGTACTTCCCTAATGAATGTGTAGAGATATTTATAGAGTGTAGGGAGATTTGGGTGCCTTTTGTTCTATCTTTTGTAATTGGAGTCCATAAAATTACTAGGTTATAAATGAGGTGAGTTTCACTTGGTTATATATGCTTCTGAAGGTGATTTAAGTTGTATATACCTAATTTTTCACTTTTCATCTTTCATACATGTTACTAACAATTTCATTTTTAGTAGATAAGGGTCACTGATATATATTTTTGGAATTGGTGCCTTAATGGGCCTTCTAGGAATGGGGAATGGTTATTCACATAACCATTATGGGTTAGAGACAGTACGCAAAGAGAGTGTTGCTATTTGGTTTTAGCCTTAATTTTCCCTGTACTAGTTATCCTTGTCCTCTAGGTCTCATACACATTGCATTCACAACTTCTTTCTTTCATGTCACCACTTTATACCTAATTTACCCATATCGATGATCTATGACACATAATTTTTACTTTTCATGAAACATTACCTCATTTCAGCACCTTTGGCCGATGTCATCACCCGTGAACAATGGCATCACCTAGCTAGGGTTCTATGATACCAATGTAATATCATATTATAGAGTTTTCATAGTGGTATAGTGTCATAGATCATCATATATTCATATCCAATTGGAGGGTAGCGAATTTGAAAAGTGAAAAAAAAAACCATATGATAAAAGCTACAAAGGGAGAGATGTAATAAAATTGAAGGTGTAAATAAAGAGAAGATGAATGATTAGCCCAGAGGGCAGATAACAATGTTGAAAAGTGCACAAAACCATGAGATATATAATATAATAATTTAAACTAGAGACATAAATCCAAGCAAGGCCTTGAGCCTAAGTGAGGATGCACATAATACCACAATAATTCAATGGGAAAGAATGGGGTGATCAAAGCCAAAATGTTGATATGTTCTTAGTGGTAAAGAGAAGTTTGATGAAGTCATGAATTTTGAGAAGAATGGATGAGAGATGGTAGTTGAGTAATGAAACTCCCGAGTTCCCGTATGCATGAAATTTTTTTAGGAATTGAGGATTTGGTAGTTTTTTGAAGATGTGGCATTCATTGGTTTGAAGACGATATGTATTAGGACCTATGATATCTTTGATGAGGTAGAGACCCCACCATTTATGAGTGCATTTTTCTTCTTTGTCATGATTATAATCAAGTTTAAGAACCAGGTCACCCATGTCGAAAGTACATGGATGAACAAGTTTTATATGTTATTTGGCGAGGCATTGTTTATGTTTCTAATTACTCGTGTAAGCTCTGTCATGTAGTTCTTCTAATAGGTCTAGGTCATGGAGAGATATTTCATGGAGTTCCTTGTCTAGAATGATACCATGAAGGTAAATTTAGAGTGAAGGGAGCTCCACCTCAAGTGGAAGGACTGACTTAGCTCCATAAGGGATTTCCTTGTCTTTGTTAATGCATTAGAATAGGGTACCTTATAAGTTACAATAATATAATATGTCATCCTTAAGAACATATTTTTGATCCTTTTTACATATGCGTAGTCGGGTTTGGGGCTCATTACCTTCTGGGTAGGTATGGTATTGTATGTATTGGTAGATGTTATCATCAAGGATCCTGTGTAGGGCCATATGGCTCAATTTTACAAACATCTTGGATTTTTGGAGGAGGTGAAGTAGTTGGGGTTTAATGGATTTATATAAGGGCGTTGTCATGAGAATCAGAATTTGACTGAAAATGTGTGGTAGACATAGCCGAAGAATCATCCAAGGAATTTTGTTCACATGGGATTGATTCAGTGGTCAATCAAGTGAAGCGTGGTGTTAAATCTTGGAGTAATTGGTAGTAAGATTTTATTTTTTCACTATGATATTGATATGCACCAATAACCTTTCGACACACTAATTAAGAATTCCTTATGACATGGAGATAGGAGCCATTCACAGGTGAGGAAACCTGTATAGCTAATATAAGAGCCTCATTGATGAGACCATTTAATTAATATTTTAATTGTCTCATTTTTTGTATTTTTTCATATTTTGTATACCCTTGTAATTGTTTATCCCAGTTGTCCTATAAGACATTTCCACTTGAACTTAAACTTATGAAACTAATATTAATTAATATAACTATTAATAAGTTATTGTATTTTGTGGATTTTGAATGTTCATGTTACTCTGTTGGATACAATCAAATGATTAATAGTGCTTTGTCTAAATTCCATACTTGTTTTAAAGAAGTTATTATATGTAGCCACTATCATGCAGCCAAATAAACTCTGTTACAATATAAAGGGGATCGCCCATAGTAACTGACATGCAGTAATTGGGACTCGTCTGCAATAAAGCAACTACAGTCAAAGGAGAACACGTGCATATACAAGACTGTGATTTTGTGAATCTTGATCAATGTGGACACTTCACCTGAGTCCACACATGTCAATAAAGAAGAATTTATGACAACAAGAAGTAGATCTCACACCAATACCTAATTATGCTCCGTAACTACTATGGAACTAGTTGATTTGAATTGAATGTTAGATTGAACAGTTAGTTGTGTTGTTTTATTAGAACACCTTTTCTCAGTTTATATTGCATGCACAAGAATATATGAACTTCTTGGTAATGATCTTGTACTTAATAAAATTGTAAGTTTTAGTTTGAATCGGTCTCTTCACGTATCTCCTGAATATAAAGAGAATGTCAATACTATTAGGGGAATCGATCAATACTTAAGGAATTGTTGTAATTTTCATTCTGCAATCTTCATGCTGATAAATAAAATATAAGTTCTATCATCTTGCTACAGACATAAGCCTTAATAAGGGTTAACACCCAAGGTGGGGCCTAATTTTGGTTTGCTAAATCCCCCTTTACTTTTTGTTTGTTGTTTTAGTTCCTTGCATGAATAGATTAGAACTACAGTAGTTCATTCCTTTACTTGTCCTATGATTTCACCTTCTTTATTGATTAAATGTAGCATCTAATATCATCCGCACCTTAGTTTATTTATAGTATTGTATTTCCCAATTGTTCTGACATTAATCCTTTAGTTTATACCTCTTAAGCACTTGTAACTGTGCATAAAACACTAACAGTGTTGAAGTTTTCATCCCGAGGTTTGATGAATAAATGATTGTGGATTAGTGAACAATATACTAATTGTTGCAAGTTAATTTGTACCACCATTTTTGGCGTTGTTTCCGAGGATACTGCTAAGTTATAAGTTTTTTGAAGAGGGTTGTTCATTCCCTATAAACAGTCTACATTTTTAGGAATTTACCTCAAATTGACCCCCCCAACTAATTTTCCATTGATTGAGTTGGGTAGTTGATGTATGCATCACCCAAGTGATTCCCTTGGTATATTTTTACCTAATCCTGAAGTAGAAAAAATCTCTTCATTTACCTCTAAATATTATGAAGATTCTGTGGAAGAAACCTCTATACACAGTTTGATGTTCGAAGATAATCCTCCAAGTAAAGGCTATGTAGCTTCTCCTGAGTAGTTAGAGATGACAGAAGAAGTAAATCAGAATGTAAACACTCAAAATGGGGCTACCACCTTATATTTCCCCATCACTATCAATAATGCAGCTTCTGGTATGAAGAATATTTCTCCCTCAATCTTGCCAAATTTCCATGGAGCCATGTCAAAGGATCCAAACACCTTTATCTTTGAGTTTGATGTTTTGTTTAGAAGCTATATTTATACTACTGATGCACAAAAATTAAATCTATTCCCTACTACACTCAAGGATTAAGCCTTGAGATGGTTCATGGGATTGGGAAGACATGTCATAACCAAATGGACATAAATGAAGGATAAATTCTTGGAGAAGTATCAGGATTATTGTAGACCAAGCAACAGAGGAGGTGATGAAATATACAGAATTTCACAAAAAGAGGATGATCCATTAGAATAATACTTGGAAAGGTTCCTTTTCTATGCTCAAAATTCAAGGCACACCACTGATATACCTCATAACTCCCTCAAATTACTCTTTTTGAAGGGAATCAGTGAGGAAGACATGGATTCTCTGGACCTTATATGAGTAGGAGAAATTTCAAAAGCTTATTTTCACCAAAAAATTTGAATCCTATAAAAACTACTCAAGAGCTACTATGAAGAGGGTAAGAAATGTAAGATCAAGAGGTGGATTAGCTACTAAAGAAATCAGATACATATCCAAGTTAGAGATTTTTACCATGTTTAAAAACATGAAGAAGGAGATTTTCAATGACATGGATAATCAAATGGATGATCTAAACACTAGAAAGAAGAAATAAGATGCAGAAGAAGCAATCATAGAGTACTTTCATGCATGTAGAAATAAAAAATAAATTTGTAGATGTAGACAATTATCCAACATTACTCAAGAAAGGGAGGCTTCACCTAATTTCAAGATGTTGGATACAAAATATTGGAAAGTTTTCTATGTTGCTCAAATAAAACCATGGCCACCAAGGTAAGGAGGTATGACACATGAAACTACGCATTCATTTCAAAATTGGTCTAATAATTCGTATATACAGCCCCCACCTTAGGCTAACCCTCAAGGATGGGCCCCATATACTAACCAATATGAACAACAATGGAAACCTCAATTCCATGTCCAACCATAGCAACAACGGAAACAACCTCCCTAATAATGGAAAAAACCCTGGTTGGGAGTGCAACAGTAGAACAAAAAACCTCCTAATTAACAATAAGCTTATTCATAGCCTCATTATCAACAAAATTAGTAATCTCTAATTCCAAACCCTCAAGTAGGCTCCCAACCAAAAATGACATAACTATTGTCCCAACCAATGTCTAATCCTAACAATAACGTTGCTCATCCAACCTAGTCCACTAAACTAGCTCAATACCCTACCTATTCTATTGATATCAATAATATCCATCTTCATTTTGGAAGAACACTCCCTCAACTAGTTGGACCTACTATTACTAAAATTGTAGAAGAACGCCAGTTGTCATATGATGACCTATAACAAGGATAGAAGTCATTGTAGGATAATCTACAACAACCTACACAAAATTCCAACAAGGGTAAAATGTTGAGTAATGAGCCACCATATCCTTAAAGGTTATAAGAAAAGAAGACTAACCTCATATCAGAATCAAAATCTGATTTTTTCAACCAGTTAAAAGACATTTGTGTCAAGATACCATTGATTCAAGATATGAAGGATGTGCCCATCTAAAATAAACTAGTTAAGGACATGTATTAAAATCCAAGCAGGAAGAGGAGAGATCCATCTACTATACAGGTCATTGGAAAACTAGTTGATATTATGCTTGGAAACTTAATTCTGCCCAAGTATATAGATCCAGGCATCCCTTTAGAAAATTTTACAATCAATGAAATAGTAATAACAAAACACTCTGATTGACTTAGGGGAAAAAATAAATGTAATGACAAAATAAATCATGGATTATTTTAAATTGGAGGGAATAAGACCAACAACCATAGTATTTCAACTTGCAAACATATCAAAACTTAATCTTAAATGATTTTTTGGAGGATATGGTAGTAGTAGTAGACTCCTGGGAGTACCCTGCTGACTCCATTTTTCTCCAGCCAAAAACAAGCTTAGCAGGATATCTTAACATTCTAGGAATACTGTGGTTAGTAAACTGCTGATGCATTCATCAGATGTAGATCTGGTAATATGATCATATCAGATGGAAGTGGCACAAAAAAAGCTTATGTTTTACCCTCTTATATAGCCATTATATGAAGAAGACTAAATCATTTGGTTTAAAGAACCATAAGAAGACCAAAGCTCAGTTCAACAGCTCATGATGCTAGAGAAGTCATGCATAATAGAGGGACAGGAGGAGGATGTTGTTCTTTCTAACGTTCTATAGAATAATTATTGTAATGCATAAGCTATCTTGAAAAATCAAATCTTTCTGCAACAAAGTACTATGATTGTTCTAGATAATAATTGTATCCTACACTAGCTTCTTCCACATAATTGTATTTTGAATTTTTTAAGTAGAAGTATATGCTTCATGAATGATCTTTCTCAATAAGTGGAGATTTCACCAGAAAAACCACTCAATGTGAAAACAAATTTTGAGCTTGCAGCATGAGCAACTGTTAAGTTCCCTTCTCAAGATGCACAGGACAAATTTTTCATGGGACTATTGAGACATGCATGGAATCCATCATAAAATATTTACTCATAAGATATACATCAAAGATAGTTGCAAGCCAATAATAAATCCATAGAGGAGAATGAAGCCAACAATGAGGGATATAGTGAAAGAAGAATTAAATAAATTATTGGATGTTGGACTCATATATCCAATTTCAAGTAGTCAATGGGTGTCACCCCTTGTCATTTTACCTAAAAAAAACATCAAATAGAGAGTTTGCGTAGACTATATGGACTTGAATGTGACAAAAAAGAAGGATCATTTTCCACTCCCTTTCATTGATTAGGTACTCGACAGTCTTGGTGGAAAAAATTATTTTTCTTTTCTGGACCGTCATAGTGGCTATAACTAAATTAAAATAGCACCATAGGATTAGGACAAGATCACATTCACATGCCCTTGGGGAACGTTTTTCATACATTGTTCTTCCATTTGGTCTATGCAATACACCTGTCACATTTCAGAAAGCAGTTCTTAGCATCTTCTCAGATCTAACCAGTGATTTCATGGAGGTATATATGGATGATTTTATAGTCCATGGAATTACTTTTGATGAAGCAATGGAGAACTTAGACAAGGTTCTCAAAATATTTAAGAATCATAACTTGTCTTTGAGCAACGAAAAATGTTATATGATGATGTTTGAGGGGATATTATTAGGTCATTATCCATCCTCTATTCGAATCCAGGTAAATTGAGCAAAAATATCAATGATTATAAACCTACCAACACCAAAAAGTTAGAAATATGTAAGTAGCTTCTTGGGCCATGTTGGGTATTATATGAGATTTATTCAAGATTCCAAAAGAATTGTAGCACCGTTTTTATTTTTTTGGGAAAGGATGTTGCATTTATATGGACAGAGAAATGTGAAGTTGCATTCCAAACATTGAAGTAAATGCTAACATCTACACTTGTTTTGAGAAGACCAAATTGGATTTTTCCATTTCATATACACATGGATGCCTTAGATCATGCCATTGGAGTTGTTTTAGGACAAAAAGATGGGATACTCATTTATGCAATATAGGAGATTTATTCAATATTTCAGTAGGATTGTAGCACCATTATTTGTTTTTTTGGGAAAGGATGTTGCATTTATATGGACAGAGAAATGTGAAGTTGCATTCCAAAATTTGAAGCAAATGCTAATTTCTACACTTGTTTTGAGAGGACTGGATTGGATTTTTCCATTTCATATACACACATATGCGTCAGATCACACCATTAGAGTTGTTTGAGGATAGAAAGGTGGGATAATGAACTATGTAATATATTATGTTAGTAAGAAAAATGCAGCACACTAAGCTTAACTATATAGTCCTTGAGAAAGAAATTTTAGCAGTTATTTACACCATCAACAAATTTAGGCAATACATAATAGGCTACCCAGTGTTTATTCACACTGATCATGTTTCCATTAAATATCTTATCAAAAACCAGTTTTAAGTAGCAAGATAATCAGATGGTTGTTACTCTTACAAGATTTTGATGTAACAATTGTGGATAAGCCTGGGAAACACAATGTTGTAGAATATTTTCTCTCAAGGATGGAGGAATAATAATGAAGAAGTAATAATGGATGATTCCTTCCTAGATTAACACCTATTTTCCATCTCAACTAAAACACCATGGTATACTGATATAGCTAATTATTTGGTCTTAGCTAAGACACCTCCATACTATCTATATTCTAAAAGGAAATATATTGTTGAGAAACATGTGAATTGTTCTTGGATTGTTGGTTTCCTATTTCACATAGGGAAGGATAATGTTATGAAAAGATGTATATATGATGAGGAAATTTATGATATCCTCAAATCCTACCATAGTGAGCCATGTGGATGACACTTTTCTACAAAAATAACAGTGTAAAAAGTATTAATAATAGGATATTACTGGCCTACACTACACAATGATGCAACATTGTATGTGAGAATATGTTATAAGTGCCAAAGAATGGGAAAGCCTACCAAATTAGATGAAATTTCATTGCAACCTCAACTAGTATTGCAGTCATTTTAAAAATGGGGATTGGACTTTATTGGTCCCATAGATCCGAAGTGTTAGTAAAAAGTGTACATTCTGGTGTGCAAAGACTACCTCACCAAATGGACAGAAGTGAAAGTGTTACCAAATCAAAAGAGTGAAAAATTTGGAAAATTCCTATATGACCACATCTTTACAAGGTATGGAGTTCCAAGAGAGATTTTCATAGATCAAGGTACCCACTTCACTACTGAAGTTATTGTTGATTTAGCTACTGAATATGAAATCAAACATAGGAAGTCTACACCTTATCATCCATAATCAAATAGACACGATGAAGTAATAAACAAAGAAATTGAAGCCATCTTGACAAAGACCATTGCACTGCATAGAAGGGACTGGTCAAAAAGACTTCTAGAGGAAGTTTGGGAATTCAATACCACATTGAAGAAAACAAATGTATTCACACCTTTTGAGCTATTATATGGTAAGAATGTTATTCTCTCTATTAAGTTTGATCACAAGACATTAAGAACTGCATTGTAATTTGGCATAGATTTGTTTGAAGCTCAGAGGCAAAGGATTCTTCAACTCAATGAGTTGGGGAAAATGAGAAGGCAGGATGGTCATAGTACAGCGGTAGTAAAAAAGAAAAGAATCAAGTGGCTTAACATGTTCATCGAAATAAGACAAATTCAAGAAGGTGATTGGGCTCTTCTCTTTGACTCCAAATATAAGGACCACATGGGAAAAATAAGGACTAGGTGGCTAGGTCCATATGAGAGTGAGAAGATATTTCCCAATGGAGATGCCAAACTCACCAACATTGATCTTGTGAGATTCAAACTACTAGTAAACGGTCATAGATTGAGGTTGTACAAAAATCCAACTGATAGGAAAACCTTCATCTAATAGTTCAGAGGAGGCCAAAGCAAGATGGAGATGCCAACATCAGAATTGAGGTTAGAATTTGAACTTGATGGTTCATCTTTTGAATTTTTAAAGGAATGAGATCTTCAGTGCCCTTGGTATATCTAGCTTGCTGGATATACCAAGGAGGAATAAAAGTGATGTGATAATCCTTCACGGTGATCAGCACCACTAACTAACATATTTTATTTTCTAAGTATTTATGTTTTGCATGATTTGGTGTATTTGTGGCAATGAGTGCATAATCTCTAATGAAAGGAGGTGGTGCAAAGACTAGAATATCCACTTGTAACAACATGCATCCAAAGCCCTGTTTTGATTTCCTATTTGATATAACCTATTATTGGATGAAGAATCAAGGACCCACCTGAACAAGAAAAAATAGATGAAGATAATTAGCACCAAAATATTCAATCTTCCTTTTCCAAGAATCAATTGAATTCATTATTGGGCTTATTCTTTACAACAACACATACATCAAGAGAGCCCTGAAACAACACTACGTGCAGCAACACAGTACCTTAACATGTAAACTCATGCATACATCGAAGGGCATGAACTCTAACAAGGCACATGCCACAATCATTTCACATGCAACTCGAGTTAATTGCACTCAATTTCCTTTAATAATGTAGCACTAGAATAATTATATATAATTAATATATGTGCCAAGTCATGAATAAACTTTACTAACTGTAATTTTATTCCCCCTTCTATAATGTGGCCTATCTTCCATGTCACCCCCATGTTATCACAAAACCTCACTTCACATTGGGATATCCTTTGATTCGAATTAATGCTCACTTGTTCAAGCTGCGTGCAAAATCAGTCACAAATTTCAATAATAAAACCACTTGAGTTCTTCTGCTCATTCAAATTTTGAATAATCAGTTTGAAGTGAAAGACATCTTTCTTTGCAGAGCTTAAAGAAGTTACAAAACTTAAAAATGGGGGAGAATTTATTATAAATGAACCTACATACTACTCACAAATTTGGAATCAACCACAAATTCTACATTACTGTAATGATAGTGGTTGCATAGAGTACATCAATAAATTCCAAGGTTTCAATGATTTGATGGTCATAGAATTTGCCACCACCCTCAGGGATGGGAAAGCAAAATTAAAGGGTTTGGAAGTTAAATTTGATGATCAGATATTGGCTGCAATCACTAGAATACCAATGGATGGAAAGATGTTTCCTACAAAAGTAAATCCAAATGAAGCTCACACCGAGTTTAGAGACGAGGACCACAACTTTTTGATAGACAGACAAGGTACTCTACAAACTTATTTAATACCTTTTTGGGAAGATGTGTCATAAATATATCATAAAATATTTGTCCTATTAGGGTCGGTATTCAAGGTTAAACACTATCCATTTTAAACTGCTCAGTCATTTAAAGAATGACTTACATGTGAATGTTCCTAAATTCTTACATGAGAGTTTGAAGAAGAGGAGTAAAGAATCACAAAGGGGTAGATTTTCCTTGTCTCAGCATTTCCTTGTCACTTTAATTTTGAAACATGCATTAGCAATGGAGCATGCTACAATAAACTGGGGAGATTTTTCTAGAGAAAAACATATTAATGATTTTTTGGGGAAGGGGAAGAAAAAGAGAAGGAGATCAACTAGTTATTATATGCCTCTACCTAAACCATTAGCTTCAACCTCCATTCTGTTAGAAACCCCTACTCCTTCAAAAACCCCAATTCATTCATAATCTTCCATACATGTAGAAAAACATGTCCGTGACAAACCTTCATTTCCAAAATAAGGCCCTAGGCCCATCTCTCTTGACAGGGTTCTTGTTACTGAAATGTTGCTAGTTATATCAACACCAAAGTCTTCTTCCTTAAAAGGAAACTAGAAATCTTCAAGTAAAACCTCTGAACCATCTAGGAGTTCCCATAGGATGAACTCTAAAAATACCAAGACCTCAATGTCTAAATGAAATATTTCAATCTTCTTAGACAATGATGTGGAAGAACTGAGGAACCTATTCTAATGGATGTTGAGCAGGGAGCACATGGAGATATACATGCAGAAATAGGTATGGAAGAATAGACCAAGGAAGTGGAAGAGAAAAAGGAGGAAGAGTTAGGTCACAAACCTACTAATGAGATCTCTACTGAACCAATTGAAGTTCAAACATAGGTCATTCATGTTGAGGAAACACATATGTATCATGAAGGAGAAGTGTTAATAAAAAATTAAAAATCTAACCAATGTTCATAAGAACCTTGATGAAACAATGGTTATTCATGCATAACATGAATAACATGTAATGAGCAAGGAAATCAATGAAGTAAACATTGCGTCTACATATGATGAACAACATCTCGAGCAAGTGATAACACAACCAGTACATGAAACATAGACTAATGTCATGGATAATGTAGAAGGTTTTCCACATGATATTGAATAAATAATTGAAAAAATTGTCCAAACCCTTGTGCCAATACACATAAGCAGTCATCCAATTACCCCATATATAGCTTGTGTAATCTCAGAACCTGTGTCTCCACCAATGCCACCACCCAACCTGCATCCATGATTTGTCATAAAAATAAGTTTTTAGAGATCCCCCTAGGCCAACATGCAGAAACATGGCAACCCAAACCACTTCACTATACTATTGGGTGCAACAGGTTGAGAATTATGCTAACAAGCTATTAAAAAGGTGGGAAAGGGAGAAGGAAGAGTTACTCTTCTAACATCAGCTAGATATAGAGGATAAAGATAGACAACTCAAGGCCAAGGACAATTAAATTGCAAGGCTCAAAAAGAAAGAAGAAGTCACAGTTTAGGTGACAAATGAAATATTCAAATGTAGACCACCATCTAACATTTATGTTGTCTTTTTGAAAGAAAAAATGTTGCAGTTGAAATAAACTTGTATCAATAATGATATTCCATTTGATATTAGTGAAGTTAGGCCTTTCTTCAGGATTTATATGAAAATGCCCCATGAGATCCAATTACTTCTAGGCGAACTGTATATGTATAATTATGCTTTGGAGTATGATAGATACTAGATCCTTATACTCTACATTGGGGATGTACAAATTTGGGCACTATGTTCCTACTTCAACAATGAGCAATATAGGGGAAAAAATGGTGGATTAGAAACACTTGTGTAAGGCACAAGCTTTGATGATCAAGGTAGAATCTGGAAACACTAAGACAATGATTGAGGAATATGGAAATTTTATGAAAGAGAAGAAAATAAAACAAAGGGTATAGAGGATGAGACAAGAATCCCATAATGAGGCAAGAGACTACATTTAGTCTAATAAGATAGAAATTGTACATACCTATAGGGAAAGATGGGAAGAAATGTCACCAGAGATGAAGAGGAAAGAAGTGTATTCATATCCTAAATATTGTTCAAACTTTTAGAAGGATAAACTCCTATATTTAAGTCTCTAAGGGTTGTGGAAAACCTTGATATCCCATTTCTTATTATCCACCAATTTTTTATTTTCCTATACCCCACTGGTCTGGAAACACAAAGTTAGATGACAAACTGTAAGACAGGGTAATGGAAAAGTTTAGAAAGAATGCATGTTATTTCTTCAGTGACCCAGAAGGTACCTCAACACCCATAGACTTCAAGAGGGTTTTCAGCATAATACAAGTTGATTCCATGAAAGAGGAGAATAAACCAGTGAATGCTTGAATGGGGAAATTCATGAAAATAGGTATGGGGGTGTGATGAGACCCTTTAATTATTATTTTAATTTTCTTGTCTGTTGTATTTTTTATATTTTGTATACCCTTGCACTTGATATCTTAGTTGTCAAATCAGACATTTCCACCTAAACTTAAACTTATGGAGCTTATATCAATTAATATAACTATTACTAAGTTACTTTATTCTTTGGATGTTGAATGTGCATTTTACTTTGTTGGATACAATGGAATGATTAATAGTTCTTTGTCTATATTCCATACTTGTTTTCAAGAATCCGTTATATGTAGCCACTAACATGCAGCTGAAGAAGCTCTGTGACAATGTAAAGGGACTCGTCTACAACAACTAACATGTAGCAACTAGGACTCGTCCACAACAATGCACCTACAACCAAAGGAGAATGCACAAATATACAAAACCTTGATTTTGGGAAGCTTGATCAATGTGGATAATTCACTTGAGTTTTTGCATGTCAATAAATAAGCAGTTATGACAACAAGAATAAGATTTCGTGCCAATATTTGATTATCTTCTATAACTCCTATGGAACTAGTTGACTTAACTTGATTATTATATTGAATAGTTAGTTATGTTGTTGTACTAGAACACATTTTCTCATTTGTGTTGCATGAATAAAAATCTAAATATTTGTTGGAAATGATTTTGTACTTAATAAAATTGTAACTATTAGTTTGAAGAAGTCCCTTCACGTATCTGCTAAATATAAAGAGAATGTCAAGAATGTTAGGGGAATTGATCAATAGTTAAGGAATTGTTGTAAGTTTCATTCTGTAATCTTCATGTTGATAAATAAAATATGAGTTCTATCATTTTACTGTAGACATAAGCCTTAGGAATGGTTAGCACCCAAGGAAGGTTCCACTTTTGGTTTGTTAAACCCCCATTTCCTTTTTTTTGTTGTTTTAGTTCCTTGCATGAATAGATTAGAATTGCATTAGTTCATTCATTTACTTGTGTTATGATTTTACCTACTTGATTGATTATCTGTAGCATCTACTTTCATCTACAACTTAGTTTATTTCTAGCATTGTGTTTTCCAATTTTTGTGATAACAATATTTTAGTTTATGCCTCTTAAGAACCTGTAACTGTGCATATAACATTGGCCATGTTGAAAGTTTATGTCCATAGGTTTGATGAGTAAATTATTGTGGATTAGTGAACAAAATACTAATTTTTTCAATTTAATTTGCAACACCACTCATATTCCTCCATGTTATTTTTGATTTCAAACTTGAGTCAATAGGAATAAGGGAAATCCTTGTTACATGGTTCGGTGAGAATAAAACCTACCCCATCTCCTTGGAGGCTTTTTTCTTCATCGAATTGTAGTACCCATGTATCCTCATAGAGATAGATGGTGATATCCTCCTCAATGATTATGGTTGCTGGTTTGGTTTTATGTGGAGGAAGCACTTCATTACTGGCATCGAAGAATTACATGTCAATATTGTCCTTGAAGCTATAATATAGTATTTTAGATAAATCACACTATCTATGCGCTAAATGAGGAGTATGTCCTCATCAAGTAAGCATCATGAATAGGTTGCATAGAAGAGATTAGAGTGGTAGCCAATTAGTTTTCTATGAGTTAGTCTTTTATTGCCTTTAATGTGATGATAAGAGGGTTTAAATCCTTTAAGAGGGACATCAACTTCCCAATGTGGTCTTTGGGGAGGATAGAATGTGAGAAAGAGTGTTAGAGGGGGTCTGTATGGATAACGAAATAAGTAGTTTTAATATAGTATGCAGTTACGTAATTTTGTAGCTACATAATATATGGATTAATAATACTTATTAATGTATTTATATCATGCATCATAATCTAGTAAGGCTCTACTAACATAGTATAGGAAATTATCCTTGTCCTTTTCATCTTCCTTTGTTATCACTACCCCAATGGACACCGAAGTGGAAGAGGTATATAGTATTAAAGGTCGATCTGGTGAAGGAGGATGTAAGGCATATAATGAAGAAAATTAGTGTTTCATATTTTTGAATGCTTGTTGATAGTCTATGGTAGACTTTAGTTTGGTATATTTTTGAATTAGGTTATTTATAACAAGAGTGCAATAAGAAAACTCGGGGAAAATTTTTCAGATTGCCCCAAGTTTTCAAAGAATGTTACGTATGTCTACTATTCATGATAGTCATGACATGTCTTGGATATATTTAATATTTTCTGAATCAACATCAATACCATGCATAGATACTAAGAATGCCATGATTTTTCCCTTTATCAACCCAAGTATGTTTTTTCTGGGATTGAGGGAAACCTTTTATTCGTGAAGGCATCTTAAGGAAATATCCAAGTCATGAGCATGAACATTAGTGCTTTGATATTTAATGAGTAGATTCTCGATGTATACTTCAATTATTTTATGTATGATATAATGAAAGATGTGTGTCATGACATGTTTAAATATTGTGTTGGAATTTTTTAGTCCAACAATGATTTTCACGTAACATTAGGTGCCCCATTCTGTAGTGAAGGTAGTCTTGTGTTGGTCTTTGAGAGAAATTTGGATTTGTATGTACCCTGAGAACCCATCCATAAGAGATAAAATTTTATACCCTATCATGGCATCGATGGAGAGTAAGGGAAATTTATCCGTAGGACAAGTGAGGTTAAGGTTTTGAAATGTAATGTAAATATAGATAGCCAAGGTAGCCTTGTTCTGAACCATGACAATATTGGACACCCATTCAGAATAATCCACAATATGAATGAATTTCACATCTAAGAGTTTGATGATTTATTTATTACATGTAAATCGTTGATTTTGGGTGGAAACTTCCTTATCTTTTACCGAATGGGTGCCACATCAGGATAGTTAGTGAGTTAATGGGAGATAATTTTAGAATCAGTGCTAGGTATATCATCATATCCACATGTAAATACCTCTTTATGATTTTGTAATATTTCTATGTGACACTCATGTAAGTGAGGAAAATAATCACCAAACATGAATACATGTGTGGGATCATCATCAAGATGTACACTAATGTTTTATTTAGCTAACATAGGATTGTTGTCTTGGAAATGATATACAACCTCAAGTAATTTTACTACTTCATCCTTGTTAGTATCGATAGGAGCAATACAATCATCAAAGTGCATAGCCTTCTTGGAGAAGTTTCCCAACTTATGATGATTTCTAAGGATTTTATATTATAGGGCATATAAGAGTTCTAAAATAGCCTTGTCATTATCTAGGGTACGAAGAGGCCCATGATATTATATGTTTTATTTGTAGGCCTACGTATCACCGACCATCTCTATGTTGGCTAGAGTTAGTTTTTCGTATATATAAGACCATAGCATTTAAGGTGACCTCTTTTAGTGCAAGATAAAAAAATGGCCATGCTAGGAGAACCAAGACTAGTGTTGAGTGCATAGGTTGTCTTAGAGGTCAGTGTGAGTGGATAATTTGTTATGCGAGTGTGACACGAAACATAGTAAGATATTTATTTAATGACTCAGGGAGTATCAAGGAGTGGTGGTTTAGTGAGAGGAATGTAAATAAGCATTTCTTACTCACCCTCACTGTTGTTATTATCATATATAAGGGTTCTTAAGCTAGGTCGATGGTATTAGATTCAATTCAAGAAGACTGTATTTAGGCCAAGACAAGTTGGTAGTGTAATAGTTCTAAGTGCCTAGACTTATCTTGCGAAAAAAATGTAATCTTATTCAACGGAAATCCCTTTTCCTTTAAGATAAGGAACCTCCTCCTTAGCTAGAACACTAATCTTGCTAAAAGATCTAAGTAAAATGGTATGGTGATAAAAAAACATTTACACAATTCCTATCTCATTACATTCCAAGTGGTTAGAGGTTGATGCATCACTTGTTGGCTCCCTTGTGTCAGTTTGAGGTGGAATTCAGTCTTAAGGTAGAATAATGGGAGGTAACCGATGCATAATATCATTGGGTAACCTGTTTTTGGTCACTATGTTTTAAATATCATTAGGTTCATCGTCATCATAATATGCTAATGTAATTTGGATTTGAGACCTAGAATTAAAAAATTTGTGCTAGGGAATACTTTAGATCTCCGGAGTAGTTGGAATTACAAAAGGATCATTACAAAATGGTACTACGATATCCCAAGGGTTGGGATCATCATCATGCCTAAAACATTGGTTATTATAGATGAATTTAAGGCATTAGTACCCGAATGATGCAACTTTGTGCATGCAATATGTCCATGGTTCACCCAATAAGAGGTTATAAGAGAGAGGGTGATATAGGAAAATGAGCTTAGTCTGGACCATTTTGGGTTTGACTATGAGAGGTAACTAGATACATACTACAGGTTTTTGTTTGGTTTTCTCTAAGCCACATCAAGTCAAGTGACTAGGATTGAGTTCATCAATAGAATTTATGGGGTTCTTAATGATGGATAACAAAACTAATTTAATTCCCCATCCATCATCCACGAGGACCCTACAAACTTATGTATCATTAATTATAAAACTAATGAGAAATGGTGTTTCATCAACAAAAAATAAGACCTCTCCAGTAATCATGTCATCCTCTATAAAATCTAAGGATAAGAAACCCAAATGTGAATGTTGTAAGGATTATTATGTAGTCTTTATGTGATGGATGTTTGGATTTCAGGATGCTGTGGTAATCTTGGGGGCCAGCCAAGAAGGATCCTCAAAGGATAAGACCTTCGATGTGAAGCTAGGGTGCACATGAGTTCCATAAATGGGATCTTTTATATAAAGGAGTTTAGCTTATCTAAAAAGTTACAACTACGCTTGGAATAACTTCCATAATGATACTGTAGTGGTGGCACAATGGAAGAAATATCCATATTTGATGTTGATTTAGTTGGAGCTATCTTGTTAGAAGAAGGTGAAATAGGATCTTTATTTGGTAATTCTTGTGACATTATGGGTGGACGCTCGACTGAGGGAGCAGGCTCCGCCATTGTTATGTCATGGGAAGTATCAAACAATGGTGGATTATAAGAGGATTTCTTTGGCTTGATAACAAGATATTTATGGGTAGGTTTATGTCTATAATTGGCCTTATCCACATTGATGTATTGAGAATCTAGGATACTTTTATTGTATCAAGGTTCTATGGTTCTCACTAGATTATTCATGGGGATTTTTTGACATTTATTTTGAAGGATGAAATGAGATTTATCTAAAAATTTATATTTCTCATACCATTCTTATATGATGGTAGATTAATTGAATGAAGATCCAAGGAATAAGTCAAGGGATGCCTTCCTAAGGTCATTAAAATCACTTTAAGAATTTTATAGAGTGCCATACCACCAACAAAATAGATCACCCCTAAGTTAGGAAAGGATTATTTTGAAGGGAGAACCATTCGTGGAGTGGGAAAAATTTAGAGAAGTTTGACATGAGATAAAAGAGTATAAAGGGAGAAGAAAGGATATTCTTGATGTCCTCCAAGTGATTTTTATTTTGGAGGACTCGAACGGTTGATTACATGTGTTGTGATTTTGAGCTTAGGTGAAGAATTAGAAATGCATCCAAATTCACGCATGAGATGATCTTGTCTTTTTTCTTGGTTGAGGTCTTCCTCCAACATGTTAGGAGAGAAATAATTGACCTTATATTTTGAGAGTAGGTGTAAGGTCCTTAAGAAATATTTAAAATAGGCTTTGATTATCAAATTTATGATTAGCTTGTGTGGAAAGGGTTTTCAATTTCTTAATAAATCCTTAAGAAGATTCATGAGCCCCTTGTTTAAGATTTATGAACCTTTGTAAGCTATTTTTTAGGAAGGTCTTATGGTTGAAATTAAGATATGAGAGCCTTAACTAAGATTTTTAGATCAAGTATCGAATTGGGAGGAAGTTTTTTATACCATTCTATTGTCTCACCTCTAAAAGTTTTTTCTATAAGCTTAGTGGTTGCGAAGGTGTTTATTTGAATCCATTATTTATATAGGTTGCCAAATTTCTTGACATATTGGGATAGATCCATGGAGGAATCGTAAGAGATGGTCGAGACACTCTCTCCCAAGTACATGGTAGAAATGTATGAAGCTAAAGGTTCATTTTGGAAATTTTGCAACATTTATCCCTGTATTGGAGAAGGAGGAATATAATTCCCATGTGCATCCAAAAATGGAGGGGTGTAGGAAGGAAAGCATGAAACAACATTTTAATATGTTATGTGTAAAATTGATTTTTCATTTGAATCATCATAGATGTATTGGTAGCTTGGGATAAGGCCATTTGATTTAGGAGATTGACTGTTACCATGTAAGGATCCATAGAAGAAGAACAACATTTTTCTTATGGTTATTTTTTTTTATTTTCATCTTCATTAGTGGGAGTTTTTGGAGATTCATTCAGATGATTCCTGCACGGAGGAGTCTGATCATGATAGAGTACTTTCTGATTAAGATGGGGCATGGTCATTTCTATTGCATCAATAGATATCTTTTGAAAACCTCTATCCTCGTAAAGGGTAAAGTAATCATTGTTATGGATATTCTTAATGATGGATATGGGATATATTTTCGCAACTTAAACCACATTACATTCTATTGAATGACCATACTCTAACTGATTAGAGGGACATTGCTTGGACAACAATGTTTCAGGGGTGAGATTGGGGTGACTAGGAAGAGAAGTACTCATAGGATAAGAGCTAGAACATTTAGGAGAGTGAAGAGGATATGTAGGCACTAAGCAATTTCCTATGGAGAAATTCATAGGGTTTAGTTGTATAAAAAATATCCCCAAAGGTGTCATTTTTGTAAACTGCAAGATGAAAACAAGGCTCTTGAAATTTTTACTTTCGATAGAATTGGTCTTGTAGAATGTTTACATAGGGGCCAATGGTTTCTGAAAAGTGCAAGAGAAGAAACAAATATGATCAACCATGCAATAGGGTCTACACATGGGCTGAAGATGTTTGACAACAGATGTGATAGAAATAGACATAATCGCACTTAGGTGATGTTGTGTGTGCAAATAGATTCTTAGGGTTTTTAGATGCTTAGATGACATAAAACTTGAAGGAGGGTAATTTTAATGAGCTAAACTCAATCAGAATGTCTGTAGGATTCACATTAGGTTCAAAAAATATGTATGGTGGGATAAGAATGTGTCCCAATAACTTAAACTTCAAAATTATCCATTTTACAAGGGTATAAAACAAACGAGTAGTAAATACACATCATCGAACATACATTGGGAAGATTTAAAGGGGCTATAATGAGCGCTATGGTACTATATCTCAATGGCAATAGTCCCTAACTAGCTCAACCTAGGGTTTCCAAGGTTTGCAATATAGATAAAGGAGATAACCATACTAAGATATTGCTACTTGGGTGTGGAGTGGTATGGATCAACAATAGATAGGATAAACATGCATAATATAACTAAAATGAAATGATTGTAAATCTAAGGAGTCGATCATAATTAAGAGTGTTATGCTAACTAGTATCAAAACATATGTAACACTAAGAAAACTTAGGACAATGAGGGAAGGAGATGAAATAATCTATGCAAAATGACAAAGATAGTTAAAGAACTCACCTTGTACCTGTAGGGTGGTCAATGATGCTTCTACCTCTCCATGGAAATAACACATCGAGATAGAATAATCATAATGTGGAGGGGAACACCATTTCTATACTAGATGCACTATGGGTGACCTAATAGTTTAAGCAAACCATCCAAGAAGAAGAGTGTCTAATCCAATCCAAGAAAAGTGCAATATGATCCAAGAGCTAGGAGAGATGTAAAGATGGCACAAAAGATCATAGCAGCTGAAAGATCACATGATTATGGCTTCCTCTTTTTAAGTGTCAATGAGTGTTGTGTATATATAGGATGATATTTCTCATGGGTGATGGTGTCATCCATTGGAAATAAAAAAACTGACACCATTTCCCATGGGTGATGGCATAAGTCAAAGGTTCTAAAATTAGGTAATGTGTCATAGATCATGGATATGGATGAACAAGGTGAAAATTTATGAGATGAAAGTAAGAAGTTGTTAATGCAATGTGTGTGAGACCTAGGAGGACAAGGATAACTAGTGCAGGGACAACTAAGGCCAATAATATATAGTGACACTCTCTCCCAATACCGTATCTAATTCATAATGGTTACGTGAATAAAAATTCCCCATTCCCGGAAGGACCCTTAATGCACCTGCTCAATATAATGATGTATTAGTGACCCTTATCTGCATAAAGAATTTATAGTAACATGTATGAAAGATGAAAAGTGAAGAATTAGGTGAATACAAGTTACAAAATCTATCTATGGAGGAGTAAATGAAACAAATAATAAATTTTAATTGAAATTTCAGGAGTAAGGTGAATAAGGTAAAAAAATTATATTAGGGTTAGGACAGTACAAATGTTCTAACCCCTACCCTACGTTTTTAACACTGTAGGGATAATCTAAAGTGTGAAGTTTGGAAGCTAACAAGTGGAGTTTATTACTTGGTTTCATGCATTCAATTCTAAGATACTATTAATAAATGAGTGTGTAAGATCAAACAAGATAAAAAAGAGACCCATAAATGTATTGAATGAAAATGGGTAAAGTGTACTTGTTTGAGAAAGAGAGAAATGTCAATAATATAATTTTTAATTAGTATAATTACCAAATTTGAGTGTCTATATTTCCTACATTTAGGTATGAAATTAAATTTCATGCTTAAGGAAAAAGATACGTAGGTGTGTAGACACACTTTTTATTTTCTCGATGTTTGTTTTGTAGGCTCCCATTTTATTGGTGTTGACACACTCCATGATGAAACTTGCAACACATAGTGTACTCAATTTCCATGATAAATAATTAAAATTTAACTAAAATGTAAAGATCTAATGTGATGAAATTTCAAACTATAAAAGTGAAATAAAGTGATCAAAAATGTGGAAGGAATACACATGTTTGTTTTTAAGAGGGAAGATTTTCCCATTATTTAATTTCACTTGGATTTTTTGATTACTAAACTTTACCAAATAACTAGGGATAATTAGTTACTGATTGTGCCAAGGAGATGTCATATTATTTGGTGTATGGAACCTAACACACGTATGTCGAATAGATAGATATTAGAGGACGAATTATGATCTAAGGAATCCCTTAAAGGAATAATACTATGTATTAAAGTATTCAAAAACTTTAATATATAAACCTTTAGTTGTAAGAGGAAAGGAAGGACTACCTATACAGATATTAGTTTCTTCGATGACCCTAGGAAACATAGCATTGCAGATGGATTTATGCAACTTTGAAAATTCAGACACACAATATAAAAAATAATTAATTTTCCCCACACTCTCCCCAACTAATTATGAAACATAGCATTGCAGATGGATTTATTCCTAACTTTGTAAATTCAGACACACAATATAAAAAATAATTAATTTTCCCCACACTCTCCCCATGTGCTACACAACTAAGTATAAATTGATTAAAATTGGAATGTGCTAAAATGTAGTTGGAGAAAAGTGACCCATGTCCCTAATATCCCTAAAACTGAAACTAAAAATGAGTGTCATAGCAAATAAGGAATGAAATACTTCATGCCCCCTGAAGCTTATATGAACTGTGCTAAAACATTGTGCATATAAGTAAAAATATGAAATTATTAATAAAATTATGGTAACTACCCCCAAGGAAAAAAAGTAAGAATGGATCAGAAAAAATTATACAGTCTTGATTATATTGTACATTTCTTTTCCCTAAACATTTGTATCTAGGTTTCTTTGTCTGATGTTGTTTTTGAGTAATTTTTCTTATTCTTTCTTATTTTTAGCCAAAAATTGTATTTGTTTCTTTTATAGGTATAAAATATAATTAGATGAATTCCCCTTATTTTAAGGCACATGTGATAAATAATTTGAGTGAATGGCTCAAAATAATAGATGTGCAATCATGTCTGATAAGCCTAATAGGCTATGTAGAAAGCACATAAACGAAGAAAAAACTATATCTACAAAGAGGATGCGGATGGTAGAGACCATGGCATGAAAAAAGAGCCATAATAAAACAAGTGAAATAGTAGAAATTATGTCAACAAGATAATTAGTAAAAATATTAAGATTAGTTCATATGTAAGTAAAAATATAACAATGAAAATAGTTTCTCACAAAAGGCTTAACACCTATAAACACGGGACACCTATGGTGTTTCAATAAATTCAAGGACCTCGGGCCTATAAACAATAGATGCAATGTCACAAAAGAAAGGCATGATGAAAAAAACATGGGACACCCACAATGTCGCAAGTCAAATAAGGCCCTTAGGCCATAATCAGAATAGAAAATAAGTAACTACACACACAACTAGAAATAATGTATATAAAACTATAGTATCATAATGTGATGAAATGACATAACAAGTGATATATAAGAGCATATGAAACAAAATTTCTTACCCTTGCATAAGACACATGTTTTATTAATGTTAGTTCAAAAGATAACAAATACACTATATATGTAATAATGTGTAATGAGGAATTGAAAAGGAGATATAATGAAGTAATAATAGTTGGTTTATGTGGAGGGATCTCGATAGAATAAGTATGTAAGGAATAATGATGGCTCCCACAATCAAGGATCGATTTATATGTTCTACATCATGCTTAATACACCATGCGAACACATGTGTTAAATAAAAATTGTTATCTATCAAACCAGAAGGATAAAAAACATGTATACTATAAAGTTCAAATAATGTATGCTAAAGAAATAGGTCCTTGAGTTTTACATTTTGAAAATATGTGATTTTTTTTTCTTTTTTGTGATCTTATATAAAGGCTTTTTCTATTTTATAGTGCATTTCTATGCACAGAACGAAAATGATAATATGAGATATTTCCTATGAGAACCTCAAGAGGAGGTTAATCAACCACCAATGATAAGGAAGGGATAGGTTTAAAATGTGACTCAAGTGCCTATGGAACTATAGTAGTGATATGTGCCAAAGAGGGATTAGGATAAGGGTAATGCATATTAGTGTCTGGTATGTGATATTGGGATAGTGGACTAGAAGAACAAGAATTCCTTGAATACCCATGATGATATGTAGAGGAATTTGGATTACTAAAGTATTGAAGGGGAATATCCTAGAGGAATGTAAGCCAATAGAGGAAATATGTGTGGATAAATAGTAGTTGGGGCCTAGGAAGGCTATGCGAAGCTACATGTGAAACCAAAGGCCTAACAAGAGGACTAGAGCTAAATGAAATAGTGTGAGAATAAAAGGAGCTATAATAATATCTAGGGGGATTAGGGATATGAAAATAACTGTGTGCAACCAAAGCCCCATCTATAGGTGTACTATAAGTAGGGGTAGAGATTATGGAATAATGAATAGAACTGTTAGGTTAAGAAGCCTCAAAATGAATACTTCGAATAGTAAAAACCTGTTGATTATAAATGAAATTTATACATTGCTGATTGAATGATAGGATAACCTTAAGGGAATGCAACCAAGGTAGATCAAGATTTAATATACGAGGGATAAAATAGATAGAAACTAAGAAATAAATAGCTATCCTAATAGGAACAACAGTCATATGTAGTGTCATTCGATGATAGTAAGGATTAAAATCAAATCTAAGCTTGCATGTAGAGATACTATGAGAGTGAAGTAATAAAAAGGAACAAAAATTATCTTTGTTGTCTGGATCAGCCAATACACCATGTATATAGGTAATTGATGAATAGAGAAAAGAAGATAATATGTATCATAAGTAAATGTGCCATCTATATTGGAGTCATCTAAAGTAATTCATGGTGTGGAAAGAGAGATATGAGTAATAGTACCAATCATATAATATAATGGATGGTCACAAGAGGGCAGTGGTGGTATTACATGATGAACATTATGCACTTCAAAATTATATGTATAATTTGTATGCTTAGGGAGTGGATCATTGATTATTTTTAATTTAGAAGTGTTATTTTTTGAATTAGAAGATTTAGTGGGCTCATCGCATTAATGGAATTAGAGTCAACAAGATAATGAATAAAATGACAAATATTTATGCATCTATCCATGGAATGACCAAAACATCACTGATAATTGCAATAGGTTTTGACATCAAAACTCTTAATTTGAGGCTTGTTCATGTCGACCTCAAATGGTGGAGGGAAAGATACAAGATTGCACTCAATTAATTATTATTGAAAAATATAAGGAGGACATAGTCAACATGTAAATTTTCATCACGTGGGTTGTAACTGTAGCTTAGTAGGTTGATTAATAACATTTATAATGACTTTGGGAGGAGCCTTAAAGCATCATTGGTATTTCCCTTGAATGTAGATTTAATTTGAAATTCGGCATAAGATAGATTAAGAGTGCTAGAAACATTCTTGATCTTATTCATATGGAATAAGTTAGCTTTTCACTCTTTTAGAGTATGAAATAGATGTTCAAATGATCTTAAATTTTCAAAAATGACTAATTTTGCAAAGAGGAATTACGCTTTATGTAAAAATATCTTGCAAGTCACTATCGGCTAGGATATTATTTATTTTGGTAAGTATAGTCTTATAATGTAAGACATAATCATTGATATATTCATCAAATACTTGGTGTAGCTTAGATATTTGTGCATGATAAACCTTATCCCCAATTTTTATAGAAAAGTGTGCCAAAAAATTGATTTTCTAATGTACAGAAAGAGTGCACAAAATGTGTGGGGAGATCATAAAACCAATGCAGTACAAATTCCATAAGTATTCTCACAGTCTCCTATGAAACAACTTGGTAAGCATGTCATAAGAATCATAATCAATGGAAGCCACATGAAATTATATAAATATGTTAATATTACTTTTTCCATAATAGAGAAAAAGTTTATGTGGAACAAAAAACAAGAGGAAAAGGATATAAAGCCACCTTAGGAGCTAGTGGATTATGTAATAATTGAGTAGAGTCTATGTCATGAGAATAATTGGACAATCCTTGTTTCAATTGTAAGATTTGATCTTGTAATGTGTGAAAAAGGGTTTTAAGAGCTTATGTGTAAAATGAAGAATCATGTGAACCATTAGATATAGGAGGTGTAGCAGACATAGTGATTGTGGGAATAGGCATTGACACAACCATCTCCAACTAAACCAACTTTGGGCCATACTCACCCTCATCCTACGAAAAAAAACAATCGAAGACCAATACAACCCTAAAACCATTTACATTACATTAACCACACAATTCAAACTTCACTTCCTTCATTAACATGAAATTCAATGAATACATCTTGCTCTTCCAAAACCTCAAAGGGACGCAATAAAAAAAGTTTGGTCCAGGCCTTTAAAATTCCTTATTATGATCAAACATACCATTTCCATAGTCCCTCCTCCTTTTCTTGTAACTCCTCCTCAAAATCAAAATTCCACTTTCAATAATCCTCTTGTCATGCAAAGGCTTACACCTACCTACCAAAATCCTATGACAAGATTTCATAAACAAGACACCATTCAAGAATTCAAAGGCTCATATTATGTTCCTACAAATTAGAATCTCTTGTATGGTCCTAAATATCTTATACCTAGGAATCACCCTATCATTTCAGGTCCAAAACCTGTCTATCAAATGGAAATAAGTGGCTCTCACCCCACATCCATAAAAACAACTAAGATCCCTTTATAATCAGTAAAACAAAAATCTCTTAACCAAACTCTTACTTTTATTAGAAGATAAGGTATTTGAAACTCCGTTGTCATTTGCATATGGACCAAAATGGTGTTATGCATCTATTTTAGAAGACTTCATTCAACAATCTCTCATAACATGACCACCACAAAAATTACCTTACCCACAAGGATGAAAACCTTCTTGGTACGACTTCAACACCTCATGTGAATATCATACAACAAGAGGTCATTCTATTGAAAATTGTAAATCCTTTCCACATGATTGCATAGGAATTGGCACATCCAACTTCCTTACTAGAATTGACATATATTCTTCCTTCCGAACCACATGAAACATTAACATCAGCATTTCCATCATCCTCATCAAAATATAAGGAACCTATGTCAGAAATATAAGGAATTCAACATCCATTGCAATACAAAAGGTTGTTGTTAAATAACTACATCAAACTCCTCTTGAAATTTCATTATATGAACTAATATAAACATCACCACTTCACAAATAAGAAATAATGGAAGCTCTCTGATCAATAACAATACCTTCAGATGATCCATCATCTTTTACAAACTTTGTAGGATCCCTCAAAGCATCTACTACCATATCATTTAAACCACCCGAAATACCTTCCCTCAAACAAGAGGATTGCTATTTACCACTCTTAATTACAGATCAAATTAGTGATACTTTCATAAAAAGAGTAATGATTGATAGTTAAGTTGCTATTAATATCATCTCCTCCCTTGTTTTTGATCAACTTAAACTACCCAATATTGTTGTTTCCAAAACACCAGTCTTATTACGATCCTTTAATGATACAATCGCACCCACGTTAGGCACCATCATTTTACAACTAAAAGTTGGTGTAAAAACTCTACCATAACTCTTCTACATTATAGAAGGAGAGTTTCAATCTAATATGTTATTACGACGCCCATGGATATACATAATTTGGTGTGTTCTATCCACTCTTCATCGTTGTCTCAAGTACGAACATGAGGGTTAAACATTCACTATTCCTATATATGTGAACCCTTTCACCAATTTCTAGATGATGCATCATCCAAATGAAGTACTTATTCCCAAAACTACGTTTGATTCATTCAATGAAGCTGCCACTAGCACATCTATTCCTTCTAAATTTCCAGATGATTTTTCTCTTAACAATGTTTTACAATCCCTCATGTTGGATGGATATCAAATCCTCATGCTTAATCACATTCCTTTACAAAAAAATTATGGTCACCTCAAAAAACAACCCACCTACAAACCTAATGTGGGATATGTTGTCTCTTATGGTCCATCTTATCTAAAAATGAATTTTTTTCTATGGGATACTTGATCATCCTTCATCCGGGAATATTAATCTACATCATGCCTTGCCCTTCGCATTAGATTTCAAATCTTTAGATAATCCAAATTTTGCATGTATGTATCTTCACCATTGTGTATGGAAAGGTTTCAGTTTTGGGTATTATGAACAGGGAATGCATGATGTGGTCATCCAATTTTCCCTTAAACATTATGAAAAATATAGTTTAGGATATAAAAAATTCAATTCAGAAGTATCCAAAATTACTACATCCAAACTGGCTACATCTATGTTCATCACTGAATTATACTCGTCGTCGCTAACATCCTCTAAAGATCCTATGTATATAGACAACGTTTTACTCATCCCACCTAACTTTTTTTTACTCAATATCATATTCTTAGGACCACTTATCAATCTAACCATGATACTAAAAAAATACCTCTTCTTTGGGCAGAAATGGTTGAGGAAGATTCTCCCATTGTAAATATCCTCCAATGTCATGATGACCAGGATATCCTTTTTTATATGGGAGATGAAGATCACTTCCTTCAGAAAACCTTACCATCTGAAACATCAACTCTCCTTAACGAATCTACCATTAATATTAACTTAGGAACCTCTCAAGATCCTCATATTGTAAACACCTCTAGTTTGATCAAAGCACTATTATTCCTAATACTGCACTAATTATTCTCCTCCTTGCATGTTGACAACATACCATCAGTTAGACCTATCTAACTCCCCTTTCTCTACCCCTTTTTGGTCGTATTCCTCTTATAAACCAATTAGTAGGCTAATATAGCCTCTTATTGGTTAAATCCTCTTTCAATTCCTTTCCAAGCTACTTCTAGTAGCCTCCTAGACTATCAATCCATTCCATTAGATTGATTAGACATGTTAGAACCCTCTCAAACTTCTAATTACTCTCTAAACATTGTTAACTAGTCTTAACCATGGTCAATATCTTCTAAACCTAGTCAAATCTTACTTTGACTTGCTAAATGTGATTTTTGGATTTTTCTATTTGTCCAACATGCACCCAAATCTTCCACTTTCCCAAATGGAAAACTATAAATAGCCCACTACCCCCCTCTCATTTATAATAACACTTCTTCTCTCTAACATAAACTATAGTATTATTGCTAAGATTAGGAAATTTATTTCATCTTATTGATCTATTTTCTTTATCCTTTGCAACACATCACACACCATAGAGTAAATCGGAAGAACCCTTGGTATTAAAGCCATTAATGGTGAGATTCTATTCTCTTAAGCACAAACTGATTGCTTAGATCCTTATTAGGCTCACTTATTTAATATTTCAAGAATAGAGGGTAATTATATTTTTTAAGTTTACTTGTTTGCTTCAAACTAATGCATGCAAAGTAGGAATCCTTGTTTACTTCTTAATTGATGGTCCATTGATCATTTTGCACAAATATTTGGGGTTATTGAGTGTTCTTACCCCATTCCACAGCTTTTGTAACCTTTCTTTGAACACATTTGGCACGCCTGGTGGGACATGAAGTCCATTCTCCATTAATGGAGTCTTTTTAAGCTATTTATTTTCATTTTCTAACCACTTTCATGTTTTCTAGGATAAATAGCTTTTTATTTACATGATATCATCTTTTAAGAAGGCTAAATCATCCTTGATCATGTATTTTTTTGGGGTTTGAGCTAAAATTAGGCTTCTTTGGCTAACCTTTAACCTATTTTCTTTTGAAAATTTTCAAAATTTGTGAATTTTGTAGGTTTTTCAGGGGGTGCGTGCAGGTGTCTTAAAGGGGTGCCCCTCTCATCGATACCCTAGCATTGGCGTCAAGATATCAGCGTATCTATTTTTCATACTATTGGTTGACAATACATTTTAGAATAGGTTACATCTCTGTTGAACCATCGGCGTCTCTGTTGACCATTGAGTATCTTTGTGTCTCTAGACGCGTTGGTGTCTACTGTCCTACTATGTTTTCTGACATATTTTCCTGTAGGCATACCCGTTGAACAGAGAGCGTATGCATCGAAATACTAGTGTACTTGTCTGACAGGCCTGTGTAGGTGTTTTGTACCCCTAATCCTTCCTTCCTACCACGTATTTCCATTGGAGAGAGCACGTATCCATTGGTTGGGGTGCGCTGGTGTCATTCTGAGCACGTAGGTGTCTATGTAAAAATTTAAAATTTATTTTCCCGAGTTGTAAGATCATTTTTGTCAAAATTTCAAAGGTTTTAAAGTCTAACAAAGTAAGTGCAGGGTGTTCATTGCTTGTTTAAATCTAGCATAACTTAAAAAAAAAATTTATTCCTTAACTAAAACAAGGTTTGTAAAGTGTGTATGCTCTCTCCTTGCACCTTCTAGGTGATCTTGGAGATCAAAAACACTTGTACAACCTTTTTTCACGTTTGAAAACACTTGTTTTATGCTTCTAAAAGTGAATTACTTTCCATATAAATGGTTTTTAGTAGTATTTTCACATTGTGTAAGCTCTTCCTTCGTACCTTTTTGGTGATCTTAGGAATCAAAAGCAACGTGTGAATTCTCATTCTTGATATCAGTATTCAAATGGAAAATTACTAAACTCATCTCGTACATGACCTAATGCTTTTCAAAGAAAAAGTGTCAAAAATGAGACACAAAACCTTCTAATACACGTGTTTTTATACAGGTTTCCAAAGGGTGTGCTACTTAAAACAACATTAAGCTAAGCAAGATTAAAAAACACACCACTTCACTTCACACTGTATTGGAGGTTTGCAGAAAGGGTACGTCCCTATCCACTCAACTGGAACATAACCCCTTTGGAATAATTCCTTAAGCTACAAAAATGGGGGTTGTTCTAGGAACCCTAAAGTAATCCACCGTTGAGTAACCTCGTGGATGAAACAGGAAGCACTCCGCTCACCCACTTGACTAGTACATATTGTGAGTTAGAGTCAAAGATTGTCTGTATCATGGTTCCAGTGATGGTACAACTGAACACAATAGTTGCTCATTGTATCAGAAGGGGATACAGTAAAGCTGAGATACTCCCAAATCAGTCATTGCGACTCTTTGGGAAAATCACGTTCACATTAGAAAATCTTCTGACACCTAGTTGAGAGATCTTATTAGGGAATCCATTCTGTCTTGGAGCCCACTTTGTTAGTCCATTTTCACGTCAAACCATCACAAAGTGACGACTCACTTGGAGTCTGAACCTTGTTTCTCAAACTAGGAAAAGAGCCAACGTAAGTTTGAGATAAGTTCCTTTCATCACGGAATTAAAAAGACGTCTCACTTAGCTCGGTTTTATTCTCATCTTCAAGTGAGGTGAAACTTGGCCCAAGTGGAACTTAGTTTATTTTCATCCTTTTGATCTATACCCTTGTGTTCTCGGCATCCATTTTTTTTGGTGAGAAGGAAGCATACCTCGTGTGTTTTTATCAAAGATAGTACCCACCATGTTTTTTACTTGTTTACGCCCATCCATGTTTGGGGCTGGGTTGTTAAACATCTAAATGCGTAGGTACGTTTTTGTATCTTTGATAAGTTCTTTGATCTTGATTTCAAGATCGTCTTCACTACCATGATTTCGGTTCATCTTTTTTATATCTCCTTAGGTTGATATTTTTTTTACTCACATTTTAATCACACAATGTTGGTACTTACATTGGGTTTTAGAGTTTCTTGAGAATTTGATATAATTCCCTTTATTGTGTGGTTAAGTTGCTCACGCAACTAACAACTTCTTTCTATACTCATACTTCGTTTCAGTTTTGACGTCATCTAAGTCTTTTTTAGGGTGTCGATATTGCCTTATATATACCGAAATAATGTCATCTTGATACTAACACCTTGCTTACTTGGTTAATGTATCAGGATAGTGTTGTTATGATATACATACTTGCGACTTCTATTTTCAGAAAACTTAGCTTTCATTGGCATTCAAACTAGTTTTAGTATACCTCATCGAGGGATTGCATCAGTACCACTTTAATATTTAGGCCTTGTTAGAATTCTAACTCGATCTATGCATTAATACGATGTTGGAACTATCCATTTACGGAACCTTCACCAGAATCATAGTTAGGGTATAGATATGGAAAAATAAAAATTTGAGTGATCGTTGCATTTGAATGTTCATATAAGTGTTCTTTGAGTCATAAAAAAAACTGCATAACATTACTTGTAGAACACACTAGATTATTTCAGCATCACATCGAGCGACTTACATAGACATACACATAGGTTTCACATAAACTTTGAAGGACATTTAGAAAAAAATATAGTATCACTTTCACTAGTGATTCCTAGAATCACAAAGATGGCGTCCAAACCAATTGACTGTGACTTAGGAGAGAATCCTTTTGAATCATTACCATTTAGCAGAAACAACTTAGCACCTTTGTTTTCACAAGTGAAGCACAAAGAGTCATTGATTGATCATAGTGGAGAGGAGTCTGACTCTTCTGAAGAGTAACGCCAATTAGACATCAGGTTTCTTTTACGAACTCCTTTATTACAATAGAGATCAAGTACTTGCAAGAGTCTTAGAATTAGGGGCTAAGCTTCCACAAAAATGTGAAGTAGAAACTAAGGCCATTAATCATTAAACAGAAGAGTGAAGATCCCTCTTGGACATAGATAACCCTTTTGACATAGGGTACACTTCCACTTCTGGGAAACATCATAACACTGCTGAAGGAGACCCTTCCAAGACACTTGGTGATACACGATGACCTTATTACAAATCTTCACATAAAGTGAAGATTGAGTGCAAAGCCTCACCGCCTCCCAAGTTCGAATAGGAAGAGGACCCTTTAATCGAAGAAGAGATCCTTCAGAAAAAAATCCTAGAACTGAGCCAAAAATTAACGAACTTAGGCTCTTCAAGTAGGAATGTATACAAAGACAAAATCAACATGAGATCTAATGAATTCCACTTTGATCCATATAGTGACCTGACCTTTAAAGTAGCTAAGGAAAAAATTACCAATGTTTCCCACCAAAGAACAAATCATTGTATGAGAATTACAATCAATGAAAGATATGCTTACTATGCTACAGGAGGGAAATGTAGGACATAATAGGAAATATTTGTATGAAGAACTATGCCCTTACCCCTTTGATAATGACATGTTACGGCAACCCTTCCCAAATAATTTTACTGTTCCAAAATTCAATAAGTATAAGTGCAAGAGTGATCCTCATGATCACATAAAATAATTTTATATGGCTTTCCAAGAGGTTGCATACAACGATAACTTCTTAATACGACTTTTCCCTCACAACCTAGGGGCACTAGGATTGGAATTGTTCTATAGCATACCCAAGGTATCCATTACAACGTGGCCCACATTAGTAGAAAAAAATGTACGACATTATTCTTATAACATGGAAAATGATATCACAATGAACGATCTATATAATGCAAAGCAAAAATCCAATGAGACATTTGTGAGATTTTTACAACAATGGTGAGGATTAGCAAGTCACTTCCCTTGTGCCTTGCCAGAAAAATAATTGGTAAGCATATTTATGCCTAACTTGAACTTAGAGATAGCCTTCCATCTGATAAATGCACTGTGGCTCAAACTTTGAAGAAGTTATAGAGAAGGGAAGTCAAATCGAGAAGGCCCTCATCGTGAAGGGAATACTTAAACCAGTTGTCAAAGACAAATATAAAGTGAAATCCTTAGATAAACCAAAATTTTCAACAAAAACAAGCATGTCATTGGGGATGGCATTACAAGACTCCAAAAGAGTCCAAGCCATGTAGACTGGTCTACTTCTAAAGCTTTCACAAGGACCTCCTCCCAAGGAACCTACCAAACTTGAGTTCATGCCATTAACAAAATCCCTATCTGCCATACTAAAATAGTTAGATAATGCAAACATGATGGAATACCCAACTGTGACGATACCATACCCAGAAAATTCTCCAAAACCAGTTTAAGTCAAAGAACATGAGTACTGTGACTTCCACCACATTAAAGGGCACAAGACAAATAGGTGTTTAAGATTGCATCATTACATACAAGACCTCATTGAAGAGGGAAAGATCGATGTAGATTCTCCCTCCGCCTCAGGAAAAGGTCCAAATGAGAAAATGGGTATCTTTAAAGAGCCATTTCCTAACCATACAGATAAGAAGAAAAGGAAGCCATATCACATAAAAACCTCCAATGATTATAGGACTGTTGCTTATATTTATCCCAGTAGTGACAACCCCTTCAATTCTCTCATAGGATGTATTCATTCATCTGATGAACATGTCAATACTATCTAGATATTAGAAAAGAGTTGTGCAGTAGGGATGAGGCATGCTAATTTAATCATACCAAATCCCCTTCCTATCCCTCAAGAATGTCAGTACAATTTGATAGACCAGTTGGAGAAAACACCTGCTAGGATATCCACTCTCCATCTCCTCAAAATCTCTACTGCCCATAAGAACATATTGTACAAAATATGCAGAGTTCAGGAGTCTAAACCGATGTAGATCCCATGCACCTCCAAGCCATGATTGTGTACCTTAACACTAATGATCACATCACTTTTGATCATGCTACTAACCCGCGTAATGACCCAGAGCATAACTTACCCTTATACCTAGAAGTGGTTATTACTCATCACAAAATTAAGAGAGTACTTATGGACAGTGGATCCATGGTCTAAATATTTGTACTTTGAAGCTAGTTAAGGAGCTATGCCATTCAGAAGTAGATCTAGGTTCCAAAACTATCACAATCACAGCCTATGATAATGAGGAGAAAGAGTCAGCAGGATCTATAGTAATTCCAATGGAAATAGGGCTATCTTGTCATGATACAATGTTTCATGTCCTTGACTTGGTCCTACCATAACAATATGCTCTTAGGATGCCCATGGATCCATACCATGTAGAAAATTCCTTCAAATTTCCATCAATGTATCAAAATGTGCCATAAAGGATAGATAATCATCATCCAAGGTGATCCAGAACCATTTACACATTGTAGAGACTTGCACATATTTTCTCGTGTAGCTTATGAGTGCCCTTCTACAGACATTGTCATTCCTTTGCAAACAAGAGGCTATCAAGGAACACGTGGATCCAAATTCACTCACTCCTTGCAATCAATATTTTCCTTCTTTGGTCAACCCTTTTGCATCATGGGAGGAAACATCAGAAAAATATGGCCCAGGCAAGTTGTTCAGCCTTGAACAAGCTTTATTAATATCATATTTATCAGTGTCACCTAGGACACGAGGAAATCCCTATTTTTAGTTCAAAATCACTCAGGAACAATGCCCTAAACCATTGGATAAATTCATTCCTAGTGGTTTCTTGTCTGAGGAAAAGATGTTAGGGGATCCTATTAGTAAAATGCCAGAAGGAACCATGGCTTCATGCCATCAGGCACCCCCAATATGTCAAAGGCCACTGCATGATGTTTGTCATGGGTTACAAAGGACTGGGATGTGGAATCAATGTGTAAGGGTGATTAGAACCCATTCATATCCCTCGCTTCAAATCAAATAAACATGGTCTTGGAATATGACCTCATGATGCTCCACCATTGGAAATTAAAGCCACCTCTTCTCAATGCACGACAGTGATTCATATCATTCTGATAGTGATGTGGATTCCTAATGTAGCCTCTACGAGGATCTCCCCTCAACTAACTTATTCCCTGATTCTGACTGTCCTCACCTTATCCAAATCTAGGCCTTAAACTAACTACCAAGTAACCCTTGTATATCCCCAAACTTATAGATTGGGACCAAAAATTTCACGTGCCAATCGATTTCTTTGAGAATGATGAGGAATTTACAGAGTTCATGGGGCTCAGGGATTCTATTCCAGCTAGGGGATCACAAGAAGGGCTTTGACAATTCAACTAGACATCTGTGCATACTTTGGGGAAGAGGTAGAGATGTGTGGACGTTTGAATAAAAAGTGGTAAATAAGAGTAAAATTTCTTCAGATAAACCTTGTGTAAGGAATAAATGCTAATCGCATAGTGATAAACTCTTTGAAGCGCTCGTAGATAAACAAAACGAAGAACCTATAAACAAAATGAGTTATCTGTTTAAGGATGATGATGAGTTACCTAAGGAATTTGACCTTAGTCTTCCCCCTGATCCTACCTAGATGGAAGATTCCTCTAAGATGCTTGTGGAGGAGACCATCAGTGTCAACATTGGCTCAGAAGAAGAACCAAGAATGATAAAGTTGGGAGCTTCACTCTCATCTCAAGAACAGAAAGGTTTTTTAGAGATGTTAAGAGAATATGGAGATATATTTTCATGGTCATACATAGATATGCTTGGGTTAGATCCATATTTAGTCATGCACAACCTCATTGTGCACCCAGATGTTAAACCCATCAAGCAGAAGTTGAGAAAGATGCACCCTACAATTACACTCCTTGTCAAAGAAGAAGTGGAGAAATTATTAGTTGCTGATTTCATTAATCCCATCGACTATTTACAGTGGAATATATAATATAGTCCATATTCAGAAGAAGCCTATTGGCATAAGAATCTACACTGATTTCCATGATATTAATAAAGCATGTCCTAAGGATGATTTCCCCTTACTTAACATTGATATGATTGTGGATTCCATCACTGGTTATGAAATGTTGTCATTAATGGATAGTTTTTCAAGTTATAACCAGAATTTGGATTACAGAAGAAGACCAACATAAGATGGCCTTCATCACTCCTTGGGGAACATTTTGTTACAAGGGTCATGCCTTTTGGATTCAAGAATTCTGGGGCCACCTATCAACGTGCAATGACTCTGTCATCTTGCATGACATGATGAATGACATCATGGAAGATTATGTTGATGAGATCTTAGCCAAATATAAAAGTAGAGGTGAGCACCTTAGAGTGCTGAGGCATATCTTTTAGCATCTCTGAGATTATAAGGTTCGCTTGAATCCTAAGAAATGTGTCTTTGGCATTTTTTCAGGAAAACTCCTAGGTTTCATTGTTTCACAAAGAGGGATAGAAGTGGACCCTGCAAAGGTTATGACTATCACAGAAATTCCACCTCCTACCACTCTCAAACAACTGAGGAGTCTACAAGAGAAAATTCAGGTAATCCATCACTTTAGTTCACAACTTGCGGATAAGTTCCACTCATTTATGCATACTACTAAAGAACGATGTAGCATTCAACTAGGGACCAGATTGTCAAAAGGCATTTGCATTACTAAAATAATACCTTATTAATCCACATGTACTCATGCCGCCCTACCCTAGGAAAACCTCTCCTCTTGTACATACCTACTACACAACCATATCCAACTAAACCAACTTTGGGGCCATACTCACCCTCATCCTACGAAAAAAAACAATCGAAGACTGATATAACCCTAAAACCATTTAAATTACATTAACCACACAATTCAAACTTACCTTCCTTCATTAACATGAACTTCGATGAATACATCTTGTTCGTCCAAAACCTCGAAGGGACCCAATAAAAAAGGTTTGGTCCAGGCCTTTAAAAGTTCTTATTATGATCAAACATATCTGTTTCCATGGCCCTCCTCCTTTTCTTGCAAATCCTTCTCAAAATCCTATTTCCACTTTAAATAATCTTCTTTTCATACAAAGGCCTAGGCCTACCTACCAAACTCCTATGATGATTATTTCATAAACAAGAAACCATTCAATAATTTAACGGCCCCCTATTATGCTCCTCCAAAGTAGAATCCCCTACCTAGTCCTAAATATCATATACCTAGGAATCACCCTATCATTTCAGGGTCCAAAACCTATCTATTAAACTATGAATAAGTGGCTCTTAGCCCATGCATCCATAACAAAAACTAAAAGTCCTTTACAATCAGTCAAACGAAAAATCCTCCAGCCAAACTCTTACTTCTATTAGAAGATAAGGTATCTGAAGCTTCGTCATCATTTGCATATGGACCGAAATGACATTATGCGTCTATTTTGGAAGACTTCCTTCAAAAATCGCTCATAACATTACCGCCATTAAAATTACCTTACCCACACATGGATGAAAACCTGTTTGGTATGACTTCAACACCTCGTACAAATATCATACAACACAAGGTCATTCTATTAAAAATTGTAAATCCTTCCACATGATTGCACATAAATTAGCACATCCAGCTTCCTTAATTTAATTGACATATTTTCTTCCTTCCAAACCACATGAACATTAAAATTAGCACCGCCATCATCCTCATCAAAATATAAGAAACCTATGTCATAAATTCTTTCTCATCAATTTGATGTGGTTCATTACTACTCATTCACATAATTATGACACAGATCCATATGAGTCTAAAAGGGTAAAAACCTATGAAGAATTACCTTCACCACCAAAAATAGTTGTCCCCATCAAGTAAACCCAAATTATCTCTCCTTATGGATCTTGAAATATTTGGCCCAACAATGTCACCTAAGGCCAAAGTTTCCATCCTCGTTGCACCGCCTTCAACATCCACTGCAATACAAAAGGTTGTTGTTAAACAACTACATCAAACTCTTGTTGAAATTTCATTATATGAACTGATACAAACATCACCACTTCACAAATAAGAAATAATTGAAGCTCTTCGATCAATAACAATACCTTCAGATGAGTCCATCGATCTTTTAAAAACTTTGTAGGATCCCTCAAAGCATCTACTGCCATATCAGTCGAACAACCTAAAATACCTTCCCTCAAACTAGAGGATTATTATTTACCACTCTTCATTATAGATCAAATTAGCGATACTTACATCAAAAGAGTAATGATTGATAGTGATGTTGTTATTAATATCATTTCCTCCCTTACTTTCGATCAACTTAAGTTACCCAATATTGTTGTTTCCCAAACACCAGTCTTATTACGATCCTTTAATGATACTATCGCACCCACGTTATGCACCATCATTTTACAACTAAAATTTGGTGTAAAAACTCTACCACAACTCTTATACATTATAGAAGGAGAGTTTCAATCTAATATGTTATTACGATGCCCATGGATACACAAACTATGGTGTGTTCCATCCACTCTTCATCGTTGTCTCAATTACGAACATGAGGGTAAAACATTCACTATTCCTATATATGTGAACCCTTTCACCAATTGATACATGATGTATCATCCAAATGACGTACTTATTCCCAAAATTTCATCTGATTCATCCAATGAAGCTTCCACTAGCACATCTATTCCTTCTTTGAAATTTCCAGATGATTCTTCTCTTAGCAATGTTTTATAACACCTCACATTGGATGGATATCAGCTCTTCATGCTTAATCACATTCCTTCACAAAAAAATTATGGTCACCCTCAAAAAACAACCCACCTACAAACCTAATGTGGGAGATGTTTTCTCTTACGGCCCATCTTATCTAAAAATAATTTTTTCCTATGGGATACTTGATCATCCTTCATCCGGGAATATTAATCAACACCATGCCTTTCCCTTCAAATTAGATTTCAAATCTTTAGATAATCCAAATTTCACCTGTATGTATCTTCACCATTGTGCATGGAAAGGTTTCAGTCTTGGGCATTATGAATAGGGAATGTATGATGTGGTCATCCAATGTTCCCTTACAAATTATGAAAATTATAGTTTATGATATAAAAAAATCAGTTTAGAAGTATCCTAAATTACTACATCCAAACTAGCTACATCTATGTTCATCATTGAATTTTTCACGATCTTATTCAAAAAATAGTTGAATATTACGTTAATGACCTTTTAGGAAATTCCAAATGACACAAAGATAATCTTATTGGAATTGAATCAATCTTTAGTCATCTCATCCAATATTGTCTTCGTCTCAATCCCTCAAAATTTGTTTTCGGTGTCCTCATTGGTAAAATTTTAGGTTTTATCATATCAATTCAAGGTATCGATGTTGACCTAGCTAAGGTTAAGGCTACCATTGAAATTCCTACTCCATCAAATCTCAAACAAATACGCAGCCTTCAAGGAAAGTTGCAATCTATACAACATTTCATATCACAACTCTTTGATCATTGTTAGCCTTTTCATCAACTCCTCCACAAGGACATAGATCTTCATTGGGATTATGATTGTCAAAAAGCCTTTGATGAAATTAAAAAATAACTCTTATCACCTCCTGTTCTTACTCCACTGAGTGAAGGAGAGAAATTTTACTTATACATATCTTCTTCAGAACATGCTCTTGTAGCCATGCTCATACGTCATGATAGTCAGGGTTACGAATAAGTTGTGTATTATATTAGCCACACACTCTATGAATATGAAACCCCTTACACTAAAATGGAAAAGCTAAGTTGTGATTTATACTTCGCCACTTCCAAGTTACATCATTACCTTCTTAATCATAAAATGTATGTTGTCACTAGTTTTGATCCCCTCAAATCTATACACTCTAAACCATATCATAGTGATCGTATCACTTGATGGATTATACTTATGACTGATTTTGATTTAGAACTCATGTCTCAAAAATCCATTATAGGTCAAGCTATTATGGACCAGCTCGTCGACGCTCCCTTACCAGATAATTAACTTCCTCATGATTTTTTTCCAGATGAATCCATTAATAATGTCGATGAATATGAATTCATCCCTATCAAGATGAATCTCTTCCCTGATGGTTCCAAATGCCAGGAAGGGGGGGTTACAATGTTTTCATTATCCCTTCTTGGGGTATTCCTATTCCATTATCATTTAAACTCAATTTTGATTAATAATATGAAAAAATATGAAGCTTTAATCATGTGTCTCACTACTACTATTCTTCTATGATTTCATATCTTGGATATCTATGGAGATTCATAACTTGTTATCAGTCAAGTTAAAGTAGAATATCAATGTCAAAATGAAATTTTACAAAAAATTAAAGCTATCGTGGATTTTCTCCTCGACACTTTTGATCATTACACCATCCAATCCATCCCACGGTCTTCTATAAATTTGCAGATATTGTGTCCTCTTTAGGATCCCTCATCCTTTTAGAAACATAAGAGTTGAAAGACAACACTAAAGTATTTTTCGTTGTTCAATGATTAGATCATCCCTCAAATAAAAATGAACTTCCTCCTATCAATATTGTTGACGATACTCTAACTGATTTATGGTATACTCAAATGTATGACTATCTCTCTGAATCCAAAATTTCATCTGATTTACCACATAATGCTAAATGGTCATTTCTTCAGCATGCTACTCACTTTCCCATTATAGGCGATATTATTTACAAACATAGTTTTGATGGTATCTTACTAGGATGCCTTAAGTCACACGAATCAATAAAAGTCATTAAAGAAGTCCATGAAGATGTTTGTGGACGTCATTTCAGTGGAAATTCCATTGCTTAACGTGTAATATGACTAGGGTATTATTGGACCACTATCACCAAGAATTGTTGTGAGTACGTTAAGAAATGTGTGAAATGTCAAATTCATTCAGATTTGATTCATGTTCCCAGTCAAGCATTACAACCTACTCAGGAGTTATGGCCTTTCTCTCAATGGGGGTTAGACCTCATTGGGGATATCAACCCCAAGTCATCTCAACAACATCATTCCATTATCAAATCCACTGAATATTTCACCAAATGGGTTAAAGCAATCCCCTTGACATCAACTAAGTCAGGACCAATTATTAATTTCATATATCAACATATTATATGTCGTTTCGACATCCCACATAAACTTATCACATATAATGGAAAATATTTTTAAAATAAGGAAGTTAAAAATATTTGTAATGAATTTAATGTTAAAATCATATTTTCATCATCATAATATCCTTAAGAAAATATATGGGATGAATCCTATGATAAAACACTCACCAAGATCCTTATGAAAATATTAAATGACGCAGGAAGAAATTGGCATCTACAAATCTTGTTTTCTCTTTGGGCTTATTGAAATAGCATCCACACACCTATAAGAGAAAAACCCTATTCATTTGTATATAGCTCCAAAGCCATCGTAACTCTTGAAATCAAAATCTCATCACTTCGTGTGTCCCTCAAGGACTTTCTCCTGACAAAGAATTTTGAAAAGGTTGTTTAGCACATATTGAACTGTTAGATGAAAAGCATTTTATGGCCCTTGAAATTCATCAAGATTATCAAGAATACATTAAAAAGGCATTTAAAAAACATGTCAAAGAACATGACTTTAAATTCGGCGATCTTGTGGTTAAAGAAAATCAAAATTTCACTCAACTAGAATGAAGTAAACATGGAATTTTTTCCCCCAATTGGATCATTCCATACATCATTACTCATAAGTATGTGTCAAGAGCATATCACATCACTTCTCTTGATGGAAAACCTGAAGCAAAACCTTGGAATTCCTTTCACTTGTGACCTTTCTTTTGTTAAATGTTTGATTGTCATAGCAGTAGTTATATCTTATCATTCCATTAAATCCATTCATCATACCATAGTAGTTATTTAAGAGCATGTGGTTATTTTTCATTATCCTAAAACACCTTAAAGATGAACACCATGGCTCTGTTCATCACATCTTTCTCTATGGATAAGTTCCTCTTTAGTAGGAACCCCGTAATCACTACATTTATTACCCTTGTAGTAGTTAAAAGGGAACATAATAGGTAATATGAATGTGTAGATCATATATGTACCATTTTCCCTCCTCAAAATTATCTATTAGGGATTTTCCATCAGCTAAAAATATATGTGTTAAATAATCATTTGGATGCATTTCTCAAAAGAAAAAAATAAACAATAGACTGATCCCTTAAACGATGGCTATCTATAAATCAAAATAAGTGTAGACCATACCCTTAAAGGATGGTTACCCATAACAGGGGGCCACCCATAAAATGGGGCTTCCCACATTGATCATCCCTTTAAAATAAATATATCAATATCAAAAGCATTTAGGAAGGTTTCCTACATTGATCAACCTTCTTCTTATAACAAGCTTCTCGCACTAAGACTGGGGAATCTCTCTTAAGACCTATAGAAAAGGAGAATCTATTTCCCCTCATTGATTTATCCACATTCAAACCCCTTTTTCATGTCCTAATAAAAAAACTTTCATTAAATCCCACATTTTATTAAGTATTGTGTAACTATCCATTGATGATCATAGTTAACATTTGTAAAAGGTCGTAAGTGCAAGAGCATTCAAAATTTCAAAAAAACACCATGTATGTATTAAATCCATTGTGGGATGAACATTCCATATTTATTCTATTTTATTGGATTACATTTTGATATAATTAACATCACATTTTAAATTTTTAAGTTTAACTAGGTTTTTCAAACACGTAGCATCATACGTTTATCAAATATTAACACATCTAAGTTAAAGTACATATATTGTCATACATATTAAGATTGACACATGAAACACAAGATCAATAATAGATCATAAAACATGATCATCATCATAATATATATTGATCAAATCCATATACATCAATATAAAAATAAGCTTCTAAGAGCCATACAAAAATGGGCTTCCATGAGCCATATAACTTTATATGAAGAGTTTGTAAACAGAAACTCTCCAATATACCGATGAGGAGGATTTATAATACTCCCTCAACACCTCTACCATTGGTATCTCCTCCAGCTCCCCTCCCACTATCACCCACTCGCTCCTATCTCTAAGATGGGGGACCCACACTCACCGCACTAGCACTAGGTCATGCCACTACCTTAACAACCACGTGATCAACATACATAACATTTAAATAGGATCATACTCCATAATCAAATCAACGTAATAATCATGCTCTTCTCATATAGAATCATAGTGGGCTCTCAGGACTATCCTGGATCCTATAGGTGGCCTCTATCCACTCACCTGTGGCATCGCCCCACTGGCTCTAGATATCTTCCCGCTCTACTCGTATAGCATCATAGTGGGTTCTTGGGACTATCCCAGATCATATAGGTGGCCTCTGTCCACTCACTTGTGGCTTCGCACCATTGGCTCTAGATCTCTGTCTGTTATCTTGTGCCCTCTCTCTTTGGGTCTGTGTCATCTCAGCTGATTTTACACCAGAAATAGAAAGCCCACTAATCCCTAGGGCCTTCCTCATCCCATCTCTCTAACAATTGTACTGATCTCTATATTTGATAGCAATGTCCAACTAAGATTTGTAATCCTCTCGCTTTACTATCACATTATCTCTCTCAATGATCAAGCCATCCTGCTCAACAATCAATGTATCTCAAATACCCATGATGTCATCCCTCTCTTTCCTAGTCGCATCTCTCTCACCCTCAACTACAACCTTCTCATCCATCACCATAGTTATGGTTGCTACTAACTCATCACCCCCATCCTCCTCACTATCACCTTATGTGCCCTCCACTACCTCATGTACCACTGCTCCTCTAGTTTCCTGAGCTCGCACTCGTTTGACTCTCTGTTCTTCTCTCTCAGAAACCCAAGCCCTATCAAATATCCTTAATACACGAGTCCTCCATGTTGTATAATAAGGCGTAACCCCCGCATCATCAATAGTAATAATATGAACCTCATAATTAGGACCCATTGCCCCCTACTAATCAACAATAACCTCAGGATATGTCATAATGCTCCTTGTGGTCTCTATATCCCCATCCTATCATATGTAATGTGAAGGATCCATTGGCACTCCATGTGTCAATACAAAATGTCTCATAACATGATCAAATGGAAGTAACTCATGCTCTCCTAGTCAGCAAGCCTGTACCCATATAGGTTGTTGTACACTAACCAACTCATCATCAAATTTGGGAAAAATAGGGAAATTTAGGTATGGCCGCCATACCACCTCACCAATCTATTGTCCAAAAAACATATCTCTAAAATATTTTGATATCCTCCTCTTCGGCCTCTGTCCGCCATCCTTTCTCCACCTCATGAAACCGGGATGCTCATCACAAATCACCCTAGGAAACCCTACTAGTCGAGTAATATCAATGTGCCTGAAGGCCTAAGCCTACAGTAGAAACCCAATGTCAATGCCATATCTCTTGTGGACCTTTCAAGCCCACAATTATTTATATGTATGAGTAAGTAGGGTAGAACCCCACTCAAAAATGGTCTGATCCTCCATCATCATCCAAGGAAACTGGCCACTTCTTGAATCAGGAAATGCGTAACAAATAAAGGACATCATCATCATGGTCATTTGAGTATGTTCTGCTCTCTAAGCTAAATATGATCTAGCATAAGAAAAACCCCCAGACTCCAGTATGATATCTGCTACATCACCTCCATATAATCTAGTCATGGTATCATCTTGCTTCTCCTCTATGATGAGATACACAACCCTCACCATGGATAGGTAATATCATAATGTGATGAACATCCTCTAGAGTAATCATAATCTCTCCAGTAGGTAGCTAAAAAGTGCTGGTGGAAGGATTCCATCGCTCTAGTAAAGCCAAGATGAAACCCTTGCATTTATGAAACCTCCAATAATAATCTCATACCACAAAAAGCATATGGCCTTAGACATAATCCCAATCCTCCTTAAACATATCATCCCTGACCTGATCTAAGATCAATGGAACACTAACCTGAATGGTCAATTTCACATCCACCTGTAAGATACAGAAATAAATTTAACATTAGTATCATGATTAAAAATATGCGAGTGAAAAATTAAAATTATCCATAACATATCAAAAAATGAAGTATTAACATCAATATCATCACCTATAAACATTAATACCAACAACATCTAAAACAATTAATTCAGTACTTCACTATTTAAAAAAATTTAATTTCCATATTCAAAGGAAAAAAGAATATATTGAATCAAAAATCGATATCGTCATAAAGCAAAACCATAAAACAAATTCCCACATCCTACATCAATTACATTTCACAAATCAATTACAAAGTATTGAAACCATAAATACTATAAAAAAACTCAAAAGATGTTTCCCAAAATTTACAATTCTTACATAACAGGAAAAACATTACCAATGATTCACGGAAAAATGCATCGATAATTACATGAGATCACCAACAATTCCTATGATTCTACCCTAGGGCATGTTCGCATAACCCCCAAGAAATGGAAAAACTACCCTAAAACTATCAAAAAAACCACACAAAATATACTAAGAAATTTATAAAAACATAGGGATAGGACACTCACTTTGACCATCATGGGCTTCTGTTTCCTTCTCTGAGCTTTCCATTCTGATCCGCAAATCACCCTTTTTACACCTTGAAAAGATACATTTTTCACCCGCTATGACAAGTCACTTTCACTGTATGGTGAAATGAACATGTGAATTTGGCTTTTATAGCCCCAAACTTTTTACATTGGGGGGAACATCGGTGATTCCCCTAATCATCGGTTATTCATCCCTATAAACAATTACACATCATACCTTGTTGGCATATGTGCCCTTTTTTTTCCTTAAATCATGGCAATCACAATATTCCAAAAATAAGTCCCATTTTTAATGGACCCTAGTCCTCGATAATATTTTAAAACTAACAAACACACAACCTTATATCATGGATCTGTCGTTTGTGTATGGGACATGCACCCTTTGGCCCCCATCATTTGGATTTCCCATTATTTTAGCCTACCATTACGGATCATATGTCCATAGGTGTCAAACCCCTTCGGTTCCTCTATCACTTGGCCCCTCGATAACACATCTTGTTTTGATATCCCATGAAGACTGGGGCAATTACGAAACACATTACACACAAACATAGGTGTTCCCTCTGTTATTACGTTGTGTCGAAGTCAACACCCATAAAAAGATTCCATCATTTTTGTCTAATCACTTTTCTTTTAAGACATTAGTCACAAAAAGAGGAAAATATAGACACCAAAATTTTACACTCCCCTGTCGTTACATATTTGTCCTCATTCATCAATTACAATTTTTCATCATTCACACTTACACTTTATTCAGATGTTAATATCACTATTGGTTATATTATTTAAATATATCCCATGTGTGTAAATGGTGTGTGTATGTGTGTGTGTGTATCTGTGTGTGTGACTATTGTGTATATATTCCTATGACACATTATAAGAGTATTCATAAAATCTTAGTCTTATTTGATAATATCCTAACAAAATCTACACATTATCCTAAAACCTGAAGCTAATATATCTAATTAAACTAGCTAAGATACATCCTAAACAACCTAGCCAAAATAGAGTACAATCTAACCATTTTCCTAACAAATATGACATTCCTCGCAAGACACCTCATCCCATTCAAAAAACGAATTCACTGATCTTATCCCTCGAACATTACAACAAATAATCTTAAGTTAGGAAATTGTTACAACTATTACCTAAATAAAATTAAACAAACTGAAAAATGTACACCAGTGATTAGGTAAAACACTAGTCGATTATATAAGCTTGTTTCCCAACCTCATTTCAAGACCAACCCTACTTGCTTTTCCAGAGTTCATTCTCTATTGTCATATTTCCATTATCTTTAATTGTGAATACATTTATCATCCTTCGTTTGAGTTTAGTTTCACAACAACATAAACTCTATATCATTTTTCCCAGTTGGAAGACACTTCTTACAGCTCGTGTCTAAGAGCTCTGGAGCTCTCAGCTATGCGCATCCTCCTTCATCCGTCCACTTCATTAAAGCTCTTATTTGTAGAATTTTCTCTTTGTTATCACCACATTCTTTTTCATCAAGTACCTATAATGCATCAAATTTTCGAATAGGTTAGAAGTCTATTCAGGAGTTAATTGATCTTTACCAATTTGCAGGTTCGGCGCGGTTTTGATCTTCATCCAAAATCAATGTAACATTGTTTATTTGCATCTTTTATTCTATTTTTTTGAAATATCCATAGTTTTCGAGCCTTATGCTTCCCAATATAATCAAACTCGAACTGGTTAATTTGTCAAAAGTAGATAAGATTGTTAAAAATATATCATATTTTATACTATTTAATCTAACTCAGAATTGCCAAACATTTTAGTGAAACGTCTGTGTTTCCTAGCATTCTTGACATTTATAATCTTTATCATATTTTCATCTATTCATCACATCTATTTCTCTTTTTTTGCTGACATATGATCAAATATGTGTCTCTTTAGATGGTTATAGGTGGTCAGGCACACGAGATAACCCATATCAATTCTCTTCCAATTAATTGTCATCCATTACATTGGGAGAAATACAAAATTTTGATTGATTTGGAACTTTGCGTAATATATTCAGTCCCTTCAAACCAGCTGCAAAAACTTCTTCGAGATCACCCAAAGCATTCAAGAGGCCACAAATGAGTTATGGGAGGCATACTTCAAAATCTTACGCATTTGAGTTGAATTGGCTTGGTTCGAATACCGTTATGAGGCCAAATTGGATATTTAAAACTCCGACATTGAATCAAAACATCAAGCTGAAACTACTGAATAACCAGAATATCCATATTCTAACACAACATCTGATTACAAGTATGATTCAGATAACAAGGAGCCTGAATTCTTCTCTGAATTCTTTAGAAACGAGAATATTGATGACTACGACTATGACTTCTTTGAATAATATGAGATAGATTATCCTAAGCTCACTTTTGATAACTCATCCTCATCTAAGGATTCTGACACCGAATTTGATTCAGATCTCTAGATTATAGCTTATATATCTTGGTTTTTCATTATGTATTTGTAATAAAATATGAAGCTAATCAGAATGATTATATTCATCCAAATATCAAGATTACCTATATATATTGCTTGATTGTATAAACATTTGGTTGACATCTTTACAAGAAATCCCTTTGACTTCTGGGGACTGACTGCTATCAGGCAGCCCACTTACTATTATTACTAATTAAAATTTTGGTTGCAGTGTCTTTGATTGCAGTGTCATTTGTAGGAGAGAAGCTGAGATGTTCTAAACACGCGACACAACTTCAATATAATCCACACACATCAGCGGGTACTAGGTAATCCCCTCCATCTTGAGGTTTGATAGGTTTAGTTTCTTGTTTGTTAACTTAAATTGAAGAGGCAATTTTTTATAAACACCTTTCTTTATTCCTAGGATTTCCATCCTAGTACTCCTACACTTAGCAAAAATAGTGCAGGATTACCTTAAACCTGGGATGATCCTGCATCAAGAAGTGTCAAGACACATTAGTAATTCATGCAACAATGATGATTCAAATTATACTCTTAATAAAATGAGATATTTTCTCAGAGATATGTTAAAAAAAATTAGTATCAAGGATACTTATGATCATACTCATGGTGAAGAAAATGTTGATTTATATTCTCATTTTGTATTCTTTTCTTATGATCCAACATATTTTGAAGAAAAAGTAATAGATGAAAATTGGATAAATTAAATGAATGTTGAAATTGATTTAATTGAAAGAAATGAAACATGGTATTTAGTGAATCTTCTAGAAGGAAATTATTTAATTGGTGTAAAATGGATCTATAAGACTAATTTTAATGAATAATGCAATGTTGAAAAGTAAAAAGAAAGATTAGTGCAAAGGGGTTTTCACAAACATTCTGGAATTGACTATATAATGAATACATTTTCCCAATAGAAAGACTTGATACAATCAAAATTGTGCTAGCCACAACAATGCAAAACAACCTAAAGTATATCAATTGGATGGCATATCAGCATTTGTGAATGGTTTTATAGAAGAAGAAGTGTATTTACAACAACCATTACGTTATGAACTTAATGGACAAGAACGCTTAGTGTACATATTTGAAGAAATATCTTTATGATCTCAAGAAAAGTATGAAGAGCTTGGTATGGCTGTATTGGATTCATATCTACCATGCAATGGGTTCAATGGAAGTAGTATTGACCCTACATTATAAATCAAAATCAATAAACTAGGCATGGTTTTTTATTTTTTTTTCTATATGTTGATAATCTAATTTTCATAGGAAATTGGTCTCTTGAAGTGTTCAAAACTGTAATGAAAAGGGAGTTTAAATTGACATATTAGGGTTTTTGTGATGTATTTTCTCGATAATGAAGTCAATTAGTCAGAAGATGATATTTTCATATGTCAGATTAAGCATGTAAAAGATGTCTTAAAGAGGTTTGGAAGTGAATAACAAGCCATCACTAAATCCAGTTGCCACAAGGACCAAGCTAAGAAAGGAATATAAAGGGTCTAATATCGATCCAAACTTTGTATAATAGACTCATAGGAATTCTGATGTATTTGACGGCCAAAAGGCCAAATACTATATATGGAGTAAATATAATCTCAAGATTCATGGATTCACCAAAGGAATCACACTAGCAAGTTGGAAAGATGATTCTAAGATATATTGTAGGAATAATATGATATATATACTTTTATGAACCAAGATATGATTTTAAGTTAACATGTTATAATGGTATAAATTTTTGGAGGTAACACATATTACAGGAATACTACTTCCAGTTATGATTTTTTATTTTGGATTAGGTGTGGTTTCATGGGCATCTAAGAGGCTGCCCATAGTAACTATTTCATCAACAAGAGCATAGTACATAGTGAAAAACATTTATAGCATGTCAAGCATTTTAGATACATAAGAGTATTGTCAAATTTATTGCATAATCAAGATGAAACAACTCAACTATTTTGTCATAATGACTTAGTTATTACTTTGTCAAATAATTTCTTTTTCAACAAGAGAAAAAAGCACATCGACACAAGACATCATTTTATCTTATAGCTTGTCAACAATGGTGAAATCAACCTAGAGTTTTGTATATTTGAAGATCATCTTCCAAATATTTTCACAAAGCCATTAGCTCAAGAGAGTTTTGAATATTTCAAAGAGTGATTAGGTGTCATAGGGTAGGTTATAAAAACCTAAGAGGGAGTGTTTAGAAATGTGTAATCTTTCCAACTACCATTTATAGTTTCGAAGTAAGGTTTGAGGATAGGTATGTATTGAATAATGTAACCTCAAGTTATAAGGGGGTTTAGAGTCTTTGTGCGCATTTAATATTATTATGGGTAGCTTGTTGTAGTAAGTTAGAACTCTCTAGAAGCGTAAGATTTTCTATAAATAGGATGTCATTATACGTATTTCGTTGATAATGGATGTAGATGATAATGAATGAATAGAAAAAGAAAGCCCACCAAAATGTTGTCAAAATTATGATTGAAGCTATATGTTTGTTTATGAGTGTGTAGTGTGTTTCTTACTTCAATTGTTAGATGTAACTTTAATTTTTCTATATTATATGTTAGATCATACACCCTCAAAAAGACTTTCAGCCACCCCACCCATTAAAAACAACGAGAAAAATGAATTTAATAATAACACTAATATTTTAAATGAATCCCTTTTGACATATGATGACAAATGTTATTAAAGCAATAACTACTTATAAACAGGAAAGTAAACATAGAAGAAAACTAAAATAACTTACTCATCACTAAATACATATTAAAAAAGGTGTATCCTTTTCTTACTAAGAGAGCAACTGCTAGAACTTATCCATCTCATGGTATTTAGACAGGCTTATTTCCCCCATATATATATATATATATATAAACGCGGGCTCGAGGATGGTATGTCTATTGGTAATGGGGCCCCGTTTCTCAAGTGTCTATTATTTTTTGGGCAAAGTAAAGCATAGGAAAAGGAATCCAAAATAATCTGCAAAGATGAAAGATACAATTGAATAAAACATTGTATCCGGCCAGACAATGGAAAGTTTAAGAAAATGGTGTTTGCTTCTATTCATGACATTGTGAGAAATATCACAAATTTGGAGTTAGGATAAAGACTCAAAGCTGTGGGTGGTCCTACTTTGCACTCAAAAACAACACACACTTCCATATGATGGTGAAGAATCTGCAGCTTTCACTGTCACCGCCCACGCTGCCCAAGTTTATAGGCCATCATACTTTCATAAAATAATACAATTCCAAGAGACTGTGACTGTAAAGCTCACAAAGCTACCATGCTTTTTGTCTTGGCTTACAATAGTAAGTACAGTAAACCTGAAGTTAGATTATATATCCTTTGGACCACACTAAGCATAGAAAAGACACGCAGAATCAACAGACACCACAATTTTTGTGACACAGATTGGATGTCATATCTCTCCCAAATGATGGACTGTGAGATGGGTATTGAGAAGCATTTTGGATTCCAATACTGCATGTATGTATTCACTCTGATTGTCCCCACCCAGACCAATATAGCCACTTTGATCAACTCTTTTCTCAACAGCTTCTCTGATATTTTTGTCTATAACATTTGTCATAGTACATTCTTTCTGTCTTAATGTACTTATATTGCTTGAAACTCTTAAGCCAGGAATTTCAAAGATAAACACACATTTAGAGAAGTCCATGACCAACAGTATTTGCATCTGAATGTGACAATTGTCCATTGGTCTCTAAGTTATACACTTCATTGTCAAGCATATGGGTCGACCCTACAGAATGAATTATTTTCTGCACCACCTTCTACATCTTTTAGAAAGGTCGCTACTAGTAGCATTAACGGACAACAATAATATCCCCCATTTCATGCTTAAAAGTATGTCAACTTTGGAAAAGATTGGTTGCTTTTGAAATTTTTCTTCCTAGAATCATGCGCCTCCTTGATGCCTCGTCTCTCTTTCGGATGTGATCACTAAACCAGATTTGAAAATGAATTTGGTTCCATGAATTAATTTCGGAGAAAAATTAAATCAAGCAAATCAAGTAAATATTTTTTTCCTTCTAAATTGAAGATTCTATCTCGTATATTAATTTAACATAAATATTCCACAAGGTTTTATCTCTAAAAGGAATGAGTAGCATGAATCATATTTACTTCATACCGTGTATGACGGACCCAAGCCATTCCAAAAACCACAATAATATTATTAAAGTTTTACAACTGGCAAAGTGTTGAAAAGAAATTATGTTTATGTAGAAGTAATTTCAAGATCCATATTGAATGAATATTTGGTTTGGGGTGGTAAGCATTTTTTAAAAAGTTGATTGAATCATTTTTTTTTTGTAATACGAAGTAAGATAATGAGAGGGGAAAGTCAAGTAGGAAGGCATACACATCCCACAATCATTCAGCGATTATGTTAGTAGAAGACTAGAAGTGCCACATCCATTACGATAACATCTCTATTAATATGAGAATACTGGTAACTATTTTTTTTAATGGTGAAGTCATATGTACTACATAAAGTCACATCCTTAAGACGAAAAAAAAAGTGTTGCACAAATCTTTAAACAATATAAAAGGTAAATGGTATCAAGTACAAGATTGTATCCTCTTTATTTATCTTCTTTTTTCTTAAGTTCTTGATGTTACCAAAAATGTGCCATTAAAATGACTCGCAATAACCAAGGGAATTTGCCATCATGTTGAAGCCAATTTCAGTCATGGCCTACTAAAGATAATTCTTGCAAAAAGGCTAAGAAATTTCAATCCAACTACAAGAATAATAGTGAAATATTCTCCATAGTTTACATGCTCTCCTCAAAATTGGGTGAACCATGTTGTAAGGAATCTATGAAAACCTAGTTTTCTACACTTACACATTACTCTAGTAGTATGCTACATGTACAAATTCTAGAACATAGCCATTATGTCCCCTATTTTTCTATTTTTCAGGTGCATATCCATTCTGATCCCTATTTTCATCGGACATACTAAAGGTGTTATCAAAACTAACATTTTACTTCTAGAGTTTAAATCCATATTATAAGATCCACTTTTTAATTTTTACCTATGGAACATTGAATGCACTATAGCTACACTCTAAAATCCATCTTTGGAAGAATAATATGACTTGAGGCTGAGAGAAGGTTATATAATGATGATAAATTAAATCATATGTGTAATCCTTTCAAAATATCAAAAATAGGGTTTTTACTTGTTCAGTTTACCAAGTAATCATTGGATTTCTAATAATCTCTCAACTCATACTACACTTGTCCATCTTAGTTTTACTATAATAATCTCACATAAAATTCTACAATAGAAGGGAGGATCAACACACTACGAATTCAACCCAAGGTCACTACCCTTAACCCTGCACTATTTATTTTATACTTTGGCTAGTGATTATTTTATGCCTCATGTATAATACATGATATATTAGGATATGCAATTTAGTTTCTTACCATAAAAAATTATGGGTTGTTATGCAAAACCCTTTCCATCTAATCTTGCTTTGTACTTTTAACATTGCCTTATGCATTAAACATACTTTTATAGAGTCATTTTACACCAATTGCATCTTTGCCTTATGTAAGATTCACTACATACCATGTTTCATTTATTTCAATTAAATCAATTTCATCATCCATTGCATCCATCCAATTTTCATCCTTTACTACTTCTTCATAATATAGTGCATCATAAGAAAATAATACAAAATGAGAATATAAATCAACATTTTCTTCACCATGAATATGATCATTAATATCCTTGAGACTTCTTGTTTTCATCGGGATATCTCTGAGATAAGATTTCATTGTGGTTAGAGTATGATTTGAATCATCACTTTTGCATGAATTGCCTACGTGTCCTGACACTTCTTGGTGCAAAACAATAAAATTTTCAAGGTAATCATCCATGAGTTTTGCTAAGTGTCAGTGCACAAAAGGATAGAAGAGCCAAATATAAAGAAATGGGGCACAATAAAGTGAATGGGTGATTGCGTGGAGTGTGCAAAAGATTGTGTACAAACAATAAGAGTGCAGTACACATAGAGTGAACACTAGGAAGAGTGTGAAAACAGTGTGTGAAGTATGAAGAGGCACAAATAAAATCTAATCATGTAAGAGTTATAGAAAAAAGAAGGGAAGAAACAAGAAATGGATGAATGGTGCACAATAGTGTGTATGGGTGTTTTGGCATGGAGTAGATGAATAAAATCATGTAAGGAGTGAAAAAATTAGTGTGTAAGAAAGAATATTGTGGAAGATAGGAAGACATGTGAGAAAAAGGATTACATAATGATGTAGATTGCAAAGAAGGTGCATGAATGTTTTGAGAAGGAACATAAGTGATATGGAACAAGGATAGAGATAGAGGAGTAGTTAAAGATCATGATTGTGTAAATGGATAAGAAGAAATGTGTGTGGACACAATATCGCACACTTTAGGCATTATTTAGTCCCGGTCGCATACTACTATTTATATCGTTTTTGAGTGAAGAAAATACTAATTAATCCATGTCCTTTGGCCATTTTAGTTTGCTTGTTTTCACTACTTCCGACCTCCTAAATCTACTCACCCAATCAGTTTTTCCCATTTTCCATCATTTTATCTTTGAGTGGGGTGCTCAGCCTAGTACTAGGGTGCCCAAGTACCTTCTCGCATGGGGTGCCCTAAGACTTTTTACACTTTTTGGGAACTTTCTAGCCATTTGAGCTTCCCATATTTTTAGCGGTCGGCATTTTTCAGGGTTAATTATGAAATTAGAACAAGAGAAACATTTAAATATAAAGTTATGAGACCATAATGAGGGACCGAGCACTAAGAATTACTATCATCACCTAAGGTTGGATCCATCACAGGCTCCATTTGCATCCATCTAGCTCCATCATAAGGCACAAGACTAGTTCATCTATATCACATTGCATAGGAGGGAAGTTTATTTTATTCCATCCTCCATTTTATTACATTTCTACACAGTTATTTCTCACTACTTTCACAAAGTGTGACTGGCATATGAGCACCTAGGTCATGATTGCACACACACACACACACACACAGAACTACATCGGGTCTTAGATGTAGTGCAATGCTCAGTTACTAAGTCCATCATTGTGGTTTCTGAGGACAGTCTGACCCCTTCATATAAATATTTCCTTTTTAGGGATTTGATGTTTGGTTTGGGGTTTTCCAGGATTTCCCTTCATCATTGATATTTAGTGACGTCCATTACAATCCAACAACACCAGCATGAGAAGAACTGAAGGAAAACATTCATTTAGTAACACCTCATAGGAGAGTTGCTAAGCTTTTTCACAGATCACGACACCCAGATCTCAGACCAGAGTGCCCCAGTCTAGCAAACTGCTCCAGATCTATGTTTTATGGAGCTTATGTGTGTTTTTTCATGTATTTTGTTTATCCTATCTTCACTGCGACATAGCTCCAAATAGTCATAAAATCAGATATGTTCTATCTAACCCTTCTTGTACTTTAGGGTTTCATATTTTCATAGCTTAGATTACTTGGGTCATTTTCTTTATGCATTTATCTATCATTTACTGTTGTTCTTAATATTAGATTAACTTAGAACAATTCCACATTTTAGTTAATAATTTTTCATGAACCCGAATGCTTTCATGCTTAGGATCCTCATTTTTCCTCTACCATGGCTCCTACAGTTCCTCAAGTTTCTTTATTGAATTACTTAACATGCATCCCAATTGTCAGGTTCTTTAAAAATCCCTAGACACCATATATCGTCCTAAAAACACACCGCCACATGAAATAAGTCCTATATTTGATTTTTATATGATGACCCTAGTCCTAGTGCTCCTTCATCTAATCAACCCATATTGGAATCAATTCAAGATTTACACTCTTTATTTCAAGAAAAGTTTACGACCGTGGTATCCATGATCACATCTCTCAAATCTGAAATCCAACAGCTTAAGGATGCTTCTCAATTGCATGTTTGTTCTCCTTCTACATCTCATTCTCATGTTATGTCTACTACATGTGCTCATATCAGTGAGCCTCCTATCATTATAGTCACAAAATCATGCACTTTAGACATTTATTTATCCCGGTGTCATCATACTATTTAGAAGGTTCTTGAGTGAAGAAAGTTCTAATTAACCCCCATCTTTTGGCCATCTTGTTTTATTTTATTTCTTCATTAATAACCCTTTTCATCCACATGCCTAGTCTATTTCGGTCATTTCTCATCATTTTAGCCTCGACTGGGGTTCCCATGGACACCCTGGTCCCACAAAGGGCGCCTCGACCCTTTTTGCACTTTCCCACCACTTTTTGGGATCTTTTTAGCCATTTGGCATCTTTATCTTTCTTTTGGTCAGCCTTTTCAGGGTTAATTATGAAATTGGAGCAAGAGAACCCTATAAATATAAAGTTATGAGACCATAATTAGGGACCTAGCATCACTTACTACTATCACTCCATCTAGAGTTGCATCCACCTATTGCATTGAAGATGACTTGCATCCACATAGCTCCATCATCAAGGCACAAGGATAGGAAATCTTCATCACACTTCATAGGGGAGGGGTTCTATTCTATTCCATGCACACATTCTACTACATTTCTACACATAGTTATTGCTCAGTACTTCAAAAAGTGTGACTCACATAAGAGAAACCTAGAGAATGTTCACACACACTTACAAATAGAAATACATCGGGTCTAAGATGTAGTGCATCACTCGTAATAAAGTCCAAATTTGTGGTAGATGAGGTCATTCTGACCCCTTCATATCCATTATTCATTTTTAGGGTTTTAATTTTTATTTTGGGTCTTCCAAGTCTTTCTTCCATCTTGAGTTATTAACGACACTCAACAAAAGATAGTGAAGTTGATGCGACAGACAACGAGTATTTCAGATCATCTTTCTACCCTATGAAGATCAGTTTCAGAGATTTTTCATAACCAGGGCACCCAGATTATAGACCAGATTGCCCACAGGCACCCCAGTCCTCTTCCAAGTGCTCCACTCCAACTAAATCCTCTAGCTCCATCCTTTTCGGGACTTCGCATAGTCATTCCTCCTTCCATATTTTCCAGTCTCCTCTGCAACATAGTCTCGTGAGAATCATCATGTTATTAGCTGAGTTCTTTCCTCCTTTCTTGCTACATTAGGGTTTCTATATTTTCATTAGTTTATATTACTTATCTCATTTACATATTTTCTTAGTGCATTTATTTACTACTTTTATGTCCTTCTAGATTAGATTAACTATCCCTTACTATACTAGTTAGTTAGTTTTATCTAATCATTTTGGTGAACCCAACCTTCACACACCATCCCTCTTTGTATTTTTTATTTAGATGCCTCGGTCATGCCGTAGTGGTCATTTTGGGAATTGTTGATATTATGAGCTTCCCTCATTCACTCGTATGGCTTCCAAACTAATGGCCGATATATCTACTTTCATTTCTCCTAGTAGAAATCCCTTAGATAGTTCCAATAATGTGCCTCTTCACAAAATTGAGGCGTCTGATAGTGAAAGGTCCTACGATGAAGACACCAACATTGATCAAGACCAACTTAATGTTACTACTAACTTTACCAAGCATTACGTGAAAATTCTATGCATCTTCCATCATATCTTCCATGCTTTAATCACTTTTAAGAGATCTCATGATGATTCCACTTAATGTCATTTCTTCTTCTACTCCTTATGGTCTCAACTCAACCTACCCATGTTGCTACTCCTATGGTATCTATTCCACCTACACATGTTTATGCTTCTATTGCTATGAATTTTTCTCCTACCACTCACCATGGTGCTTCTCATATCCACCTTGGTTCTTCCTCAAATTCTCAAAATTTTACATATTTATATCACAACTTACAAACACAAATTCATCATTTTCAATTAGCTACCTCAGGCGTCACACCATCCCTAGATTCTACAGTCTTGTTACATACTCCTTTTGCACCTGCCATATTAACATATATGTTATTGCCTAATTTTTTCTCCCCTAAAGACGTACCTATCTTTAAAGGAAATGGATACCCACAAGAACACCTTTGAGCATTATAGCATGCCTTGACTATGTGGATGATTACATTATACTAGCTAAGCACTTTTTCCTCATATTTTACAAGACTATGCAATGTGTTTTTTCTATGACCTACCTGTACATTCAGTATTTTATTTCATGCATTTGGTTGATTCTTTTCTCACACACTTTTCTATCAACATTGGCTCTAAGATCTCATATGCCCAACTCCGGTACAACTCAAGAAAGCATCTAATGAACATTTATCCAATTATGTCTTGTGATACAAGTCATAACTTGACTAAAATGTCTAATGTCCTCACGGATTCTGAACTCCATGATTTATTTATTCAAATTCTATTATATACCTCTATAAGATATTTTTTGCCTCTTTGAGACATTTCCTTTGTTTGATCAACTTTTCCATACTCTCAAGCTTCATGAGACAAAAGACGCTTAACCATAGGAAAACTCATATATTGAGAGAAATGACATCATCATCCACCCTCTTTCAAGGTAAGCTAACATTTAAGCACTTTTACAACTAAATCCATGGATGTGAAAATTACTACTAAAAACAATCTCTACCCCAAAGGAACTTCGACCACAACCATATAAACATATTTTTACTAATATAGTACATATCAATAAGTGTTTTTTCTACCACAACACATCGATATTAATCTTATCACCTTACTGTTCCCCTGTACAACTTGACCCATCTAGGCCCAAAGGACGTAATTTTGATGATAACTCTTATTTCAATTATCATCAATGTATAGGACATTCCATTGATCATTTTTTCCAGCTACGACATCTCATTCAAGATTTTCTTGACAATGCTCAAATTGAACTTACGAAGTCTGAGACAACTCCTCCTACCAATGAATATCATAAACTTAAGATTTTTAATAGCCCATTTCCAAAGCATAACATCAAAATCTACATCACATTCAGCCACTAATTGTATCTCATACAAACTATGTCCCCCACTCACTCAAGAGTTCTTTACATTTTGTAGTTTCCAACACTGAAGTGTCCCTACTAATCATTTCCTTTTCCAACATCGATTATTATGCTAATTTTACATGTCACCATTTATACGTTTGTGCTTATCTATTGGCTTGAAATCCATCAACAACACTAATTTTGACCCATCATGGCCCATTAGTGCATGTTCTATATCACTGTCTAAGGATATCGGGTATCCTCACCCCTTTCCAAAACCCTTTGGTGTTGTTGAGATACATGTTATAGTTTTCCCTCTTACTATGTTTGTACCTTTCCTTATTGGAAACACAGTTAGGTCAAATGTGACATGCTTCTCAGTCTCAATTGGACTCGTCACTCATAGTCTATCATTTCTATTCCATCATCTATAACTCAAATTTATTTACAATAATCAGGTCATCTCTATTGATGGTGTGATATACCCTCCATCTACTCAAGGCCACCATTTCCTCACAGTGATATCTAGCATAACCCCTCACTTCATCTAGCCCATCACACTTTATGTTATTCAAAGATTCTACTCCTATTTTTCCTCCTATTGTATCATCTCCATGACCACATCACTCCTCTAGCCCTACACATCGACATAGGTGTATTCCTAGGACAGACATTAACATACTCGAATCAATTGTTTCCTCACTTTATTCCACTCTGGTCTCTCATCACCTTCACTGACTCTGCATCCCGTAGATCTCCATCACTGATTGCATACATATCCATTCAATCGTGTTGTGTTATGTTTGTGGAGCCTATTTGCATGTTAGAATGTGGTACACATTCTATGTGTTACACTCGGGTATTTTTACGGCGGTCCTGCTCCCCAGTGAGTGGGTCAAGGGGGTTCGGAGGGGTGAAGCCCCCCTGATGGAAGGGGGTTTGGGGGTGAAGCCCCCGAAGCAAATTTTCATGGGTGGTTTATTAACCCATGGGTAATGGGTAACCGTTATGGGCTATTTTTTGGCCCATGGTTTTTTTTTCGGTCTTTTGCCCTTTATTTTGATACCCACTGGTTTTTGCCCTTGGTTTTTGATACCCACAGTTTTGTATCAAACTGCTTAAGCAGTTGTCTATTTATATGGTCTTATGCATATGATAGATGCACAAGCAAATGTATTGCAGATGTGTTTTGAATTCGGGTGAGAATTCTGTAGAGTTTGTTGAGCATAGCTCCAAATGGATCTGGGTATTGTATTGAGAGAGTGGTGGCTTGTAATAAAATCTGAGCAAGTGATTCTTGGTGGACATAGCCCAAATTGGGTGAACCACATTAAATACTGTCTCTTTTTGTTGTGTTATTTTATTCTACAATTTTATTTGAGATCTGTAATATTTTCTGCATATTAGTTTCTACTGTTGTGATTCTATGAGGGATTATTCTACATATTTTATCCCTTATTTCCTAACAATTGATATCAGAGCTTGGTTTGGTTTGCTGAAGTGTTGAATCACAGGAAAATTTTTTAGCTTAAGTGGGAGCTATGGAAGATGAAGGAAGATCTAGGGTTGATAAATTCAACGGGAAAAATTTCAGTCTTTGGAAGATGCAGATGGAAGATTACCTTTATCAAAAGGATCTTTATACTCCGCTATCTGAGAAGGTGAACAAACCCTCGAGTATAACAGATGCGGAATGACATTTGCTGGATAGGAAGGCACTTGGGACAATCTGGATGTGTCTTGCATCTTCGGTATTATTTAATGTTTCAAAGGAAAAGACTACAAAAGATCTAATGGATGCATTAGGGAAGTTGTATGAAAAACCCTCTGCTTCTAACAAGATATTTTTAATGAAAAATTTGTTTAATATGAAGATGTCTGAGAATAGTTCAGTAGCAGATCATTTAAATGATTTCAATACGGTTGTGAATATGCTAGCTTCAGTTACAATAGAATTTGATGAAGAAGTTAGGGCTTTATTAATTCTGTGCTCTTTACCTGAAAGTTGGAATAGCCTGGTAATGGTGGTAAGCAACTCGGTTCCAGCTAACTCAAAGTTGAAGTTTGAGGATGTTGTAGGGGTGATTCTAAGAGAGGAAATGTGAAGAAAAAGCTCCAGGGAATCTTCTACTTCAGGGAATGCTTTGACAGTGGAAACTAGAGGGAGACAGAAGAATAGAGGAAACCGTGGAAAATCAAAAGATCGGGCAAGGTCAAAATCCAAGAGCAAGATTGTATGTTGGAACTGTGGAAAGTCTGGGCATGCAAAGAAGGACTGTTGGGAGCTTTGGGATAAGAAGAAACAACAGGAAGAAAATGAGGAGGCAAATGTGGCATCAGGTAATGTATGTCAGGATGCTTTGATTCTTTCTTTGCATAATATTACTGAATCTTGGGTTTTAGATTCAGGGGCTTCTTTTCATGCTACTCCACATAGGCATTATTTTGTTGATTATGTTCAAGGGGATTTTGGGCATGTTTTTCTTGGTGATGATGAGCCTTGCAGTATAGTTGGAAAAGGTTCTGTTCAGGTTAAGATGCAGAATGGGAATACATGGCTATTGAAGGATGTCAGACATGTGCCTACATTAAGGAGAAATTTGATATCGGCAGGGCAATTGGGAAGTGATGGTTGTACTGTGATATTTACAGCTGACTCTTGGAAGGTTACCAAGGGTGCTCTTGTGGTGGCAAGAGGTAAGAAGGTTGGAACCTTGTATTTAACCACTGATAGTACTAATGATTGTAATCTTGTGGCTTCAGATGCAGATACAACATTATGGCACTATAGGCTCAGTCATATGAGCCATAAGGGCATGAACATCATAAAGAAGAATTTGCCTGGATATATAGAAATAGGTTTGGATTTCTGTGAGAACTGCATATATGGGAAACAGAAGTGAGTAAGGTTTCTCAAGGTTGGACCTATGAAGAAAGAGAGTAAGTTAGAGCTGGTACATTCTGATGTGTGGGGGCCAGCTCAGGTATCATCTCTTGGGGGTTCAAGTTATTATGTTACTTTTATTGATGATGCAACAAGGAAAGTTTGGGTTTATTGTATTAGAAAACAAATCTGATGTATTTGATATTTTTTGTTAAATGGAAAGCCTTGGTAGAGAATGAAACAGGTCTTAAGCTAAAATGTCTCAGGTCAGATAATGGAGGGGAGTATTGCAGCAATGAATTTAATGATTACTGTTCTAAGAATGGAATCCGTAGGAAAAAGATGGTTCCAGGAACTCCGCAGCAGAATGGGGTATCAGAAAGGATGAACAGAACAATAATGGAACGTGCTAGGAGCATGAGGTTACATGCAGGACTGCCTCTTTCTTTTTGGGCAGAAGCGGTGAGCACAACTGTGTACTTGATAAACAGAGGACCCTCAAGTGCCTTGGATGGAGGCATACCTGAGGAGGCTTGGTATGGTAAGAAAGTTGATTATTCATTTCTTAGAGTCTTTGGATGTGAGGTGTTTGTTCATATAGACAAGGATGATAGGACCAAGCTAGAGGCTAAATCAGAAAAATGTACTTTCATTGGTTATGGTGGTGATGACTTTGGATTTAAATGTTGGAGTATTAAGGACAAGAAAATCATTCGGTCTAGGGATGTGGTCTTTAATGAGAAAGTCATGTATAAGCAACAGTTGCAGAAAAATAGGGAAGAATCCAAGAAAGAATATGTAGTGGTAGAGGATCTTCTAGATGGGAAAGTGACCCATGAATCAGTTCAGGAACCTACTCAACAGGAACCCCAAACTCCTATAGTGAGGAGGTCTTCTAGGGTAAGAAAAGAACCTGAACGGTTTTCTCCTTCTCTTTATTATTTATTACTCACTGATAGTGGAGAGCCAGAGAGCTTTGATGAAGCAATGCAGGTAGATGCCAGTAAGAAGTGGGAGCAAGCCATGGATGAGGAGCATAAGTCTCTCATGGAGAACCAGACTTGGGATTTGGTGAAGCTACCTGAAGGTAAAAAGAGCATTGCAGAACAAGTGGGTGTACAAAGTTAAAGATGAAGAAGGAGGAAAGAAAATATATAAGGCCCGGTTGGTGGTCAAGGGGTTTGCACAGAAACAAGGTATAGATTTTGATGAGATTTTTTCTCCTGTAGTAAAAATGACTTCTATCAGAACTGTTCTTGGAATAGTGGCAGCAGAAGACTTGCACTTAGAATAGTTAGATGTAAAGACTGCATTTCTCCATGGTGATTTAGAGGAGGAGCTATATATGCAGCAGCCAGAAGGATATGAAGTCAAAGGTAAAGAGGAGATGGTGTGCAAACTGAAGAAGAGCTTGTATGGCCTGAAACAAGCTCCACGTCAATGGTATAAGAAGTTTGATAGCTTCATGATGGAGCAAGGTTATATTAGATGTCATTCTGACCATTGCGTGTATATAAAGAAATTTGAGGATGGAAGTTATATTATCCTGTGTTTGTATGTTGATGACATGTTGGTTGCAGGTAAAAACATGTAAGAAATAAAAGTACTCAAGAAATAGCTAAGTGAATCCTTTGATATGAAGGATTTGGGGGCAGCCAGACAAATCCTTGGTATGAGGATAACTCAGGATAGGAAGGAACGGAAGCTGACTTTATCTCAGGAAGAGTACATTAAGAAGGTATTGGATAGGTTTAACATGCAGGATGCTAAACCGGTTGGGACTCCTTTGGCAGGCCATTTTAAGTTATCAAAGGAGCAGTGTCCCAAGACAGAGCAGGAAAGAAACCAGATGTCCAAGGTACCTTACTCATCAGCAGTTGGTAGTTTGATGTATGCTATGGTGTGCACTAGGCCTGATATTGCCCATGCAGTGGGAGCTGTGAGTAGATTTATGAGTGATCCAGGTAAAGAGCATTGAAAGCAGTAAAGTGGATCCTTCGGTATTTGAGAGGGACCATGGGGACAGTTTTGTGCTACAGTGGATCAGACACCACTTTACATGGTTATGTAGATTCAGACATGGCTGGAGATGTAGACAGCAGGAGGAGCATGACAGGTTATATTTACACTGTAGGTGGGACAGCAGTGAGCTGGATTTCATGACTACAGAAGCTGGTGGCTTTATCAACCATAGAGGCTGAGTATGTTGCTACCACAGAGGAAAGCAAAGAGATGATTTGGTTACAACAATTGCTTGAGGAGTTGGGGCATAAGCAGGAGGAATGTAAGTTGCATAGTGATAGTCAAAGTGTTATACACCTAGCTAAGAACTCTACTTTCCACTCCAGGATGAAGCATATACAGTTGAGATATCACTTCATCAGGACAACTTTGGAGGAAGATAAGTTGAAGTTGGAGAAGATTCATACCAGTCAGAATCCTGCAGACATGATGACCAAGGTGGTCACAAGGGATAAACTAAAGCTATGTTCAACTTTGGTTGGCCTTCGCGGATGACAGTGAAGGGTTGAGAATCTTGCTCAGTGGAAATCAGTCTCCAAGTGGGAGATTGTTATGTTTGTGGAGCCTATTTTCATGTTAGAGTGTGGTACACCTTCTATGTGTTACACTCGGGTATTTTTATGGTGGTCCCGCTCGCTGGTGAGCGGGTCAAGGGGGTTCAGGGGTGAAGCCCCCCGAAGCAAATTTTCATGGGTGGTTTATTAACCCATGGGTAATGGGTAACCGTTATGGGTTGTTTTTGGGCCCATGGTTTTTTTTCGGTACCCATTGTTTTGTAAAACCGCCTCTTCGGCTACCCATAGGTTTATGGGACAGTTTTGTTTTTTTGCCCATTGTTTGATACCCACGGTTTTGTAAAAACTGCTTAAGCAGTTGTCTATTTATATGGTCTTATGCATATGATAGATGAACAAGCAAATGTATTGCAGATGTGTTTTGAATTCGGGTGTGAATTCTGTAGAGTTTGTTGAGCATAGCTCCAAATGGATCTGGGTATTGTATTGAGAGAGTGGAGGCTTGTAATAAAATCTGAGCAAGTGATTCTTGGTGGAAATAGCCCAAATTGGGTGAACCACGTTAAATCTTGTCTCTCTGTGTTGTGTTATTTATTCTGCACTTTTATTTGAGATCTGTAATATTTTCTGCATATTATTTTCTACTGTTACGATTCTGTAAGGGATTATTCCACATATTTTATCTCTTATTTCCTAATAGTATATCCATCCAACACATGCATCTATAAATGTTCATTCTACCAATGCACAGTCTACGTTTGTCTACCATAACCACCACTATTAGATCTACAGGCCCTACACTTTCATCTCTTGCAATCGGAAATCGGGCCTGGAGGACCTTCATTTTTCACTATAATTGGGTTAGTTTACTCATTTTTTATATACTTGGAGGCATTGAATAACACCTATCATACTGATCCCCCCTCCATTTTATCATAACAAATCTCATCTTTACTTTTTCCCTATATTGGCATCTATCATCAAATATTTTGGCATTTGTCATTACCATAGTGACACACTATTGTGCATTGGTTCATGCTTTCATCTTCAATGTTGAGGGATTACTACACACATTGAACCCCACACACTACAATATAGTCACTATACATTGTGTTTCATCAACACGTAACCACTTATCATACTAGCGACTCTCATCTTTACATTAGGCATATAGTATACTAGTGTTGCATGTTATTCACCATACTAGGACATTACATATCACACACTTCTTACTGTTAGGGATTACTGATACACATATTGTCTTCCATTCTACACATAGTGATCTCTATACATTGCATCTATTGACATATGTTTTATATCATACATTGCACATTTTCACCTTGTCAATTCAATACATCCTTCTTCTATACATATGTCTACTTATATCATATATGTTTACTTTAGCATAATTTCATCCTACATTCAATACATAATTAGTCTACCTCACACCCTATTACATCACATATACTATAAATTACATTGTATATGTACATTTTCAGCCACATACACAGTCTATACACTATTTTCATTTTACACATCACATTTTTACATATTCTATTCATCACATGGTTGCCATTTATCATTTCTTGTACTATATTTTCTTCTACATTTTAATACACTTTTTTTCACCACCCTATGATTCACACTTTAGTTTTATCAGTGAAACTAAAGTGTGTCATAGGGTGGTGAGTGCAACACGTAGAAGAAAATATAGTTCAAGAAATGATAAATGACAACCATCTGAGGGTAGACCAATCAAATGGACTTTACACTCATCACACGTGACAATTCTAGGTTAGTGACATATTACTTTAGGGTAAATCATCACCTATTTTATCATTTTGTAGTGGTATACACCTTAGGTTACATCACCACTCCCTCATTGCCTCTTGTAGTGATATACACTTAGGGCTAAATACCTATTCACTCAGTGTGACTAACATCAATTTATCTTGTAGTGATATACACTTAGGGTAAATCATCACTTACATGTTCATCTAGTCATGATATACACTTCATCTATAGGGTTCACGCACACATCATCACTAGGTTGCATCTCATCACTACACTTAATATTCATCACAGTACGTTAGACACAACTCATACCACTTAATCATTTCTTGATGACACACTCTCATTTATGGTTCATTCTTGACTGCTAAGGGTGGAAAAATAATGAACCTCATTACATACACTTCCATTCACTCGGGGGGCATGCAACTCCTATCATTCCATCTTACATTCCATTCCATCCATCCACAACATATTGCATTGTCTTGGGGGCAATCTACTCTTGCTTACTAGTGTTTTACATTATCATTTTACTACACATGTTAGATTAATTTATTCTATGTCATTATCTATACCATCCACACATGCACATTCACGCATTTTTCTAGTTATGATTGCAGATAAAAATATTTTACATACAACATGGATGCTCACCTTCTAACCTACCTACATTAGTCATTGGGGGCATCCACATTCATTTCTTTCAGGTCTTATTGTTTCATTTTGTACTTAGCACTTTACATTACTTGGTTATTCACATTTTGACATATTGGTTATTTCTTTAACATGCTAATGGGTGTTCCATGTGAAGCACTTGTTTTGTAAGATTACATGTTACCATGACTACTTATTTTTGTCTATGCTTGTCTGTTATTATTTTCTATTTTGTTTGGGCCTTGCCCTATGTTTTGTGTGCACACTTTTTTTTCTTGTTTTCAACCATGATTTCCTTTCCCATCTTGTGACATCATGAGTGACATCACATGTTTGCAACCCACATTTTAAAATATTACTTTTCTTTGTACCTTACACATTGTTTGTGTATCTTATACATTGTATTCTACATGCATGTGTGTTTACACTTGTTTTTGGCTAGCCTTCTTGTTTGTGTGTGCCTTGGTTTCTACAAACATCACTTTTTAGGGTTACAACATACATGTGGTTGGTCCTATTTTGGGGCTGCATTTCTCCTATCAGTGATGTCACATGTGGTCCCAAAGAGGGGGCATCATTTGGCGGTTTTTACATACTAATAAAGAGATTTTACACCAGTTTGGTTCAATTATTTATAGCAAGTGGGTTCAGACCAATCTAATAACCCCATACACAATAGATTCTATAGGACATGGTTTCCTTAGCTTTCTGGGAAGCAGTCATAATCTCAAAAGTTATAGTGGGAGTTCCTCTCTTCACAACTTCGGCTAGTGGCGTCGAATCACCCAAAAAACTAGGACATACAGAGATCTCTACACACATTCAGGGAAGTAGTTAGATCTTGGAAGACACATAGAATTTCCTCCCTACACTTCATTGGCCTATGGCACGAGATTGCCCCAAAAATTTGCATTACAAGATATCCATCTACACTTTCTCTCTCAACATGGATTAGATGCACATGTTCTATTTAAATTGCCATTTACATTTTCCATTTTCATATTCTACATGATTTCATATACATGTGTCTTTTATATTGGGTTTTTTACACTTACATACATACATATTTGACTAATTGATTGTTTTCACCTTGTAGGTCTAGCCATATGAGAAATAAGCAAACAAATGGGGGAAAACAACAACAATAACGTCAACAACAACACTTTGCGACAACACACATGCTTTACTAACCATGCAGGTACATTATACGTCATAATATCTACACACACATTCCACCCTAGGTTCACTCTCATCACTTTTTCTTTGTACATTTTTCATATTTAGTTTCCACACTCCTCCATTTTTTTTTGTCATTACATGCTTTGTATAATTCTTTGAACTTTCCTTCATCATCACTCTACATCGGTATCAAGATGAATCTCTATCTACTTTTATGTTACCAATCTTTTCACTCACCAACATAAAGTGGGGGGGAAAAATGTAGTCACAAAATCATACAATTTAGACATTTATTTATCCTAGTCTCGTACTAATATTTAGCAGGTTCTTGAGTGAAGAAAGTGTTGGTGCCATTTTTGACCTTGCACCATGTTACCCTAAATTTTCACATCTGTATCTACTCAATAAACAATGTTTTACCCTTTGATTTGATGGTCTGTAATTCTTCCCCTTCTAGTTGAAATGCTTTAAAAATGCTCACCAAAACTTGTTGTTTTTCCCTAATTTGAAGGAATAATCCCAAGTTTTCCCTTTTTTGTGCCCTAGTTTTTCCAATTTTGCAAGCTATGTCATTTTTTCCCTTTGCCAGATCATGGAAAAATTGAAATTGATAAAATCATAGTTGTGTGCAATTGAAAATCCAATCCCAAGGTTGAAAAATGTTCTGGCAATCATGCTTCAGTTGATTCGGAATCAAAAAAATCTGGCAATCCCTTGGTGAAAAAATTGAATTCTACGTCATCCCTAGAATGTTTTACATTTTGATGGTTAGAAGGGCGTCATTTTTCTCATCAAATTCATCCCTAATAAGGTATTGGCAACATGGTGTGTTTTTCATTGGCTGAGGAAAAGTGGGGAAATTTTATAACTTTTCATTTTTCGCCTCTTTTTAACAATGGGGCATTTTCGGGCTCAGGGACTCATTTTTTCCAAATTTTCCTATGTGGCATGTTCTGATTGGCATAGGGGGATGGTGGGTGGTTAGATTCCCTTAAGGTTTTTAGACCTTATTTTGTAAAAATGTTAAAGTCACAAAATGGTTTGAAGACCTGCAGCAATCAATCAGGAGTGGACACGTGTCCTAAAAGACCAAAAAGGAAGGAGCGGGCTGATGGGGGACTTCGAGTTTTTTGGCTCTATTTTTCAAAATGTTTCAATATTATGTTTTTCCCCCATGCTCAAATTAGAAGATGGACACGTGCCATCAATTTTGAGCAGGTCGGTGAGCCGGCAAAGGTAAAAGAGATTTTTTTTCCCTTTTATGAAAAGAAGGCTTAAAATTAAAAGTTTGGAGTGCGGCCCCATGGCCAACCACAGGTGGACACGTGTCCAATAGGGTCAGAGGGAAGTGCAGGTTGCATGGAGGGAGATGGAAATTTTTTCCATTTTGGCAAAGAAGGGTTAAAGGCAAAAATTTGAAGCCATTGGTCCCTGCTAAGCGAAATCAATCGAGCGACATGTGGTAGGGGAGAAATTAGAGGCGCGGGCCTGCGGAGGAGAAAGTTGAGAATTTTCCCTAGGATTAAAGGGAGAAAAAAATGAAGATTAAGCCCATGGGTCCTCGGAAAAAGAGATATGGATGCATGTGGCAGAGGACAAGGCAGGTTTGCGGGCTAGCGAAGAGAAGGAGGGAATTTTTTTCCCTTTTGCAAAAAAGAGCTCAAAATCAAAATTTGGAGCGCTAGCCCATGACAAATCACAAGGAGACATGTGGTGAGGGAGAAATTGGAGGTGTGGGCCCACGGGGAAAAAAAGTAAAATTTTTTCTAATTTTCCAAAATTGGTCAAAATGTGTAGAATTGAAGCACGATCCCAATGGGACCCACCATGTGCCACGTGTTAGCTCCGAAATTTCAAAGGCAGAGGGGTGGGGACAAAATGAATTTTTTTTCCAAAATTTTCAAAAGGTCATAAAGTAAATGTTTTAAAACTGGGCTTGATCCCAACCATTTTTTTGCCACATGTCCAACCTTATCCAAAAATTTAAAAAAGGTAACTCTAGCTTATTTCTAAGTCCGCATCTTCCACATGGAGGGCCATGATTAAAAATATGGATAAGATTGACGGTTGCTCTGCATCCATTTGTTTTTGACTACCATGGGAGCTCCAGGAAAGCTTGGAATCACAGTTTTTTGCATCAAAATTCATCAAATTTATAGTGATTTTTGTGTCGTCTTGGTCTTCCAGTATCATTGGCATCACTTTTCATGGCTTCATTCTTTTTATCTGATGTTATTTTGAAATGCAAATATTCACCCTAATCCGTCAAAAAAACATGAAATGACAAAATTGAAAGTTGCAGAGGTAGTTTTACAAGGTGAGAAGGTGAAAATGATGAGTAGGAAAGGCATCTACATGCCTTGATGATGAAAAAACGTGCCTCCAGGATGGATAATGATCCAGATATTTGTAAATGATTTAATTTTTTTTGGGCACACCTGAGCAACCTGCAAATGTTTTTCTGTTTGATGTCATTTTCATTGAATCATGAGGATTGTTTTGTAACAAACTTTATCCCATGGCATTTTTATTTTCTTTAGAAAAGAAGGCTCCAAGATGGTAAGAGATTATATAATGCATTTTGGAGAAATTGTAGAGGAGTCGGAAAAAAGTTGAAAATCACGAGAAAATTCTAAGAGAAAGCTCATTTTTTGAGAAACCCACCAAAGAACCAGAATGATTTCTTTTGTGTTGTATATTAATGTGTGTGAGTTAGTTACAAGTGTATAGCCATCACACAAGCTATGATATTTTTCATGAAACTCTCCCCTACTGATGAATCTAACAAGATTTTGAGTTAATCCGTGTTTTTCTTGGCAATATGATGTCTGTTATCATTTTTTAAATGCCTGCAAAATAGTTTTCATTGTTCTTGTTGCAATATTGCATTGAAATTATTTAGAAATCACACAGAATCTCCATTTCTAGTTGATAGTTTAGTGGCATTTTGTAATCTCATGTTCAGAAGAGCCTTCATCTGATAAAGAGATAAAACCAAATTTAAAATCACTTTAACTTCCTTGACTACAGAGATTGTTTGTAAGCCTTTAGCAGTACCTTAGGTGTGGTTTGATCAAGGATTTTTTGTGTTTAATTGAGTTCTTTACTTCAAATATTTTGTGGTGACTTCTCAAAGATTGTGTGAAGATTGTAACTTGGCCTTCCACTTAAGCCTCTTCTGGTAGAAAGAATATCCTGATTATTTGAAGCATTTTATCTTATTGTTGTTTCAAAGTATTTTAGAGGTTGTCAAAGATATGATATATCCTAGTTTGTCTTGTCAAAACCCCACCAAAAAATTCATTTAAACAAACTAATCCTACACATACTACCCATGCATTGCATTGTGTTTCAACAAAAGAATACAATCCATTTAAAAAAATGCACAAAATCAAATCAAGATCATATAATGTCTCCAGTAACCCTTGCTTTGCATTGAAAATATCTCCATAATCTGGGAGTGACAACTTGTGAAAGTCAAATTTGGAGTGTTGATCATGTTTTTCCTAAGGCCTTTTCATACTATTTGCATAAAATTGAGGGATATCTTCATCTCCTTCACCATTTTGTGGGTTACAATATAGGTTCTCTTACCTTGGTTGAAAGACACAACCTAAAATAGTGAGGGTCAGAATCAAATCCTTTCAAAGTGTTGTCCATCCTATCCACAAAATCTAAAGTGCCAGTTAGATCACATCCCCAGCTACAAAACAACACACATCATGATCTATCTGACTTCAAGCTTCATGCCATATCTTTGATGTTGCTCAGATTGAAAAGGAGAACAAATTTGGTTACCAACAGAAAGTACTAATTAACTTCCATATTTTGGCCATCTTGTTTTATTTTATTTCATCATTACCAACCCTTTTTCATCCAGATGTGCCTATAGTTTTTCAGTAATTTCCCGTCATTTTAGCCTCAAATGGGGAACCCATACTAGTACTATAGCACGCATGTGTCCCCTGGTCCCACCAGGGGTGACCCAACCATTTTTTCACTTTCTCTTCACTTTTTGGGATTTTTATAGTCATTTGGCATCTTTATCATTCTTTTGGTAATCCTTTTCGGTGTTAATTACAAAATTAGACCAAGAGAACCCTATAAATTTAAATTTATGAGACCATAATGAGGGACCTAACATCACTTACTACTATCACTCTATCTAGAGTTACATCCATATCGCTCCATCATCAAGGCATAAAGCTAGGACATCTTCATCACACTTCATAGGGGGAGTGATTCTATTCTATTCCATGTACACATTATACTACATCTACTCATAGTTATTATTGGCTACTTCAAAAATTGTGACTGGCACAAGATAAACCTAGGTCATCTTCACACACACTTACACATATAAGTACATTGGGACTAAGATGTAGTGCAGCACTCAGTTATTTAGTCCACCCTTGTGGAAGCTGAGGTCAGTCTAAACCCTTCATATGCATTATTATTTTTTATGGTTTTGATGTTTGTTTCTGGGTCTTGAAGATATTTCTTCCATCTTGAGTTATTCTCAACACTTGGCATAGGACAACGAATTTGATGCGGCAGACAAATATTATTTCAAATCAAATTTCATCCCTATGAAGATAAATTTTAGATATTTTACACAGACCAAGGTGCTCAAATTACAGACCAGAGCACCCCTAGGCACCCTAGTCATCTTCCAAGCACTTAAACCTAGCTAGATCCTCCAGTTCCATCCTTTTTGGCACTTCTACACAGTCATTCTTGCTTCCATATTTTCCATTCTCCTCTGTGATACAGTCTCGTGAGCATGTGTTAGCAGCTAAGTTCTTTCCTCTTCTCTCTTACACATTAGGGTTTCTATTTTCAATAGTTATATTACTTATCTCATTTACATTTTGTTTTAGTGTATTTATTTACTTCGTTTATATGTCCTCCTACATTAGATTAATTATCCCTTACTACACTAGTTAGTTAATTGTAGATAATCAGTCATACCATTACCAAAGTATCTCATTCTTGATCACAACACTAAGCAACATGACCTCCTTACTGATCTCCTTAGTCACTAATTTATCACTTACTGCCCACTCATTGTTATCCCCCTTATCATCTAGCCAAATATCAAGTTCATCCATATTACAATTATCATAGAATCAATGAACATAATGACATCGACTACCACGCTTTACAAAAAAAAAAAATATCTTAAGTGTCAAGGATTTATCTCATTTACTACACAACATTTTGTTACATGTATATCTAGAAATGCTACATTTAAATGGGCTCCTAAATTTTCTCCTATATCCCAGGAGCATTTGGCCACTACTTCTAATATACCTTCTTCGGTCATTCAAGCATCACTTAGTCAACCCATACCAGCTACGAAAACACCTCTCAAAATTGGTCCAACATTTCCGCCTATTAAGTCACATATGATATTACAAACTCAAACTAAGAAACCCTTTCTTAAGGTTGATCTCACTCCTCTAACAAAGGTATCTGTGACATCACATGATCATGCTTAGCAATAAAATCCTATATTTAAACTTGTAATTCCTCCATCTACAATAAACCATACCTATGTCAATGATTGGGACTCATACAAAGCTTACTATGATGATGAACCATTTCATGGTCACACACCTTTACCACCTCAGTGTCTCATCACTTTTGTTAAAGCAAATACTCCTTACATTGATCCACTTAATCTATTTTAAATAGACATTTTTTGTATATGCACTTGGGGGGCATAGCATTCACACATTCCCCCCCACCATCCTAACATCAAAACATGTTTCTTACTCGAATTAGTAACTACACATAGTTTGACCATTACCCGATGCCACACTCATGTGCTTCAGTTCACACTTGAATATTGAGGGATACATACTACACATGAACCCCATACACTATACATTAGGTATTACGCATTGCATCACTTCACACATCTAGCATCATATGTCCTATGGCTAACATCCTACATCTAGTATACATCATTTCCACTTTTGCGCATTTATAAATCATACATACTCTACACATCATACTAGTAATCATCACATATGTGTCACAATCCTATTGTTTATGATTCTAACATCATATACCACTCATCCTACATAATACATTACTAAGAATATCACATTATTTGACTATCTACACATGTTTCATTACATGTACTATACATCACATATTACACATTTTCCACATCAAATGGTTTTCTTTTATCATCCCACATACTACATATTCTTCTACATGTTGCACTCACTACCCTATTACACACTCTAGTTCTTCAGTCGATAATATAATATTGAGGTTTTACCAATCAAATGAACCTTATCATACACACAGATTCATCACTCACCCTTCTATCATGTGACATTACTAGGTTAGTGACATAGCTATAGGATAAATGGTCACCTATTCCTTCATCTTATAGTAGTATATGATTTAGGATACATCACCATTTCCTCTATTCATGTCATCATGATATAAATTTTATGCTATATTATCATGCGTTCATCTCTAGGTCACATATCATCACACACATACACACTCATCATAGTGCATTACACACAACACATAATTCAACCATTTCCCAATGACACACTCTCATTTTCGGTTCAGTCTTGACTGCTAAGGGGCCATACTAAATGAACCTCATTGCATAAAATTCCATTCACTTAGGGGGCATATGGATCCTATCATCCATCTTACATTTCATTCCATCCATCCACAACATATTGCATATCTTGTTTGCTTTTAATATTTCTTACATTTTCTTGTACATGTTTTTCTTGTTACACATGCTAGCTAGATTTATTATATGTCATTATCTTTACCATACACACATGCGCGTTCATGTCCTTTCTAGTTGTGATCATAGATACAGGTCTTCTACACGTATCATGGATGCTCACCTATTACCACTCCCAAAATAGTCGTTGGTCACATCCAAATTAGTCTCTTAGAGGTGTTATTGTATCATTTTTTACATAACATTTTTCATTAATTGGTTATACATGATTTTGACATAATAGTTATCTTTATAACATGCTATCAGGTGCTTCATGTGTAGCACTTGTTTGCAGGATTACTTAGTTCTAGGGATATCTGTTGTTTGTAATTTCTTGTTTTGTTTTCTATTGTATGCATTCCTTACCCTATGTTTTGTGTGCACACTTTTTTGTTTGTATGCGGCCATTAGGGCCTTGAGTTTCTTGTGAAATCATGAGTGATGTGCCATGTTTACAACCCGCTTTAGTAGTCTATGATTGTATTCTCGCATGTTTACTTCATTTATAGCTTCTACATTGTTTTCGTAATGTATACTTGTCTTTTACATGCATTTTTGTTCATACTAAAACTTGTTTCTAGACACTTGTTTGCATGTGCCTTGGTTTTTACCAATCACATTTCTATTCCCCTACAAGGCATAGTTTACGCAGTTAGTCCTATTTTGGGGCCGCATCCTCCTATCCGTAATATCACATGCACCCCTAAAGAGGGGGGCACCATTTGGGATTTTACACATTACACAACACTCTCTACCGATATAATTCAATTTAAGTTTCCATCCTTGACATTGTGGATTATACTATGAGTGAGTTCAAACCAGTCTACAAACCCCGTACATGACATATTTTATAGGGTAGGTTCTCCTTATTATTATGGGGAGTAGTTATAGGTTAGAGGATAAAAAGGATTTCTTCGCTACATTTTTGTAGTTGAGGTGGTGTGAGATTGCCCCAAAACACGTAGTACACGATATCCTCTCTACACCCTTTCTCTCATCCTGGATCAGGGGCACGTGTTCCTTCATATTTTTTTCATTCTTCCATTTATAGTCTTCTTAATATATACATGAACTTTTTACTAATATATGTGTATTTTACTACTTGATCATATTCCCATTTACAGATTTTTCCATATGAGAAAAAAGTAGTTAAAAAAAATATAGGCTTTAACAAACAACAACATTCTACGATAGCAAAAACCTCGTACTAACATGCAGGTACATCACACACATTGGCAATTACACACATGTTTCCGTTCTAAGTTCACTCTCACCACATTTTTGCACTTTTACATATTTAGTTTCCACTCTCCACTATTTTCTCATTCCATGTTTTGTCTAGTGCATTGGCACGCTTTCTACATCACTCTACATGGCCATCAGGTATGCATCTCTATCTACTTTATGTTACCAAGCATTTCGCTCACCAACATAAAGTGGGGGAAAATGTAAATACAAAATCACACACTTTAGGAATTATTTATTCTCATTCTCAAACTACTATTCAAATGGTTTTTGAGTGAAGAAATTACTAATTAATCCATGTCCTTTGGCCATTTTAGTTTGTTTGTTGTCATCATTATTGACGTCCTACATCTACTCACCCAGTCAATTTTTTCCATTTTTCATCATTTTATCTCTGAATGGGGCTTCCATCCTAGTACTGGGGAGTCCTGGGTTCCATGGTCCTATTTGGGGCACCCTAATCCTTTTTACGGTTTCCCACCACTTTCTAGTAGTTTGAGCTTCGCATATTTTTAGTGGTAAGCCTTTTTGGGGTTAATTATGAAATTAAGAAGAAAAAAACCATATAAATATAATTTTATTCAACCATAATGAGGGACCAAGCACTAAGTAATACTATCATCACTTAAGGTTGCATCCATCAAAGGATCCGTTTGCATCCATATAGTTTCATTACAAGGAAGAAGGTTGGTTTATCTCCATCACATTGCATAGGAGGGAAGTTTATTCTATTCCATCCACCATTTTTTTACATTTCTACACATAGTTATTTCCCGCTACTTTCACAAAGTGTGACTGGCACAAGAGCACCTAGGGTATGTTTGCACACACACACACACGTGCACATGCGTGCGCGCGTGAACACACACACACACACACACGGGATTGAGATTTAGTGTAGCACTTAGTAATTCCATCATTGTGGCCACTAAGGAAAGTATGACCCCTTCATATGTATATTTAATTTTTTAGGGGTTTGATGCATGGTTTGGGGTTTTTTAGGTCTTTCCTTTGTCATACATTTTCAATGACATCTAACACAATACAATGACACCAATGTGACAGGAAGCAAAGGAACGCATGCATTCAACAACACCTCAGAGGAGAGTTGCATAGATTTTTCACAGACCAAGGCACCAAGATCTCATACTAGAGCACCCCATACACCCCAGTCCTTATCCAATCACCCCAGTGTAGCCTACTACTCCAAATATGTGTTTTATAGAGCTTGTGTGTGTTCTTTCTTGAATTTTTTTTATGTTGTCTTCATTGCATCACAACTCTGAATAGTCATCAAATCATCTAAGATCTATCTACCCAATCTTGCACTTTAGGGTTTCATATTTTCATCGCTTAGGTTGCTTGGGTCATTTTCTTTATGCATTTATCTATTTTTTACTATTGTTATTAAAATTAAATTAACTTAGAATAATTCCACATTTTAGTAAATCAAGGTGTGGTAAAGGACTATATGAGAGGTAGTGTGTGGATCATTGGAAAGTCAAAAAGACATGTCAAAAAAGTGACAGACAAAATTTGAAAAGAGTGGTTGAATGGATGTAATGGGTAGAAAATCTCAACTACAAAAATGACACGACACATAAATTAATATGTGTAGGTGGAGAGGTTTCTCGATGAAATAATGGTTATATTCTAAATCACATTTGAGTCAGAAAAGCATAAAATATCTAGAAAAGTCTATTTCACCAAAGGGAAAACAAGGGCCTTAACTATAAAGGATAATATAGTATAGAATTTTGAGGGATGATGGATGTGGGTCAAGGAGAAGGCTAGCTAAGAGTTGAAAAGTAATTTTTTTCCATTAGAGTCAGGTAGAGAAAACCAATATAGGTTTAGTTCCTTAAGAGACACCATAACAGACTATAAGGCTCCATGAGTTAGTTATAAGTTTTTACAAATCAATTACATGTATTTGTCAATATGGCTTGATTAATTCAATAAGAATATGTAACTTATTCTATAGTTCATTACACATGAATCTATAATGAGGTGAGTCCCCCTACATCAAGTGGTATCTAGGTTAATTTTTTGTAGTAATGAAGTAGAATATATGGAAGAATGTAAAAGTGAGGAAATAAGAAAGAACATTTGTGTTCTCCACTGTGATAAAATGGGGTAGAGAACAAAATAAAATATTAGATGTAATAGTATAAGAATTGTTAGAGACAAGGTGTCACCCCTAAGAGGGTGAAGAAAATATGAAAATGGTGAGAATGTTTGAGTAGATAATGAGGGTTCTAAAGGTTTTGAGGACCAAATTGGATGAGAAATAGTGTTTAATTGGACTTAAATTTCATGGTAATTGTGAGGAGGGAGAGATGTCATGCAATCAAAATTCCTAGACAATCTATGAGGGACTCATAAAAGATTCAGAAGCATAGGAATGTGAGGTACACAAGGAAAGTACAATTAATGTGTGAGATGAAAGAAGAATCGACAGAGATTAAATAACACAAAAAGAAAAATTATGTGGAGATTACAAAAGTAGCTTATAAGAAAAGAGAGAAGGCATATGGAGAAGTTTTGTGGAGATGAAAGACTACACACAATATTTGATTGATTATTTTATGTGTGTGGAGAGAGAGGGCATCACAGAGCCAAATTTCCTAGACTATGGTAAGGAGATGGAAAACAAAGTAAAAAAAGTGCATAAAGAGTATAAATAAGGTTAAGGGCTAGGTTGTGAAAAGTGCACAAGAAACGACCAGTGCTGAAAATATCCAAGGTGCAGTCATGGGAAGAGTGGTGATAGATATTCCGCATAAGATGCAAGACTAAACACAAGTGTTTTCTAGTATTATTTGATAGTGTGAGCAATGTAAATATAATTATGGAGGATATGTTGTAGAAGTTGGGATTACTCCATAGAAGGAATCCCAACATATACTAGGTGACTAAGTTTTTGAAATGCCAGTAGAAAATTAGGTGTGAGTAAAGTGAGATGGAGATGAATATTTTGAGATTCACCAATCCAGTGATGTGTGACATCCTATTGATGGATTCATACCATGTATTATTGGGGATATTGGGAAAATATGAAAGAGAAATGCTCTACAATTTGAGAGAAAACAAAGTGAATGTGTATAACGATGGGAAGAATTTTTTGTCTATCCTTATTGAGATAACAAGGTATGGAGCACCAAATTCACATGTTGGTGCCCAAAATACTAGTGAGGTGGTGCATATAAAAACACAAAGAAGTAATCTTATGATTTTAACATAGGGTAAAGGGAAAATATGGGATCACTTAGGAGTGCGTATAGGAAATATCATAAGAAGAGATGAAATACAAGTGAGTGCATTTCAGCCTAATGGAAGTGCACCCAATTATTGTAAAGGAGGAGAAAGAGGATGACACTTAAAAGAGGGAGGTGGTTAAAGAGGATTAGGAGCACACAAAGGAGAGTGACCTGATGTCATGATTAGGTGCCATCAAGATATAATGACAAGAAGTATGTGAAGTCCCAATTGAGGGATAGAGGAAGTGTGTAAATGAATATTACACAAATAATATAACTCCTATAAGTGAATTATAAGAGTGCATAGATGAAGACACATGTGGAAAAATAATAACCTTGTTTGAGGAAGTACTAGGAAGAGAAGGAGTTTTCCCAAAGGAAAGAAAAGTAGACCAATCCGAAAAAGGGGTTACGAGAGTGCATGTGAAACAAAGTACACCAAAAGAGTAATATATCTATGGAGGTATCAAATATTTTATATAAGAGTGCACAAGGATGGATGTGTGTAGCAAAAACTATGGATTAAGAAGATATTTTTCCCTAGAACCTATAATTAATAAGTGGAAACCAAAATAAGAGAAACACTTGGAAGATGCTACATAAGTTTTGTGTAATGAAGATGCAAAGTAATAAGTGAAGAAGAAAGAATGTGGGAAGGATAAATTTCCAAAAAAATATAACAATATGATGTTTTTTGGAGCCACCAATGAATAATTTGTGGTGAATAAGTGGGATCATAGTCCAAATAAGAGGAATTAAGGAGGGTGCGTGATGATGAAGGTGCACCAAGGAAGTATACAAGATTATAGAATATCCATGGAGAAGGGATGAAGATGTTGGCATTTTGTTTTCATTGATGTCAAAGTGAGATGATGAAGTTATTGAGATCTCATTGATCATGGAGTGTTGTCATTGATGTGACTATATTAAATAAAAAAATGGAAAACTATGTAAACTATACCAACACCTAGTAGCCTAAAGTTTGCACCAAATTACTCAATAATCATCATGATAAGAGAGAAGAAAATAAACTTAAAAAGATTGCATTATAAATGAAACAAGAAACATTATAGGTTTATTCTAATATTTATAAAGCTTAATTAAAGTGAACCTAATTAGATTCTAAGAAATCAAATTGTGTGTTGTTTACTCCCAAACATAGAGATGAGATCTCTCAAAGTTGGCTACATGGCCAAGCTTTATATCTTCCCTTAGTAAATATATTTGGAGTGGATGGATTCAAGATGGAGGAGCTATTAACAATGGAGTATGGCTAAGATCCAAATGATTTATAGATTAAAGCTATCACAAATGATTTATAATTCCTTTCCAAAGTGCTTGAGATATTTTTTTATGTAAACAAGGTGTAAAATTGAAAGGGAGGGTGACCCTTCTATTTATAGATTTTGGTTTTGGAGAGATTGAAATTCTTGTGCATGTGGGACTAAAGTCTAAGAAGGATTAGGTTACTTAACCTTGGTTTAGGCTAGTTAACTAGGGTTTAGGATAGTTAAGCATGATTAGCAAGGGATTATAAAATGTAGAGAGTTGGGAGAAGTCTGATTAACCATTTATGACTAATAGATAGCCAAAGGAGCTTGCAGAAGTGGTTCAGAGATAACTAGGGAGGTTCTGAATGGTCAAAAGGAGGAATGTCTAGCTAATAAGAGATATATTATCCAAATTAGATTATTATAGGAGGAATATGACTGAAAGAGTCTTGTGAATGGGCATCCAAAAATGGAGAGAAGAAGGGTTGATTAACGAAGTGTCGTCAATTGGTTGAATTGGAGGAAATGCTAAGTATAAGAATATTTTAGGTGTCTTTAGTGACCCAAATTCATAGGTCATTAATGAAAAAGATGGATGTCTAAAGTGCTAAGATGATTTTGATAGGAGTGTGATGCCATATCATGTGAAGTTTGATTGGTAATAAGAGAAAGTGTGGTCCTTGTGTGTTGTATTGCATGCATGACTAGAGGTATGTACGTTAGTTGAAATAAGAAGACCAAGGTGTAGAAGAGTTAGATGAAGAAAATTGAGCAAAGTATTGTTTGATTCTTTGGAGTCTCATACAGAATGCTTCAAAGTTTGTTCGAATTCTATTCGATTACTTTAGAGTTTTTCCAAAGTCTATTGTTTTTCTTAGTATGGGACCAACAATTTTGGCTGATTTTTGTAATCCATCCTTTAAAGTCTATTCTATTGATTTAGTTTCAATCTAAATCATGTTATTATGCTTTAGAGTCTATCTAAAGTATGTTATATTTACTTCGGAGGCTGAATTGAATGCTTTGGATTCTCTTCAAAGTTGGTGGTTTTAATGCAGGAGCATCTCCTCCAAAAGTGGAATTTTTTATTTTCTTTACAATTTTGGTTTGATAGTTATTGGAGTTTGTACACAATTCATTAGGGAGTCCATATTTTCCATTTTTTGTTGTTAGTTTTTATCTTTTCTCTATAAAATTTGAATTCTTACTTTTCCCTCCAAAAACAATTTTTAAAAAATAAATGTATTTTGGCTTATAAAAGATGTATTAGTGTGTTTTAAGGTGAAAATAATCTATAGAGAGCATGTGTGAGGTCCTTCAAGAAGTATAGAAAGATGAATTTCATGTTTTGTGTAAACCATGTTGGTGTATATGACTTGTTTTGTCTTCATTCGACATCTTTTCCACCATACATGGTTAGTAATCTCAATTAGTGAGGTCATTGGTCATTAGCGTTAGTTAGGGTTGTGTCCATGTGTCGTGCATAGGAGTTACATAGTACACCTATATGTACCTCTTATTTTTGATCTATGAGCATGTCATATCCTATTTCTTTTTCTACTTAACTCTCATTTTTGTGATTTGATATCTTGTTTACTATGTGGAGCGTTTACGACACCATTGGAAGTGTAAATTTTTTTTATGTACATGGGGTTTTGTATAAATCCTCGTAGACTAACCTGATATGGTATTAGAGTTATTGTTTAGTAAAATTGAACTCATTTAATTCTAGTTGTTATTACTTTATTTTTTGGTTTTTGTGCATCTTGTGCAAGTTTTTGATCTTTGTTTAGAATCTTGTTTACAGGTTTAAAATTCTCATTTTTGGAGTTTTTGCAGGTTTTCTGGTTTTGCATGTATAGGTTATAGGTGTTTCATGGCCAAATTTATCTAGTTGTAGCTAAGTGTTGAGGAATAATTGTTATCTAAATTCCCCCCCCCCCCCCCCCCGAAAAAAAATTATTCAACCTGACCCTGTAGAGGAAGAATTCTAAGAGGTGTTTCCGTCGAGCGAGCCTACTTTTCAAATCCAACAGTCAAGTTACAGTCAGGCTCTATAATGGAGGAGCAACGTCAAATATGAGGCCAAATGACAGAAAAGAAAACTAGAAGCTTAGAGGAGAGAAATGGAGAAAGGTCCAAAGTCTTCAGGCTTTACAAATAATAAAGAGTGAGCCCAAATTGGTTAAGTATGGAAGAATCACTAAAATCTTCCACGTGCCTCATCGGTGCTTACCCAAGGTTAATTATAAAGAGGATACCCCAAACAAGTGCCAAGCTTCCATGTGTCCTAGAGTCAGAAAAGGGACAGAGCAGGCCCAAAAAATGACTAAGTATAGAGGACCGGCGGAAGCCTCCACGTGTCCAAACGACACACCTTCAAGGGTCAAAGAAAAAGTAAATTCCTAGGCAACTGCCAACCCTCCATGCGTCCAGAGTAAAAAAATGGGGACAAAGTCGGTCATTGAAAACTCCAAGACTGGGTTAGGCCAGCAGAAGCCTCCACGCGTCATCTCAGAACAACACCAAAGTTGGGTCCAAAGAGTGGTCCTAAAATGAGCACCAGTCTGCCACGTAGCCGAGGGTTAGAGAAAGGTCTCATTGGCCTTTGAAAATTCACAGAGCTAGCAGAGGGTGCCATGTGCCTCAATGACAACAATTCAAAGGGGATGGCCCAAGGGCCAGTATCAAACAAGTGTAAACTTGCCGCGTGTCTTGGGTCTGAGATGGGACAGAGCCGGCCCAAAAAATGACTAAGTATAGAGAGCCAATGGATGGTGCCATGTATTGCATTAGCAAAATTTTAAAGGTGAGACCCAAAATGGAGACTCAGATGGGCATGAGCCTTCCATGTGTCCCAGGTCCAAAAGGGAGCAATCTCGAATCAGCTAAATACAAAAGGTAAGAGAAAGCCTCCACATGTCTCAACCACGCAACCTCAAAGGTAAAGTCTTGGGATAATTTCCAAATGAGTGTGAGGCCTCCACTTATCTAGGGTTAGACATATGCCCCGCAGAGCAAGAAGGACTCAGGAAAAATACAAAGGAGCACAAGGAACCCATAGAATCCACCACTTGTCAGTCCGTCATAATTTCAAAAGCAAAAGGTAGGGGCTTAATATTCAAGATGCGCGAGGCTGCCACATGGACCCAGTATGGACAGACACTTTAAATATTGTGCACTCATAACCCTGATCTTCAGATAGCCACATATTTTGACTGGAAACTTGGATTTGGGTGGGAGAATACTTTTCAGAAACATTTAAACACCCTCTACGCCATGGAAGTATAAAATACTATTTTTAGTAGGCTTTAGTGGGTGAAAATTAGGAAAATGTCTTTTACTCCATTAATGCAGAATCTGATTGTTTCAACTACCAGATCATATTTTGATTTGATCCGCCATTCTTCTTCCTTCGACATTCCAAATAGAAAATCGAGGTATACTTGACATATTGTAGGTGGCATTGAGGGTTAGTGGTTGAGATTTCAAAGGTGGAATTCAATGCATATTTCAAGGTGGTTGAAGGATTCTTCTGTCCTCTCTCTCTTATTCTTCCTATATATTGTAAAAGAGGGGCATATTCTAATGGTTGGTCATTGTTTCCCTTTACCCCCCTCTCTCCTTTTTCCTAAGAGTATAATTTGGAGTCTAAACCTCCTTCATAGATCTATAATGACATTTCTTGCCTCTTTCCCATTGATGATGTATTGTGTGAACTCATGGATTAATAAAATATATTTTGTGATGTATTTTGTCCATCCTTCCTTATTTCATTGTCTCTTCTTACCTCTCATCATTTTAGGGTAAACTTTGCATATTTATGATGTCTATTGCAGGTTCTGGGAGCTGTGTTTAATGGGTTTAAATTGGTGTTTTGTGTGAAATTTATCTCTGGTATGTGGTGCATCTTGTCCACCTTCTCCTCTGCTCACCTCTCTCCACTTCAGGAAGTTGGGTTTGTGATCAGCTGTCATCACCAATCCGGCACTATGATAATTCTTCATCGGGAACTCCTCGTGCTATGATTATTTACTAATGCACAGCCTTTAGTTTGGTGGATGTAATCTGGAAACAAAACAACAACATAACATAAGAATAACCATCGACTATGATAAGACAGAATGATAAAAAATCTGAAATATCAAAATAAATTATAATATTAACATGAAATTGTTACAATCTCACCCATGAGGTACTTCAAGTGTTATTGACTCACTTGCCTTTCACCAAGACTATGGGAGAAACTTTACAATTACACCTCTTAATGGCTTCTTCAACACACCTTAAACTATGGCTTCCTTCGCACACTTCATACAATATTCTCACTACTTCCTTCTATGCTAAATGAGGGGGGTAGCCTCTCTATTTATAGAACCTCTAGGCTTATCCATCTTATCTCTAAGATAGGATAAGAAAATCCACTCTGGCTAAGAAATTAAACTTTCTAGCTCGGAGTTAAGAAAAGATGGATGTAGGAAACAGTGTCTGCCACGTAACATACAAAACACAAAGAAAAAAAAAAAGAAAATAGAAGCGATAAAGGATAGAATCCCCCCACTAGCCATAGTGGATTGACCAGTTTCCCCTCACTTGCACGTAGACAAAACTCTGTTACGATTCACCGGCCATTATCAACACGCCCCACTACAATGGGCACCGGCATAAAGGGAGAGATACAAGAAGCACCCAGCCGCACACCGGTTCGGATGTAGTCGCTTTCACGGCGCAGTATTCAAAGCTTGATCAAAAATAGTGGCTATACGCCCTCCCCCAGGGCACGGAGGAAAAAAAAAGGAGGAGTAAGGGCATAAGGGGCGAGAAAAGCAAAAAGAGCAAGAGGATAGTCGAAAACGGACAAGAATCAAGAATAAGGGTAGAGCGTGTAGGCGAACACAGAGAACGAATGATAGAGCGAAGTCGAGTTAAACGTTTAACGCGCCTGCCGATTACAGTCAGCTGGGTAATATCCATGTCATCCCATTAAACAGGACTTCATAAAATATTTCATCTCACAACTCAAGAAACAGAAAATACTTTCGCCTATCTACTTCCTACGTAGAAACCCGTCCGGGAAAAATCGTGTTTTTATGCACGTCCAAACTAGGTCATCGGAGGTGCTTTCATACTCGCACGGGCGATACTCTCTCCAAGATTCGTTTGCTCTCAATAGCATGTCTCGATGAGTCGGCATACATCCTCCTTACGTCGCAAGGAGCAGGTACACAGGAACAAGAAAAAGAAGAACGCGTACTCCGGAATTGCTAACCTGCACAAATGACTCTAGTATGACGGACTAATGCGACAAAACGGTCCCTGAAACAATAACCGGCCCAAGGCCTCAAGTAGTTAGGAATGAGCTGAGATACTGATAGATCTCCAGACTACAAAAAGGGATGCCTCTTCCCACATCCCATTCCCAAGTTCATTCCTTCTTATCCCTGAAATCTCTGCTTGATCTTCCAAGGATAAGATAACCTTATAAATTTTACATGGGTTCCACATGTTTAGAAGTTTTACCAAAAATACACCAATATGTATTTATGACCGGTGGTCATCAACGAATGTGGTAGCGCGGGACCAAAGGGGGAAAATAACCTATTTCCTTCTTCCCCATATCCTCGGTTTCTCCTAGGAGCGTAAATCCCAGAGAGAAAATCCTAACAAAGCTACTGAAACAGCGGTAAAAGCAGGGAGCGATGTATCTGCCGCCTCCATACAAATACGCCATCTGAGAAGCGCAAGAGTCTCTAAATTACCCAAATTTGACATTTTAACATACCGCATTATTTCTTACCACATCCAGACGACTGTACATACGCCACATTATTGCACCATACTGAGGCGCATTATCTTCTATCAGATGTACTACTATTTACTTCACAACATCATACATTAATGAAATAGAAATTACGGAGGAAAATTTTAGTGTCGACATCTTCCCCCTTCCTAGCTTCTACTCCGTCCTCGGAGTAGACTATTTTGGTGCTTAGAAAATCTTCAACTTGTCGTGGTTGACCCATTTCATAATGGAAGTGCCATTCAATTCCTCCAGTCGGTATGTACCATTTTCATGCACAACTGCTATTTTGTAGGGCCCCATCCATTTTGGAAGAAATTTTCTCTGTCTTCTTTTTTTGTATCTGGAATCATATACTAGAACCAAGTCATTCACATGAAATGGAGACCACCAGATCTTTTGATCAAAGTATTCCTTCTGCTTCATTTTCTTCTTATGGCTTGTATCCTTTGCTATTTCTCTCATTTCCTCCAGCAAATGAAGATGTACCAACCTTTCTTTTACTGAATCACTTTCATCCATCCTTTCATTTTTCATAACTCTCACAGTGGGAATATCAAACTCAATAGGAAGAACTGGATCAATGCCATAGGCCAACTGAAATGGGGAGTATCCTGTTGCTGACTTTGATGTTTCCCTATATGCCCATAATGCTGCATGAATCCTTTTATCCCATTTATGTACCTGCAAGGTTGCATCTTTTGCTAGAATTTGACACACACACAAAATTTGTTCGTTCCACCTGTTCATTTGTGCTTGGCTTGTATGTTGTTGCCTTCCTGTGCTTAATAGAAAACTTATTGACTAGGGCTTCTACCACCTCATTAATGAAGTGGCTTCCTTGATCTGTTACAATTTCTAATGGGAAACCAAATCTGGTGACAATGCATTCATACATGAACCTTGCCACTTCATCCATGGAAGTTGTTTTCAATGGCCTAGCTTCAACCCATTTGGTTAAATAATCCGTGGTAACTACAATATACTGATTTTGGCGTGATGTAGTTGGAAGTGGACCTGCAATGTCTATTCCCCACTTTTCAAAGGGACCAAGGGGAAGAATAGGACATAATGGAGCTGATGAAGTCTTACGGTTACCATGTGTTTGAAAAATATCACATGTCTTACAATAATTATAACAATCTTTAAAAAGAGTGGGCCAGTGATAACCTGCATCCAAGATCCTTCTTGCTGTAAGTTGTCCAGAGAAGTGCCCTCCACATGTACCATTGTGGAATTCTTCTAGCAGTTCCTTCCCTTGATCACGTCTAACTGCCCTCTTGTACTATCCATCAGGTCCTATTCGAAATAATACTCCATGTAGAATAGAATATGGATGACTGGCTTGAGTAATCTTTCTCTTAGTCTTTTCATTGGCACCATCAGGAAACTTGAATTCATTCAGATAATTCCAAATATCTATGTATTCACTAGGGATTGTGTCAAGGGATAACAAGGCTACATCGGGGAAATCATCATCATCACAAGATGATCCTAAACCATCATAGGCTCGAGAGAGTGCATCTGAATTGACATGCTTCTTTCCTGGCCTATCTATAATATCAAATTCAAATTCTTGTAGCAAAAATATCCATCTTGCTATCCTCCCTGATGGGTTAGGCTTATTTACAATATATTTTAGAGCCTGATGATCTGTTACAACTAGAAATTTTTTACCCTAGCAAGTAATTTCTAAACTTCTTTACAGCAAAAATGATAGCCAGAGCCTCTTTTTCAGTTACAGTATAATTTACCTCAGCACTGCTCATTTGTCTGCTCCCAAAGTAAATTGGATGTTCATTCCCATTTTCATCCTTTTGGCTCAAAGTACTTCCTAGTGATGTATCTGAGGCATCAGTGTACATAATGAATGGCTTGCTCCAATCTGGATTCTTCAAAACAGGTGAAGACACCAGGGCTTCCTTCAATTTTCCTAAAGCTTCATGCGCCTTATTTCTTGGTTCATAAGTAACATCCTTCTTCAAGAACTGGGTTAGTGGCTGTGTAATCTTTGAGAAATTCTTGATGAACCTTCTATAGTAACCCACATGGCCTAAAAATGATCTCAACTTACTTCTATTAAGAGGAAATGGTAAATCTTTGATTTTTGAAACTTTATCAGGATCAGTACCAATACCATCTCTGGATACAACATGCCCTAACAAAACGCCTTTAGAACATCCAAAGACACACTTTTTAGGGTTTAGTGAGGCTTGTGCTTCATCTAACCTTTGAAATGCTGTCTCCATTTGGTGTAGGTGGTCCAACTTGCTCCCATAGATGCAAAAATCATCCAGAAATACTCTGATGAAGGTCCCAATGTAGGGTTCGAACAACCTATTCATCAAACATTGGAATGTTGCTGGAGCATTACACAACCCAAAAGGCATAACTCTATAAGCAAACATTCCCCAAGGAGTGGTGAACATGGTCTTCAGCTGATCTTTCTCTGCTATACGAACTTGGTTGTAGCCGCTATATCCATCAGCAAAACTATAGCACTCCTGGCTAGCTACTTCGTCTAAGATCTGATCTAAAAATGGAAGAGGGTAATGATCCTTCTTTGTTTCCTTATTGAGCTTCCTGTAATCAACACAAATGCATAACTTCCCATTCTTTTTTATTGAGATCACAATGGGAGAAACCCATTCTGAATTCTCCACAGCAAATATGAATCCTACATCAAGCAACTTATCTATTTCTTCTTTTACAGTCTTAGAAAAATTAGGATTCATTCTATATGGCATTTGCTTTATGGGCTTAGCACCATCTACTAGCTCAATAGAATGTTCTACCCAACTTACTTGACGGAGTTCCTTGTAATCAAAAATTGAATAGGTGTATGTACCTTCGAAAGAGATAGAGGTAGGATTCCTTCTCACTCTCCATCACAGCATCACCAATCTTTATTTGTTGGAGACGATCATTAACTTCTTCTTTAGATAATTTTATGGGGTCATGAGTTGGTGTGACTGGAAGGATATCCATGACTGAAACATCAACCTCACTTTCTTCATCTTCAGTGTCCACTTCACTGGTACTAGAGTAATCAGAGGATGTCCAATCATCAGTTTCATCACTTGAATCCACAGGTTCTGCCTTATGATGTCGAGGGATCGCATTTATCTTCACCCTCTCTCTACCACATCTAAGTGTCATGAAACCTTCATTCCAGTAGTTTCTTACATGAACTCTCCTTAGCCATGGTCTTCCCAGCAAGCATTGGGTACGCAACAGTACCATTTTTCATCACCTGAAAGTCTACCACACATACCACACCCATAACAGATATTGCCACATTTGAAACTACACCTTCTGGTTTAGTTTTTCCTTTATTTAATGACCTTAACATAAGTGTTGAAGGGAGATCAATTTTTAAACCCAACATATTCATTACAGACTCGGTCATTACATTAACTGCAGCACCTCCATCAACTAAGACATCATGAATTGAAATACCATTACATAATACCTCAGCTTGTGGAGCATAGGGATCTGCCTCTGCCTCCAAAACAGGGACCTCAACGTCCTTCCTTCTTCGAGCATTGAGTCCACCTCGCAACTCCCGCCTCTTCTCAGAAGACATAGCCAAGAGTTGACCATATGTAATATTTGCAGGCCTTTTGGACAGATCTTCCAAGATGGAGTATGGTCCTTGCCCCTGTGAAATCATAAAATCCTACACACCCAACTTTCTTCTCCTATGTTTTCTTACTAGTTTCTTCTTTCATCTTCTTAAGATCATTTCCATCTTGATTATCTTTTTCTTTCTTTCTTTTTGTTACAAACACATCTACTTCATTATTTCTTCTCTTATCTACTACATCAAAAGAATTCACAGGTGCTTTTCCTTTATCATTATCTCCTTTACCAGATGTAGAAGCTCTATCTGGACAATTATAATTATAATGACCCTTTTTATAACAACCATAACAAACAACTTCAGAAATATTTATTTTGGACCTCTATCTCCTCCCTGAGAACTAAATTCCTTTCCTTGAAGAAGATTAATAGTTAACTGACCCATCTTTTTGAGCAGATCTTCATACTCAGTAGATGTACTAGGAGAAATATTTGTGCTCACCAGGAGTGGTTTTGGATTCTGGACCAAAGGTGCTGGTGTAGGCTCTACTTTAGCAACAATTTCTTTGGGGCTCCTCTTCCATGCTTTCTTCTTGCCTTCTTGCAATCTCCTTTGCTTGTTCAATGGTAGCTGGGCGGTCATACTTCACTCGTTGTCTGATTCTCTGGCTTCATCCCAAGAATGAAGTGCTTACACAGGAGATTATCCACGCCATTCATCAACCCATCCGCTAGTCCTTCCTTCCAGATCTGGGCATCGAGCTTCCTCCTTAGCTCTAGAACACGAGCATGATAATCCCTTATCCTTCTCCTTCTCTCCTTGGGATAGATTTGTGATCTCGATCATGAGATCTGCATATTTCTGTTGTTCACCAAATTCTTCAAGAAAAATTTTAGTTAATAAATCCCATGAATTTTTCACATTATCACCTAGTGTTTCAAACCACCTAAGTGCTGAACCATCCAAAAAGGTAGGAAAAAATTCAGTCCATTGTTCCCTTCTTATAAGGCCATTACAAATACAAGATCACTTAAACTCTTGAATGAAAGAAGAAGCATCTTCATTAGATTGAGCTGAAAAAATAGGAATCTTTCCCATTTTCAAAAGTAACCACCGTGAAATACCAACTCACAAGTACAATCAACAAGACTTATGTGTACAAATAATTGGAATCACTATACTAGAAAGTGAATTTACACCTTTCTACAGTAAAATAGAAATGACCACGGTAAACTATGGTAAAACTTGACTTACTGCGGTAAAAACTGACTTTACTGTACTGGTAAACACTATTCACAGTAAAAAGTGAAGTTACTGCGGTAAATACTATTCACGGTAAAAAGTGACTTTACTGCGGTAAATACTATTCCAGGAAAAATTGACTTTACCATGGTAACTACTATTCATGGCAAAAATAAATTTACCATGGTAACTACTATGCATAGTAAAAACAAGGTTACCCTCTAATTGATTTTTGACTAAGTGGGAATATCTCTCTAGAAAATCCACCAACGAGGAATGGTCCCGACAACCGGAACCAAAATGTCATCACCAATCCGGCACTATGATAATTCTTCACTAGGAACTCCTCGTGCTATGATTATTTACTAATGCACAGCCTTTAGTTTGGTGGATGTAATCTAGAAACAAAACAACAACATAACACAAGAATACCATCGACTATGATAAGACAGAATGATGACAAATCTGAAATATCAAAATAAATTATGATATTAACATGAAACTGTTACAATCTCACCCATGAGGTACTTCAAGTGTTATTGAATTCACTTGCCTTTCACCAAGACTATGGGAGAAACTTTACAATTACACCTCTTAATGGCTTCTTCAACACACCTTTAAACTGATGGCTTCCTTCGCACACTTCCTACAATATTTCTCACTACTTCCTTCTATGCTAAATGAGGGGGGTAGCCTCTCTATTTATAGAACTTCCAGGATTATCCATCTTATCTCTAAGATAGGATAAGAAATCCACTCTGACAAATCATATTCCATACCTTAACTCTTATCTGTACATGTAGGCTTATCTTCTAAGATAAGATAAACCTTATCATTTTAGATGGGTTCCACATTTTTAGACTTTTTACAAATAAAATACACAAAATATTTATGACCTCACTCCTTGTCCTTATTACCAATATAATATTTCTAATTCCTAATCACGTAGACCCTACTTCTCTAATTACCACAAAACTTTGACATTTTAACATTACCAGGGACCACTTACGTACAAATATTTACTTTTTACAACATTCCTATTGTACTTTGACTATTACCGTACTCCACATTATTGGCGGCACCGTACTGACGGCACCATTATCCTTCTATCATACGCTACTACTAATTATACTTAACAACAATCATACATTAATGAAATAGAAATTACGGAGGAAAATTTTAGTGTCGACTCACAGCCACTTCCTTTACTAGTGTATCACCACTTAGTGTAGGCTCTCTTTTCCCTTTCTCTCTCTCCTCCCCGGTCCCCTTGGAATGGTTAGATTAGGATAGATTAGATTCTTACTTCACTGCAGTAGCTTGTGGTAATTAGATTAGGAAGCAATAACTCACTTTCTCTAGAGGGCCATCTTAGGTTTGCAGGTCCCGCAGCTTGAGAGATGGTCCCATGTTGTGACAATCACACACAAATTACCCACACAAATTAGAGGCCATTCGGGGGTAGTGTGATTCTGTACTAACAATTTTGGCACTCTCGGTGGGATAGGTTTGAAGCACCTTACCACTTCATCTGAGTAGGTTGGTGTGTTTCTGTTCAGATTCAACCTTTTGAGGCACATGCAAGCACATCTAGTGACTCCATCTGGTCAACAACACATCTATTAAGTTATAGACCTTTCCCCATCCATTTTCATCCACTTTTCTTTCCATATATCTCATCTTCTACCATTCATGAAGTTGTGCAATCATGACTTCATCCCTTTCATGGAATTCACACCTACAGTAGTGCAGTTCACCTCCAATGTATTTCCCAACTCCTCCAGATCAGCATTATGATCAGATCCATAACCATTATGCTTACCCATATGAGTAGTGTCAAAGCTATTTTGGCCATGAAGCTTATCAAGAACAATAAGACGCATACAATGGTGACAGTTGTGTGGGGAATATTGGTCTACTGGAAAAGATTCAAAACATGGAGGCCAACATGGTGTAGTCAAGGGCTACAGCAAAAATGAAGGCATTCAGGATTGGTTGTAGGGCACCTTGTCCATGGGTCGGCCCTTTTCCAAGACACTATAGCCCACAGGAGAATCTTGACTTCATGATTAAAATGTTTCCCCAACTTACGTAATGGAATGAGGAGATTGAGGCTTATGAGTTGGACACAAGACAAGCTTGTCAGTGGGTAAGTCAATCACCAGCTCCTTGTCCTTCATTTTCTCTATCTCAGACTCCATCATTTCAGCATGATCAACAGAAAAGCTTCCCATCTGCTGCCCCAAGTGTTGATTTCCCTTCTCCATCTCCTATTCTTCCACCTCATTTCAATTCTTCTACCCTTTCCCTTCCCAAACAATCATTCCCTCCAAACTAACAAGAATTTCCACCACCCTCTCCTCCACAAATAATAACAAATCTGGTTGAACCCCAACTTACCACTCCTCTTATTTTCCCAAGTCCATGTTTGGAATATACTCAAGAATCCAATCAAGGAGAAAAGCAAGAAGAGGAGCCCAACATAAAAGAAATGACAGACAATCTGAAGAGTTGGGCTACCAAATTTGGATTTACAAAGATCCCCTTGATGGTTAAGCCAATAGAGGAGGTCAAGGTTGAAGAGCCAGTGGTGGCTGAGGCTAAGTTTGCAGTAGAAGAAGAAGAACAACAAGAGGAAGAAAATCAACAATCTGTTTATGGCACTTTGTCTGAAAAATATGTTGATCTATTTGAAGCTGCACAACTAGTTAAGGAGGAGGAACAACCAGATCCAAATCCCATTAGAAGAGGAACAGCCATGAGAGATCAAATCAAAATTGATGCCACTCAATGAAGAAAGCATCATTGAAGATTTTTTTCTTTCATTTCAAGGGCCTGGTTTGATTGATGAACCTATGATGGAGGAGGACTATATAGTTTTAGAGGCTCCAAGTATGGAGCATGCCACATAAGAACCTTCTATTCTTCCTCCCACTTCATCCCCTTCAAGATATGATGTTGAAGAAGAGTTTGAGCTCTCAAACTTCATGTTTAAAGAAGAAGGGAACCATGGTGAGCTAGTTACATATCAGGAGGACACCATGGAGGGGATAGAGCATATGCAGCAGGAAAACAAGGAGGTAGACTTCCTATCAGACTTCGAAGATTGCTTTGATGGAGAGGATCCTGAGGAGATAACATCATTTTATCCTCCATCATTTACATTCCAAGCATGTGAGCCTGCTGCCATTAAGGAGAACATTCAAGTGCAGTAGCCTGCACTGCATAATATCCTTCTGGAACCAAAGTTGGAAGATAAGAATCTTCCATAATCTGCTTAGGAAGAGGAAGTAAAAGGGAATGAGGATCCCATCTCTCCCATTTCTACCACACCATCCACCCAAGAGGGTCCACAAGAAGACTCCATCTGTGGAGTTGAAATTTAGAACAATGGGCAAATTCAAAGGATCAGACCATGCCCAATCAAGTACTTGGCTTCATTGGAGCCAAGGGAGAAGCCAAAACCAATCATGCCCACTTCAAGGCATGAGGGTGAGTATCAAAGTACCAAGGGTCAGCTGCAATGCTTCTTAAGTCCAAATGCAGAGAAATGAAAAGAGGCATTTGTTTTTCTAGTTGATACCTTGATGATTCTAGTGGAAGTCAATTTCTCACTCATTGTAAAATCCATGTTTAGGGTCAAATCATATACATGGCTGCATTTTTTGAGAAAGGGAAGATATTTCTCCCTACCTGTGGTAGGATTTGTTTAAGATTTTCTTTATTAGAGTGAGTTTAGGAGTAGGAGTAGATTTTTTTTCTGGTTGAAGAAGTGCTCTTGCACACTCTGCATGTCTCATTTGAAGCATGCATGATTTGATCTTTGTACATAGTGCATGTTGTTGTGTTTTGTTGCTATGAGGCTATATCACCATGCAGAATAGTATGCCAATATTCCATTTCAGGGACAGATAAAACCCCCATGTCAATACAACTTTCTACTCTCAGAAACCCCATTCCAAATATTTTCTCATGAAAATTGAGAGTGAAGAAAGTGGGTAGGCTCAAAGTTAGGTAGAACATAGAAAAGGCAAGCAATCAGGGAGTCCATTTCAGGGACAAGATCAGTACATGGCTATCATTCACGACTCCATGCCTAATGGATGTAGCAAGGCTACCGGTCTCTACATTTAGTAGGAAGATGTCCACATGAGTCGCCAAATTGTTATCTCAATTCCCCCCCCCCCCCCCAAAAAAAAAAAAATTTTGATCAAACCTGACCCTAGACAAGAAGAATTCTAAGAGATGTTTCCATCGAACAAGCCTACATTTCAAATCCAACAGTCGGGTTATAGGTGGGCTCTACAATGGAGGAGCAAGGTAAAATATGAGGCCAAATGACACAAAAGAAAACTAGAGGCTCAGAGGAGAGAAACAAAGAAAGGTTCAAAGTCTTCAGGCTTTACAAATAATAAAGAGCGATCCCAAATTGGTTAAGTATGGAAGAATCAACAGAAGCTTCCACATGCCTCACCGGACCTTATCCAAGGTTAAGTCTAAAGAGGAGACCCCAAACAAGTGTCAAGCTTCCACATATCCTAGAGTAAAAATAGGGATAGAGCAGGCCCAAAAAATGACTAAGTATAGAGGACCGGCAGAAACCTCCACATTTCCAAATGGTGCACCTTCAATGGTGAAAGCAAAAGGCAATTCCTAGACAAGTGCCAGCCTTCCATGCATCCAAAGTCAAAAAATGGGGATAGAGTTAGTCGTTGAAAAGTCCAAGCTTGGGATAGGCCAGTGGAAGCCTTAATGTGTCATCTCAGCGCAACACCAAAGTTGGGCCCAAAGAGTGGTCCTAAAATGAGCACTAGTCTGCCATGTAGTTGGGGGTTAGAGAAAGGTCTCATTAACTGTTGAAAAGTCATAGATCCAACGGAGGGTACCACGTGCCTCAACACCACAAAATTAAAGGGGACATCTCACCCAGTCTCAAACTAGCATAGACTTTCCACGTGTCCCAATTCCGAGATGGGATAAAGCCGGCCCAAAAAATGACTAAGTATAGATAGCCAGTGGATGGTGCCACGAGTTACATCAACACAATTTCAAAGGCGTGACCCAAAATGGAGACTCAGATGATTGTGAGCCTTCCACGTGTCCCAGGTCTAAAAGGGAGTAGGCTCGAATCGGCTAAGTACAAAAGGTAAACAGAAGCCTCCACATGTCTTGACCATGTAACTTCAAAGGTAAAGTCTTTGAACAATTTCCAAATGAGTGTGAGGCCTCCACGTATCTAGGGTTAGACATATGCCCCGCCAAAGAAGTAGGACTCAGGAAAAATACAAAGGAGCTTGAGGAGCCCGCAGAAGTGACCACATGTCAGTCCATCACAATTTCAAAAGCAAAAGGTAGGGGCTAAATCTTCAAGATGCACAAGGCTGCCACATGGACCCAGTATAAACATACTCTTTTAATATTGCGTGCCTATGACCCTGATCTTCAAATAGCCATATATTTTGACTGACAACTTGGATTTGGGTAGGAGAATACTTTTTGGAAACATCTAAACACCCTCTATGCCATGGAAGCATAAAATACTATTTTTAGCATGCTTTGGTGGGTGAAAATTAGGAAAATGTCTTTCAGGAAATTAATGCATAATCTGATTGTTTCAACTACTAGATCAGATTTTGATTTGATCCGTCGTTCTTCTTCCTTCGACACGCCAAACACACAATCGAGGCAGACTTGACATATTGTAGGTGGATTTGCAGGTGGCATTGAGGGTCTGTGGTTGAGCTTTCAAAGGTGGAAAATGCATATTTCAAGGTGGTTGAAGCAGGATTCAGATTCTTCCCTCCTCTCTCTTATTCTTCCTATATATTGTAAAAGAGGGGCACATTCTAATGGTTGGTCATTGTTTCCCTTTCCCCCCCTCTCTCCTTCTTCCTTAGGGTATAATGTGGAGTCTAAGCCTCCTCTCATGGCTCTATAATGGAATTTTCTTTCCTCTTGCCCATTGATGATGTACTGTGTGAACTCATGGAGTAATAAAATATGTTTTTTGATGTTTTTTGTGCATTCTTCCTTATTTCATTTGTAACATTCCCATTTTAAGACTTTAGAAATAAGGGAAATTTTTTTTACATAATGTTCTCTATTCTAAATAAAACATCATTTAGAACACACATTCCATGCCAATCAATCTCATAACAGATAACCATATGCAACTGTAAATGACTCAGTAAACTATCGATCTCTCATTTCATGACTTAGTTTCTAACTGATCTCTCATGTTTGTCTTTAAGTATGGAATACTTTATGTATACTACATATACTTGGTTTTCTTACCCTATTCTGGGTACTGAGTGATCTGTTTAAAGAACCTATCTAAATATTTGTTACCAATATTCATCTGACATCACGTTTCTTTAAACTAGGTGACATAGGACAACACAACTAGCAGCTTGCGATACTTTGGCCAAATATTTCCAACATACTATTCATGTTACTATTCCTAGACGACATATTCATCAAATCAGAATACATCCTTCACCTCACTCTTCTGTTATCTAGAATGGTTTTCATTGACTTTTTTCAGTCCACATGCCCAAGGTTTGACCCTAACCCAAGTTAGTGACATAATATGTTATAGGGAGACACTCACGATGACCCAGGGTATATGGGCATACTCAACCGACCTAAGTCGATCGAATGTGCCTAGGTACCCTGAGTCATAGAAAGCTACTTTCTATTCAAATCATGATACTAACTTGACCTAGAGAGAAACTAATTTCAAGTCCAGATGTGTGTAGATCTTAGATGAACAAATGCGGAATGGTATTGCCACATGTCAACTGCAACACTATATCCTTGAGAAGTCCTTAGTCTTCTCGAAGGTACAATCCTATAGCTGACGTGTGCCAACATCTGTCAGAAATGCTTCATCATGATGTACATACCCCTAGGAGGTCATTAACACTTAATTAATTTTGGATTAAGATTCAAATTACATCAACCTTACAAAACCCTAAATCCAACATTCCTTAAGTTCTTATTCCATATTTGATCTGATTAATATTAAGAACTTCTTTAACTCGTGATTGATTTTATGTTCATTAACTTTGGCATAACAAGCAGTTATCAAAAAACAAGACAACAAACATCATAAGGTTAATTTAATGTAACTTAACTATTCAAAGAAGGTGTAACATCCACATAGGATCAGCTAGAGTAGACTTCATAGAAAATGAAGTACAATGATTAACAATCATAAACACCATTATTTTTGTTTCACATTAGTTTGAGAGAGGAAGAGTCTTCCTCTACATGATTAAGTGTTACACATCTTTCACAATTCCTATAGTTTAATTGTATGTCTGTTACACATTCCGTTATTATACTATAATTGTTTAGATAGAGATCGACATCTTATGTGACTTAGCAAGTTGCATCTTAGTAAGGGAGATTGAACTATCCCCTTCATCCAACTTATTAAATGATAACAGTAATAAGTATACAAACATATATGAAGAATATCGACAAGATAACATTCCAATTTCCTTCATAAAAATTACAAGAGAATTTGCACAACAATTTGAAGTCAGTCTCCAAACTTTCCAATTCATCATGATAAAAATATACACTTTACAAGACTATGCATTTCAATAATATTGCATGTCAAACAATGTTGAGATCATAGAAAAATACAACTTTTCTTTTTCAATACAAGTCATGAATGAATCAGAATTCTTCGCAAAAGAGTCAGACTTTAAATCAGTGAATACATCATCAAAGTTATTGCCTTCTTTTATCACTTACGAAGTCCATCTGTAAAAATTGCTAGCATGAGTTAGTTCATTGAACTGAGCATGATAAGCACTAAGCATTAAAACAAAGTTCATTCAAATAATTTTTCCATTAAAACAACTATTCTTTAATTAAACAATTAAGGTATCATACAAATAAGCATAAGCAATAACAACCATAAAAGAAGTACAAATAATAAGTTTGAATTCACTTTTAAGAAAAGATCATAATATAATCACCAAACTACTGCATTGTATGAGATAAGTATTGTCCCAAAACAATTACTCATTTATATCAAATAACAGCTCTTGTCATTTAATTATTTAATAATTCTTTCTGAATTTGAAGTACAGAATTTAACTTAACTATATAAAAAAAAAGAGTTACTTTCATAATCAAATACCTCCTTGTCATCTTTACCAAGTTTCTAGAAAACATGTACAATCAAGTTCATTTTTGCATTATAACATTTTAAAGATGAATCATCCAACAACTTAAATAAATAAGAGATTCACAATTCAGATGTGGAAGCCTAATTCTAGGTCAAATAATGTAACCTAGGTTCTTAGATTAGGTCTCTTATCAATACTAGATAAGTATTTCCTAACAACAATGTTTCATTTTAAATAACTGAAACAATTATTAATTACATTTTAATTAGAGGAGTAATTAATAATAGTTATTAATCAATTACTTAATAAAAGTAATGTAATTGATTCAACTAAACCAATGACAGGTTTTTATTAAAAAAATAAAGGAGAACGAACTGAAAGGTACATAGTTTACAATTTCCTTTATCATTCGGTTAAACTGAATTCTCATATGCATCATCAGAAAAGGAGAGTCAACATCCTACAACTTAAATAAATAATAAGAAGAATCAATACAGACTAACCACAAACTCGCCATTCTTTTAAGAGATACAAATCAGGTTCAGAAAATACATAACTGAATCAAACAAGGAAGCCACATAAGAGATTCATCATTTAAGAGACAAAAACTGCTAACAAGGATCTCAATCCAATCCAAGAAGGAAGAGAATTAAAAGAGTTATCAAATCACTTGCAACCCTTATGAATTATTCAACATTATTGGAGATATCAGTCAGTGATTTTAAACCATACGTTCCATCAAACAAGTAGATTTACAAAAGGATTATTTCTTACTCATATCCATCAAGATAAGAGTCATATTATCTATTGTGTGCACATAAAATATACCATCAGAAGCAGTTACATAAAGATGCATCAAAAGAGAAATATAACTCTTCCCTTGAAAATATTTAGTCAAAGAAAGGTTTAAGTTTTCCTTTCCAAGGGACAGGATCAGTTGTACAAGGTCGATAAATTGACATGACATTGATTCCACACAAATAAAAAGATATCAAAAGATTAACCAAATAGGAATGGTTTTGTTTGTTCAACATACCAAAAATATCAGTCCCAAAATTTGCTTACACATCAAACGAATCCCATTAACTTTCCACAATCTTCTCATAACATGATGCATTAACAAACTACAAATAAGTTTCCAGTTTTGGGGAGTAAGTTTGCATCATGTCGTCGAAGTTCAAAAAGGATAGAGAATCAAACTTAAGAAGGTCAAACAGACCTGAGAAGTTATTCACCTTAACGACTTGGAGAGAGTCAATCAAAAATTTATTTCAAACAAACAAAACTTCACCCATTTAACCAAACCCGACTTCATTAATTTTAAAGGAAGACTTAACATAAAGGATCTGAACTGAGAGCTTAATCATCACTCTTTTAACAATTGAATTCCAAAACCCTTTTTAAAACCCATAATTTCTTTCAAAATTTCTAATAGAGAATACAAAACCAAACGCGAAGTTTAATGTCAAACATTACTTCTATTTTCCTTACGAGCTCAAACCATATCAGTAACATCAAATACCATAACTTACCCAATTCTTATACAAGTCAAAATTTAGGACGCATATAATACCGTAAACCACATTCATCCATGTATCTTTGTTTTAAAAAAAGTTCGAGTTCATACTGTAGAGAAAAGTATATAATACAGTCTCGAAAAAGAAGTACTAAATCTTCACAAAACAAGATATAGTTTAAAAGAGTATTCAACTACCTTTCTACACCATCAAAGGCATCTAGTCTGAACAATGCCATTTTACCAGTACAGATAAAGAAACAAGACATCATTACCTTACTTCATATAAATACGTGTTCATGAAAAACGGTCGAAATATCAACCCAGACATACCGAAAGAGAAATAATACAACTTTTAAAACTCAAAGATGCATCAGAGAAAAGTATTCACTTATTTTCTACTTTCTAAAGATACTTCCAGTTCTAAGCTAAAAAAAAACCATTTACTTAAACTCTTTTACGAGAAGATAGTCCATAATGCATATTTTAATCAAAACACAAAAGTCTCGAAAGTTCTATCTGCATTTTCACATTTAAACTTACTCAGAGAGAACATACAAGAACAACTTTATCATGCAATGGATTCATAACCAAAAATCACATAGATTCCTTCAACATGAAAGTAAATAACTAGAACAAAATAGATAACCATTTATCTCATGAGAGCTGAGTTATTTTAATGAAACATTTTGACAAAAGCAAGAAATCTTAATGGGTAGAGCCTATCATGCCTGATAGTGCTTCTGCCGATTTGAAGAAGACTTCTAACTGAGATTGCAACTCCTCTTCTTCTCCAAGAAAGATCAACAACCAAAAATATCTTTCCCCAATGTCTCATATACTTTCCTTGAATCAAAAAATAGCCATAAACTGAAATTAGAACTGTTGGTTCGAAGAACCAGATAGCTCCATACAGAGCAAAAATTGGAGTGTATGAATGACCAAACAACCTCCAACAAATCTACCCACATTGTTTCCTAGGCAGTTTACATGCCAAAAACGAGACTCCTTAATGCCATTTACTCTCAAATTCCCACCTATCTCTCCGTACCACTGCCATCCAAAATTGGAGAGACCCAATTGAAATTTTATATGCATCATTAAACCTTAATGATGCCTTCACATAGGCTTCCTCCAAATTTCATGCCTCTACCTAATCTAGCAATACACTATCACTTAATTCCCAAGATCAAATCACATTAATAGCTTAGGAACAACTGCCTAGCTTCCTACTTGCCATATGACCCTTAGGTCCCCTTTCCACACTTCATTAGTTTAGGATAGATACCATTAGCTTAGGATAGACCATAGGATAGTTTTAAAATATTTACCTTAGGTTATAAACATTACAACAGGTAAATAGTCATCTTAGGTTAGATCATAATTCATAACCAAATAGTATTAGGTATTAGGTTAGAAATAATCTAGCATCACCTTAGGTTTTTCCCCCTCATCCCAACTTAGTATACGCAACTTAGGTTAGGATGCCATCCCAATAGAGAATAAATAAATAGGAGATAGATACTCCTACCTTGGTTTAAAATCCCGCTAGGATAGATTTCATAGGTCTAGGACTTAATTTTTATTTTATTTTTCTTAATATTCCTAATGCGGGCCTCTTTTCACTTAACACCATTAAGCATCCTGTTGAGAACAATCAAGAAGATCCGAGCACAAAACATACAATGGAATGCAGGCACGATCTTATAAGACGATAAATAATTTGTAAACATACAAAAGTTCAGTCTGTTATGTCTCTCAACCTATGAATGTTAGTTTTCTATTCAGATCAGCTATGAAGATTTATAACATACCTTGGATCAATGGAATTGATCCAAGGATGTATTAATTAAAAAGAGATAAGTTTACAACCATTATTACCACATTACAACTCACCTGTCAGAAGTGAAAACATATTCTTGTAAGCAACCACATTTCATCCTAACGAATCCAAGATTAGAAATGATTTATCCATGGCAAACATGATCTTCAACAATCAAAGGAACACACAACATCAAGAAAATCACATGTCAATGCTTGCAATGCAAAAGAGAAATATAACAGTTTTTCAAAGGTGTTACATCATTGTCTCTTCTCACCTCTCATCGTTGCAGGGTATACTGTGCATATTTCTTATGTCTATCGTGGGTTCTGGGAGCTATGTTTAATGGGTTTGAAGTGGTGTTATGTGTGAACTCTATCTCTAGTTTTTGGTGCATCTTGTCCACCCTCTCCTATGCTCACCTCTCTCCACTTCAGGAAGTTGGGTCCATGATCAGCCACTTCCTTTACTGGTGTATCACCACTTAGTGTAGACTCTCTTTTCCCTTTCTCTCTCTCCCGGTCCCCTTAGAATGGTTAGATTAGGATAGATTAGATTATGCTTGCACTAGAGTAGCTTGTGGTAGGTAGATTAGGAAGCAAAAACATACTTTCTCTAGAGGGCCATCTCAGGTTTGCAGTTCCCACAGCTTGAGAGATGGTCCCATGTTGTGCAATCACACCGAATGCCCCACTCAAATCCGAGGCCATTCGGGAGTAGTGTGATTCTATACTAACAATTTTGACACTCTCGGTGGGACAGGTTTGAAGCACCTTAAAACTTCATTTTAGCAAGTTGGTGTGTTTCTATTGAGATTTAGCCTTTTGAGGCACATGTAAGCACATCTGGCAACTCCATCTGGTCAATAACACATCTATTAAGTTGCAGACCTTTCCCCATCCATTTTCATCCACTTTCCTTTCCATATATCTCATATTCTACCATTCATGAAGTTGTGCAAATCATGACTTCATGCCCTTCATGGAATTAACACCTACAACAATGCAACTCTCCTGTAATGTATTTCCCAACTCCTCTAGATCAGCATTATGATCAGATCTAGAACCATTATGCCTACCCATATGAGTAGTGTAAAATCCATTTTGGCCATGAAGCTTATCAATAACAAGGGGACGCATATAATGGTGACGGTTGTGTGGGGAATTCTAGTTTACTAGAAAAGATTCAACACATTGAGGCTAGCATGGTGCAATCAAGGGCTAAAACACAAATGAAGGCATTCAGGATTGGTTTCAGGGCACCTTGTCCATGGGTTAGCCCTTTTCCAAGAAACTATAGCCTACAGGAGAAATTTGAATTTATGATTGAATTGTTGCCCCATCTTGCACAATGGAATGAGGAGATTGAGGCTTATGAGTTAGACAAAAGACAACCTTTTTAATGGGTAAGTTAGTCACCACCTCCTTGTCCTTAATTTTCTCTTTCTCAGACTCCATCATTTCAAGATGATCAACAGAAAATCTTCCCATCTGATGCCTCAAGTGTTGATTTCCCTTCTCCATCTCTGAGTCTTCCACCTCATTTCAATTATTCTACCCTTTCTCTTCCCAAAAAGTCATTCCCTCCAAACAAACAAGAAGTTCCACCTCCCTCTCCGCCAAAAATAATAGTAAAGCTGGTTGAACCCCAACCTACCACTCCTCTTGTTTTCCCAAGTCTATGTTGGGAAGATACTCAAGAATCTAGTCAAGGAGAAAAACAAGAAGAGGATCCCAATAGAAAAGAAATGACAAACAATATGAAGAGTTGGGCTGCCAAATTTTGGTTTACAAATATCCCCTTGATATTTAAGACAATAGAGGAGGTTAATGTTGAAGAGCCAGTCATAGCTGAGGCTAAGTTTGCAGCAGAAAAAGAGCAAGAACAAGAGGAAGAAAATTAGCAGTGTGTTTATGGCACTTTGTCTGAAAAAGATGCTGATATATTGGAGGCTGCACAACTAGTTAAGGAGGAGGAACAACCAGCTCCAATTCCCATTGAAGAAGAACATATGGGAGAGATCAAATCAAAGTTGAGGCTACTCAATGAAGAAATCATCATTGAATATTTTTTTCTTTCATTTCAAGGGCCTGATTTGATTGATGAACCCATGATGGAGGAGGACCGTCTAGTTTCATAAGCTCCAAGTACGGAGTATGCCAATCAAGAACCTTCAATTATTCCTCCCACTTCATCCCCTTCAAGATCTAATGTTGAAGAAGAGTTTGAGCTCACAAACTTCATGTTTGGAGAAGAAGTGAACCATGGTGAGCTAGTTGCAAATCAGGAGGACATCATGGAGGGGATAGAGCACATGCAACAGAGCAAGGAGGAAGACTACCTATTAGACTTGGAAGATTACTTTGATGGAGAGGATCCTGAGGAGATAACATCATTTTCTCCTCCATCATCTACTTTCCAAGCATGTGAGCCTACTACCATTAAGGAGAACATCCAAGCGCAGCATCCTGCACTACATAATATCCTTCTAGAACCAAAGTTGGAAGATAAGAATCTTCCATAATATGCTCAGGAAGAGGATGTAAAAGGGAACGAGGATCCCATCTCTCCCATTTCTCCCACACCGTCCACCCAAGAGGGTCCACAAGAAGACTCCATCTATGGAGTTGAAATTCAGAACAATGGGAAAATTAAAAGGATCAAACCATGCCTAATCAGGTACTTGGCTTCATTGGATCCAAAGGAGAAGCCAAAACTAGTCATGCCCACTTCAGGGCATGAGGGTGAGTATTAAAGTATAGAGGGTCAATTGCAATGCCTCTTCAATCTAAATGTAGAGCAACTAAAAGAGGCATTTGTTTTTCCAGTTGATACCTTGATTATTTGGGTGGAAGATCGACCTCTTTTCAGTTTCTCACTCATTGTAACAGCCATGTTTAGTGCCAAATCATATACATGGCCGCATTTTTTGAGAAAGGGAAGCTATTTCTCACTGCCCATGGTAGGCTTAGTTTAAGCTTTTCTTTATTAGGGTTAGTTTAGGAGTAGGAGTAGATTTGATTTTAGTTGAATAATTTCTCTTACACACTCTACATGTCTCATTTGAAGCATGCATGATTTGATCTTTGTACATAGTGCATGTTGTTGTGTTTTTCTACTCTGAGGTTGTATCACCATGCAGAGCAGTATGCCAACTGTCCATTTCAAGGACAGGTAAAATCCCCGTGTCAATACAACTTTCTACTCTTAGAAACCTCATTCCAAATATTTTCTTATGAAAATTGAGAGTGTAGAAAGTGGGGTAGGCTCAGAGTCGGGAAGAACATAGAAAAGGCAAGCAATCGGGGAGTCCATTTTAGGGACAAGATCAGTACCAGGATATCATTCAAGAATCCATGCCCAATGGATGTAGCAAGGATATTAGTCTCTACATCTAGCAGGTATATGTCCCCGTGAGTCACCAAAATTTTATCTAAATTTTTCCCCCCGGAAAAATTGATCAAACTCAACCCTGCACAGGAAGAATTCTAAGAGGCATTTCCATAGAATGATCCTATGTTTCAAATCCAAGAGTCGGGTTACAGGTGGGCTCTACAATGGAGGAGAAAGGTCAAATATGAGGCTGAACAACACAAAAGAAAACTAGAGTCTCAGAGAAGAGAAACAGAGAAAGGTTCAAAGTCTTCAGGATTTACAAATAATAAAGAGCGAGCCCAAATTGGTTAAGTATGGAATAATCAGCGGAAGCTTCCACATGCCTCATCGACACTTATCCAAGGTTAAGTCCAAAGAGCAGATCCCAAATAAGTGTGAAGCTTCCACATGTCCCAGAGTCAAAAAAGGGACAGAGCAGGCCCAAAACATGACTAAGTATAGAGGATCGGAGGAAGCCTCCATTTGTCTCGACTGCGTAACTTCAAAGGTAAAGTCTTGGGACAATTTCCAAATGAGTGCGAGGCCTCCACGTATCCAGGGTAAGACATATGCTCTGCTACGAAAGAAGGGATCATGAAAAATCCAAAGGAGCCCATGGAGCCCATAGAATCCACCATGTTTTAGACCGACATGATTTCAAAAGAAAAAGGCAGGGGCTGAATCTTCAAGATGCGCGAGGCTGCCACGTGGACTCGGTATAGACAGACTCTTTAAATATTTTGTGCTCGCGACCCTAATCTTCAGAAAGCTATATATTTCGATTGGAAACTTGGATTTGGGCGGAAGAAGAATTTTTAGAAACGTCTCAACACCCTCTACGCCATGGAAGCATAAAATACTATTTTTTGTAGGCTTTGGTGGGTGAAAATTAGGAAAACATATTTCAAGCCATTAATGCAAAATCTGATTGTTTCAACTACCAGATCATATTTTGATTTTTATCCTCCGTTCTTCTTCCTTTGAAACACCAAACAAACAATCGAGGTAGACTTTACATATTGTAGGTGGATTTTCAAGGGGCATTAAGGGTCGGTGGTTGAGATTTCAAAGGTGGAATTAAATGCATATTTCAAGGTGGTTGAAGAAGGATTCAGATTCTTCCCTCTTCTCTCTCTCTTATTCTACCTATATATTGTAAAATAGGGCCATATTCTAATAGTTTGTCATTGTTTCCCTCTGCGCCCCTGTCTCCTTCTTCCTTAGGGTAGAATGTGGAGTCTAAGCCTCCTCTCATGGCTCTATAATGACATTTTCTTTCCTCTTGCCCATTGATGATGTACTATGTGAAATCGTGGAGTAATAAAAGATGTTTTGTGATGCATTTTGTCTATCCTTCCTTATTTCATTATCTATTCTTGCCTCTCATTGTTGCAGGGTATCCTGTGCATATTTCTAATATCTATTGTCAGGTTCTAGGATATTTTTTTAATGGGTTTGAAGTGGAGTTATGTGTGAACTCTATCTTTGGTCTATGGTGCATCTTGTCCACCCTCTCCTCTTCTCACCTCTCTCCACTTTAGGCAGTCAGGTCTGTGATCAACCACTTCCTTTATTGGTGTATCACCGCTTAGTGTAGGCTCTCTTTTGCCTTTTTCTCTCTCCATGTTCCCTTAGAATGGTTAGATTAGGATAGATTATATTCTGCATGCATTTGAGTAGCTTGTGGCAGGTAGATTAAGAAGCAAGAACCAACTTTCTCTGGAGGGCCATCTCAGGTTTGTAGGTCCCACAACTTGAGAGATGGTATCATGTTGTACAATCACACCAAATGCCCCACTTAGATCCAAGGCCATTCCAGGGTGTTATGATTTTACACTAACAATAACTAAATATAAATGTAGTATCTTCAATATGGTTTTATGAGTAATTTTAAATAAAAGTGAATTTTTTAAAAAACAAATCTTTGTTTTTGGATCTATTTTATCCTCCCCTGTTGGTTTGCTTTCTCTATTGTCGAACCATGTCATCTTGTTCCCTCCTTTCCATATTGGTCGATCTCTTGTAGATCTTAGTGAGCTCCTTTAGCTGTTTGGAATTCTCTGCAAGTTTGGTCAATTGTGACTTTGCGAGTCAAGTCAAGGTTTCTTCCTTGTGATTTATTTTAGTCATTTCATTTTCATATGCTTCAGGAAATTTTTTCATGACTACGAGTGGTTTTTTAATTAATCCATGATAAGTCAAGATCTATATTGGAAAAACAAATCCCTACTCAATCTCATTGCCTTGTTTCAGATTTTCTCACTTTTTTCGTTCTTCTATATTGAGTTAGGATTACTTTTTTGCACATGTTTCTTTTTTATTTTTTTCTTAAGAGTAGGGTTCTCTATGATCTGTGTGAGTCTTGCATTTCCTTAAGGATCATGTCATTGGTTGTTTGGTGTGCTCTATCCACCTTAGTCTAGTGTTTTTATTTTCCTTTTATCCTCCACCTTGTGGCTCATCCTTGAGCTTGGGTAGTGCCTTAGACTACTCCCTATGACCCTATACATTTGTAAATCCCTCCCATTGGTGATAACATGTATATCTTGTTTGCATCCTTGGCTTTATATGTTTGACTCAGGCTCACCATACTTGTGAATTGTTGTAATCTACAAACCCTATAACCATTTTGGTTCCATATGGGGATCCATCTGAGTGACTTTCTCTACTACCAACCACCCTGATTGTGTTTTGCATCCTCACCTCTCTGAATCTCTTCCCTCGTTACCTGATCATGTTTTTTTTTTCTCGCCTAGTCTCCTGCTCCCACACTCCATCCTTCCTCCCACTTTCATCATGACTACCAAGCTTCTCAATCCATTCAACATCTCGCTCACCTACCTTCATGATTTAGGATCCTTGAGCCCCTCTCCATGTTGACCAAGTCTTTTGCCAGCTCCTTTTTTTTAAAATTAATGTTTATTTTATTTAAGAAGGGTTCTTTTTCTTACGGTGGTTTTTTTAAAGGGTCGGGTTTAATTTAAAGTGGTGGTGTTTAATATAAGGTGGGAGAATTTAAAAGTGAGGTGGATTTTTTAAAGGTGGATTTAATATAGATTGGTAGGTCTTAAACTGGTTTATTATGATCTAATAAAATTAAAAGGTAAGATTAATATAATTAATCTATTTTAGGGATTTTTCTAATTTCTTTTTAATTAGCTCTTTAATCTCATTAGTAGTTAATTTAGACATTTTTCTAACTTTATTATCATTTTAAAGATTTTTATTTTCCTTTTCCTCTTAAATTAGGCTAATTCGTAAAAATTAGAGTACATTTTATAGCATTACTACAATTCTACTAACCATTCGGTGGAGTGTGCAACTTCCCTCTTAGATTTGTTTTTCCTTCCAGGAGCCCCTATTACATCCTGAAATTCTCTAGGACTCATTTTTTATCCCTTTTTCAGGATTGTAATTGCTTTTATTCACTTTCAAGTTCGTGAACATGTCTGCCACAACCTTTTGGAAAGAAAGCCTCTTTCCCTTCTTCTTTTCTTTTGTGTTTTTTCACTTGTTTTGTTGTGCATGACTAAGAATATTTTGGTCTCCACAGTTGTGTGATATTTTCCTAATTACAATGTGAGTGACAAACCATCTCATGTTACATGAGCACTTGGGTGTAATAAACACACTACTTATAAAGTGCTACAATTAAGGGGTGTTCATTTTGTGTTCTTTCCACTATTTTCTTTGCACACTTTTATCTGCTATAGATCTTAATTTTGTTCTTTTTCTTACCCCATTTAACTATTATAAATGGAAATATTTCATGTCTCTCACTTTCAGAAAACAAACACATTACCGGATAACTATGGTATTCAAGTTGAAATTGAAGAAGATGCAGAGAAAGAAAAGTGGTTTGACAAATGTGATGAAGCATTTGGCCTTTTGTGTCTTTTTGTATCACTGGAATTGTTCTTTCATACTAACATAACCAAATCACCAAAGGAAGTTTGGGATGCCTTGGAAAAACATTTTGAGAAATGGGATGAAATGAAATGGCATGATCTGGAAAATGAGTTAATTATTCTCAGCCCTAGTAGTGTTGATACTCATTAAGACTATTTAACCAAACTCAAATCTCTAAGATTGCAACTGAAAAAATATGGAATTGACAAAAAGGAATCACATATCATACTTTCTGTCCTTGAAAAAAATTGTCCTGACTATTATGTCTTTGTCTCAACCTTCCATGCTATAAAAATAACACTTGGTGCAAGTTGGAATATGCCCTCCTTTGATGGGTTTGTTATTGATTTGACTAGAGAACATGATAAGATAATTCTAATGGGTACTCTTAGATCCAAAAAATTCAATTCTCTCATTGTTGGTCATGAAAAACTAATGGTTTTAAAAGAGAAGGAGGAGAACAATAAGGATCATGAGAATACAAAGGACCAATCCACCACCAAATAAAACTTTTCCTCTTTCACTTCTAGCTATAAATCTCATAAAGAACGAATCAAATGTGCATACTACAGTGGTAGGCATGAAGAAGAAAAATGCTTGAAGAAGAGGATTGACCTCCTCACGAGTCTTCTTGAGAAGAAAAACATAGGATTTCCTTATTCTCTCAAGCCATATTCCTCATCAACTCACAAATTTTCTAATGAAAAAGACAATGGAAAGGGGAAAGTGAAAGAAAAATAAAAAGAATCAACTAAGGAGATAACAAATTCAAGAGATTTAGTTGTATTTGTGTCACGTACTCCTACATGGGTGATTGATTCAAGTGTATATCATCATATGGCCTCATCAGACATTGAGTTTACTTCATTAGAGATATGTGACATGTCTTCTATTCAAGTTGGTGACAACACTTGTACACCAGTTTTTTGGAAAGGGTCTGTTGAAGTGAATGGTGGAACTTTCAACAATGTGCTTAGTATTCCTTCAATTTCAACTAATCTCTTTTCAATATATCATATAACTCACCTTAGTCAAGGAATGTGAGTTGAGTTCATTCCACATTCTGTTTATGTTAGAAATATTCAAAGTGACAATATCATTGTAGTTGGTACAATTTATCACCACATTTGAATTTACTCTTTTTCTCAGTTTATTCCTTGTTCAGATTCTTCATCGAACTCACTTGGACTTGATGATATTTCTAAGCTCACTTCTGATGATGATGACTTTTCTTCTATCTTGGTTGATTTCCATAGTGATGGGGACCCAACTCCACCATCCACTTATTATCTACCACATCTTGAAGGTTTATTTCTTATTCCACCTACTTCTGGTCCACTATGACTTTTCAGGTGTTAGAAGAACAATGGACTGAGAGGGGGGGTGAATCATTCCTAAAAAACTATACCTTCTTTTACTATGATAATCATTCAACAATCATTTAATCATTCATCATTCATAATCATATGTGATCTTATTAGATATGCTTTAACCATTCACAAGAGCATATAATAAGAGAGACATAATATAGACACCATATGTAAGTGGGAAAAAATAATGGTGAATAGAAACCACAAACACTCATTTCTTATGTTACTCAAAGAAAGGACTTGCAAGAATATTACATCATCCTACAATATTTTTTTAATGAGGCACCAATCCCACAAAGAGCACCAACCCCTAAACCCCTGTTGATATGACTCAAAAAAAGGGAATCCTACGAATATGAATCATCATAATATATTTTAAAAATTAATGATCACATATAATATTATTCTCGCATAGCTTATGGTGATCCAATTTCTTCTTCAAACACACCAAGCCCTCATCCAAACAAGCTCTCTCCATCAAGGGATAAATATATAGATTTTCCTTGCACATCTGGTATTTAATATTCCTTAGGTATTCATCTCTCATATTATCTCTTTTTTTATCCCCTTAACACTCTCCTTCAACCTCCTAAAGGTCGTTCATAATCCCATAGGCTCAACTACTCACAAATGACCCAATACACATGCTTCTTCTTTACTCAAAAGTTTCCTCTTCTTCTAGTTAATCTCATACTTGCCCTAGCTCGCCATTACCTACCCTAAACATGTATTGTTATAGAATAACATTATCCTCATCATTATGGTCACTAATACCTCATTCAATCTCCAAATTCTTCCCTCTAGGTTGCACTTTTTCACTATGCCAACGACTAGTCACAAATGACCTCTAAAACATGGTTATATAGTAATCTCAACACAAAAACACACATGGGTTGGCCATGAAAAATTAGGTCAGTAATCCATCTCAAAAAATATATTAATAACATCATATAAAGCATCTTTAAATGACCAAAAGGGCTGGAAAGGGTCAAATCATCACGAGAAAGCACCGAGATGCACACACAAGCTCAAAATAATGTCTCCAAGAACTAATGAATCATTCAATAGCTCCAAGGTATTCAATAAAAAATTTCAAGAATCCATCAGCTCCATAAAATTTGTACACATGTCATTATCATAATAAATAATCTCAAGAAGGAATGAACATCCATCTCCATCATCAAACTCACTAAGAAGCATGCAAACTCCACTAGGGCTTCAATGCCTAGAATTTCATTCTGAAGAGAGACTAGATTGACAATGAAAATATCATCATTAAGAATCAATTAATATACCATTGGAAATATATCTAAGTCTAATTTTCATAAAAAAAAAAAAAAACTCCCTTTTTCATTCATCTCTAAGTGTAAGACATCCAAATAGCTCAAACTTTGTAACTTCTCCAAAATGGCTTCAAGACCCCAGAAATAGGTTTTCAAAACTAAAATGGTTCACCTATCAAAAATATTCACCAAGACACAAACCATATACCATTTGAAATTTACTTTAATCCTATTTCCATAACATCCCAATTTATCTCCCAACTCATAAAGGAAGGCATTCAACCAAGTCTGTCTCTTAAACTACCCATTTAGGCTCTAAAGACTCAAGAACCAGTCTTGAGAGAAACATGCAAAAATACCTCCAAATAAACTTATAATCTTATATTCCACATAGAAAAATTAAAATACACTTGTAACAATATGTAAAATTACTAACATGCATGTATCACATGGAGACTTCTTACCCAACACGCCAGTTCCTTTACACCTTCTTAAGAAGCCAACTAGGGCTTACAAGGCCAATAGGTTTTATATTTAAAACCACATCTTTAGATAAAACAAAACACTTAAACACATCTTATGAGGTGTTCTAAAAAATATCCACGTACCAAAAACATTAACTCTATTAAGTAATTTCATCAAACTCGCCGCATACCAAGAGACTACTATTTTAGTCCTTAACACCAAAATCGGTACGCTGAATTTGAGCACCTGCATATTCCATTTTCTGCCACTGTACCTACCTGAAAATTTTCATGGAAAATTATATAATCTCCCAAGGATTATGGAAAGGTTTTGATTTCATCTTGAAGCTTTCCATCTCTGTCATGAAACTATAAAAACCCACAAAACTAGGATTTTTCTCTTTCTTCCCATAACAACTAGAACACCAAACCACCACCAAAAATGAGCTTTGATGAATTGTATATAACAAAAAATCATCATCCTTCAATTTCTAGGCCACTTGGATTCTATATCAATAAAATCTTCTAAGTCGCTCTACTATTAGGATTTTACGAGGGTTTTGAACCAACTTATCTTCTTAAAATTCAATCATAAAAGTATGACAATGAAACTTCCACATTATTTCTGAAAAATTATCTTAGCTCAATGGAAAATTAATCCCCAAAGCCTCAGGGTCCCATGCAAAGCACACAATCCACAATGAGAATTGGAAGGTCAACTTTTAACACAAATCTTCACCTTTGTAAACCCAATTTTACCAAAAATGACGTAACTTATAACTTATTCTTCACTTTGACCTAAAAATTGTCATGAAGCATCATGAAAATATCCTATAACTATACATACTCATAAACATTCTCAACTATTTTTGACAGTCTCCAACCACAGTGACTTACTTATGTCTACCTATTTTGTCTTCACTATTTTTCTTTCCAAGGACCATGAAACATCACCATACTATTGATAAATGACCTAACAGTCATCATACATTTGATATGAAACATCCCAACACATTTACCATTCTTATATAGGACTTCCACACTCCAAAATGCATGATATAATACCATGCACCATGCCCTAGGTATAGGAATAGGTTTATAATTACCTCTTCACACCATAACTCTTCATGAAATATCCATGTTGATCATATGCACACTCTTGGAAAAGTATATCACACTTCTAAGACCATGCTTGAAATCATGATAACCTTCAACAAACTTACTAGGAATCATACAATGACTATGCACACTAGAACATGCACCAAACACACCTAATCACCATGTTACTTAGCCAAATAACCACTCACTAATGTAATGCATTATGTTTAACCTTGAATAACACCTCATGGGGACTCATATGACACATACACACCCTTTTCCATCAATGATTGTCACATTGTTGTCCCTGTGAAATAATGACTAAGTATCAGAGGAACATATGATAGTGCTGCGAAAGAAGGGGCAACATGGATAGGTATGGAAGGTTGAAAAATCTACGCCATGTGGATTTATGCCTGGTAAGACAAAATTCAAGACTAAGCCATTTTGCATGGCATAGGATAAGAATAGAAGCATGTATAAAGAAGAGCATGAAGACTTCATGATTAAGGAAAAAATATTTTGGGAGCAAGTAAAAGATCAAGAGACATGTCGAGTTAGAGCTAATAATATGATTTGATTAGGGTTTAAATGTAGAGATAATCTATTATTAGTGAGTCTTGCATGCTTCATAGATATATTTGTATGTACGCATGCCTATTTTTAGCATGCAGCCTATTTTGAGAGTGCATGGGTGATGAAGGGAAAGTCCCCACCCCTATATATATATATATATATATATATATATATATATATATATATATATATATATATATATATATATGTATTGATTTGTAGTGTTTAGTGTCAGAGATATGTTTTAAGTTGTAAAAAAGTTATGTTGCCGGTATGATTTGTGACCATGACTTTGTGAGGGTCCTAATGATGTATACAACTACTATTTGTGATGAATTAATATGGTAGATCTTTGTGGATGGATTTTGGTCATTGATGTCTCTATTCATGGTCATTGTATGGTAAATATGGTATTAATTCTTGTGTGGTCATTATGCTTTTATTATTATGTGTGTTTCAAAAGTGAGCTCATGGAACTAGTTATTATAATGGAATATATACTTTAATTATAGTTATTTTGAGCATGCATGCTAACACCATTGGAAATATAGTAACAAAGAGGATCCTGATATATTTGCATGATTTGGGTGAGCGTTCAAATATATCTAGATGAAGTGCCAGCAAATCTAGAATTTTAGGTATAAAAATAAGTACTACATTTTGGTTATGTTGTCAGGACCTCTTTTCAAATTGTTTTCCATGATGTTGCATGAGGTTGGCATATCGATTGAATCTTACGACCATTGAATATTGGGTGATCAACAAATAAGATCAATTTGCATGAAGATATAGCTCTGGACCCATTTTCAATGTGCGTAAGTAAGTGGAAGATAATCTATATCATGAACCCTATAAAATTTTCTTTTGTTTCTTTTCTATATAATTATATGAGTGGTTGTCTATATACGCATCAAAGAAAATATGGACTTACATATCAAGGGTTTGGACACAAGAAGAGTACCAGGCTTTTTTTGATGCAAATAAACCTTGGATGTGTGTTGTAGATCATTAGTGGGATGGTGTTGTGTGTAGTTATATTTTGAAGTACATTTTTTCTACCTATTCTTGTCTAGAAGTTGTTGATTTTGAATTTTTATGCAAGCCTAAAGGATTCTACATACATGTTATTCATTTGGAAATTAATATTTTTTATAGTGGTGTTGATTTTAGAGTTCCTATCTATGGTTAGATAAACATACCACCATGAGGGAATGATTAGGTGTGGTGAAAGACGAAAGACCTTGCAGAAGAAATTTAGAGAGAAGAAAGGTGACTTAAGTAAAATGAAGCATGGGAGATGGAATTAGTGAAGCATCACAATATTAGGGATTTTTTAGAGTTGCAGAGGATGATGTCTCAAAAAGGATTTGAGGCTCACATGGAATATGAGGAGCTATAACATCAGGATTTCCCCCACTTAGGAAAGCACAGTAGAGAATCCTCTTTGGCTTCAAATGAGAGCATGTCAGAGGAGGAAAGATTGATGACCATGGGCATGCATCTGATCCTAGCTAGTGACCTATCCCTTCCACAATGGTGTTCATGTTTCAGATGTAATTATTGACTCAGTAGGAGAGTATAGATAATCCATTAGTTTTAGGTAGATAATGAATACAGAAGGGAATCTGACAACACATTCATTTATGACATCACAGACATCATGTTTTTTATCTAGAGTGTCATCAAGATAGAGTTGTGGTTGCACAGAACATTGGGAACAAATCTAGAAGTAATACAACTTCATAGAATGTGGGAGTTCAGTTTATTACTACTATTATCATATAAGGAAGTACATCAACGGGTCTTGTATCCAATGTTGGAGGATCAAGCTGATCAAGAGGTTCAGGATCAAGTGGATCAGGTACTTTTAGAGATGGAGGAAATATTGGTGGTGGTTTTGGTTCTTGATCTGGAGAACAAGGCCCACATCCCACGTAACCTCCACATCAACCTCAAAAATTTTATTACTAGATGCCCCACCAATTTCCAGAATTTAGAGGTATTGAAGATGTTGTATAGCATGTGCATAAGTGTGAGTTACTATGACACGCTAAGGGAATTACCACTCTAGATAGGAAGGTGATTTAGTTTTATAGTACTCTTCAAGGGCGTGTGCATATATTGTATAGAAAGTATGATCTATATCCGAATGTAGTGGATTATGATGCTTTATGTTATAAATTTTTAGCTGAGTTCCATAGTCCAAAGCCTAAACAAATAGAGTATCAGCGTGCTTAAGGACATTAAGCATAGGCTTATTAGAAAGCATTCGAGAATATGATGCATGTTTTAAAACTTTTTTTTTCAAATTTGTCTTATGACATACATCTGAGTCAGCATACAAAGTGGTTTGTTGGTGGATTTTTGACTCTGTTTAGAAGGGAACTATCCTATAAGAAATTTTTGTATCTACGCGATGCTTTGGAGGCCTCTTTGCGTGCTAAGGTAATTAGAATCATTGACATTGGAGTAAGTCTATTTTTAGAGGCACAAATTGCAGCTTATGGTGAAATAATTGGAGAATATATTTACTAATTCATCTATGAGATGCACAATGGAATATGGTGTATATACTATGAGGTTGAAGGGCATACTAAGGATAGTTATCCTCACAAGTCGGTGTGCACCATGTTGGATTGTGATATTTTTCATTTGGATCATGATGCTAGTAGATTTCCTCTCTTACAACACATGATCCGGAAATATGTGTCTATTTACTATAAGATTTGTAAAATGTACACTCATGAAACTATTGATTGTAGAGTGATTGATCATATCCATGAAGCCATTGAAACTAGTGTGCGTCAGACTTCTACAGTAGGTGGATCTAAGGAACAAAGATAATAGCGTAATGAATGGCACAATAATGGGGATAACAAGAATACAGGATTCCATGGTGGATATAGAGGTTGAGGTTGTGGTAGTGGAAGAGGAGGATTTCCTAGAGGAATTTGTTTACTTTTGGATCTCCTAATAATTATTAGTGTGAGTGCCCTCAGAATGAGGTTTTCTTATGGTGTGGAAAATAGCACAAATTTTAAGAATGTCTAGACTTGTATGAGCATATGAGAAAGTAGCACAAGAAAGACAAGGGAGTAGTTATGATTAAGATACAACATTCAGATGGAAATCAATGGATGTCGAAGGTTAGACTAAATTTTTAATTACAACCAGTGCTAGTTACCAGGCGTACTGAGGCTGTGTGAACTCATGAACCTCTAAATTATAATCTGACTATAACGAATAAAGAAGAAATAAACGTAAATTACTATGATTTTACACATCAGAGAGAAGTTTACCAGGATACTATGGACATTATCAGGGATTTGCAAGGAGAGATTTAGAGTTTCAAAGTATAGGATTATGTGATGGAACAAGGTAAGAAAGTTGAAATCCCACATAAATATGTAGATGATCTGAATGAGTTATGTTGAATTTTGCATCAAGAGAACATAATCCCCTTGTTAGGAGAATGGCTAAGAGAAAAATTACTGCAAAAAGATAATAATTGCTAGAGGTAGATACTTCATGTAAATCCACCTCCCCATAATCTTGAGTATGATAAGGAGATTACACTAAATGTGGTCATAGATGGATGGCTCTTGAGAAATATTCTGATAGATACAAGTTTGGAAGTTAATGTACTCATATTGGATGATTGGAATCGGATGGGGAAACCACCCTTGCATCCTTCTTTGAATATTTGGTATATGGGAACTAGAACTAGAGGTATTCCACTTGGAGTGTTAAAGGATGTGAATATTACAATTCAGGGAGCCAAGTTTACTCACAAATTTAAAGTGTTAGAGCTAGCAAAAGTAGATAGTTTCCCAACATTACCTGGGGAGCCCTGGTGTTATGCGAATAATACAAATTTGTGCTTTAGCAAGGGGTAAATTATCTTTGAGAAGAAAAAAGAGTGTGTCATTATACCATTTACAGATGCAAAGGATGCTTTGTATGTTTGGCATTTGAGTGAAGAATACTTGAATAGGATATACGCATGCATAATCAGAGACCCTGAGGTAACTGAGCCATCTAAAAAGGAATGATAGAGCGGGATGGTTCTCTATTAGTTAGTGATACCACAAGTATGACTTGTGACAACTGGGTGCATGGAATGTATGAATTAGTTGGGTGAGAGGTTAAGAACATAGTTACTCACATGATTGAGCTGCACATGGTTAGGCACTTAAGTTATAACTGGGTACCTCAGTAAACTAGTGAAGGGAACCCTGATGTATTTTGGTGCACCATGGAAGCTCAGTGGAAGAATGAAGGAGATAGCTGAAATATTTTGGTATACTTTACACATGTTAGTAGCACGTTGGTGGGCCACACACAGATAAAACCTATTGGAATGGCGTGAAATGAGAATCACCTTTTCTACTAGGTTTTAAGGATCAATGTACCTTCACAGATATGTAAATTCCATGGGAAGTCTTCTGGTTCTCACCACGTCTGTGAATGTGAGAGATTTTGGATGGAGGATCAGGAGGCCTTACCACCATCACTTTGAGCACATAAGTTCTACACAATCCTAGGTGGTTGTGTGTGTGCATGGTATGTTCATGCGGAATTGACAAGAGAAAAATTTAATTTGGAAGAGATGACCTCAAATATGATTCATAATTTTGATTCATTTTATACTAAACCTCCAGTCAATGAAGCACTACATATTATGAAGTGCCTTACTTTGAGAGATAGTGCAAAGGCTAAGGAAATATTGTTAGATATGTTTAAAGAGTTGGATTTAGAGGCGCACCTTGACCTTAAAGAGACTGAAGAAGAGAAAATGTTCCACACCTAGGAAACGAGGGAAAATGGTAAACTGGTGTGCATGATTAATGATGGTGATGAGGATAATAACCTAGATATTAACCATACTAAAGGTACACATGAGGTGATGGATGCGATAGATGAGAAGGCGTGCGCATATCATGAGAATGTGAAAACAAATAAGGTTAATATTGGAACATATACAGAGCCTAAAGAGGCCATTATTGGCAATTACTGGTTGAAGCGGGAATTAGATATGATTATTAAACTCCTTGACTTTCACGACTTGTTTCTGTGGAGCTATCATGAGTTAAAAGGAGTACACCCTTATTTAGGTGAGATGTGAATCAAGCTTAAAGAAAGCACACACCCGATTAGGAAGAGGCCTTACAAGATGAATCCTATTCTACCCATCAAGGTAAAGGAAGAAATTGATAAAATGATCAAGTATGGTATAATTGAGCCCATTGAGGAGTTAGAATGGTTTAGTTCCATGGTCATAAATAGTAAGAAATATGAGAGGATAAGGATCTATGTGTACTATAGATAATTGAATTCTTTATGTGTTAGGTATCCTTTTCCCACCCCATTCACAGAGGAGATGTTGGAAGGAGTTACAAGGCGCAAGATCTACTCTTTTATAGATGGGTTTTTTAGGTTATCATCAAGTGCGCATAGAAAAGGAAGATCAGGAAAAGAAAAAATTCAGCACTGAATGGGGAATTTTTTCATACACTGTGATGCCCTTTGGAATGAAGAATGTGCCAATGATGTTCTCACGCATTGTTGTAAAATATTTTCAGGACTTGATTCATAATTTTTTATAGGTATATCTAGATAACTGGACATTTTATGGTTTAGTCAAGGATCATTGTGACAATTTGAGGCTTATGTTTGAGAGGTATAGAAACCTGAGCATCTCTTTGAATATTAAGAAATGTATTTTTGGAACTTTGATGGGGCATATTATTTATAAAGAAGGGTTTTTGATAGACCCATCCAAGGTCATTATGATCTTAGGATTGGTAGAACCTAACAATCAAAGTGAAGTGTGCATATTTCTTGGACATAGAGGGTATTATAGGAAATTAATTAAGGGCTATGTTAAGATTTTTGCACCCCTAGAGGAAATTTTGAAGGCTATAGGAAAAATGTATTGTGGTGACATACAAGAGAAGGCATTTGAAACACTGAAGGAAAGGTTAACCACTACACAAATTTTTCATTTTATTTCATGGGACAAACCATTTAATGTTCATGTGGATGCCTTTGGAATGGAAATTGGTGTAGTATTAACGTAACTAGGAGAAGGAATTGTAGACCACCCTATTTGTTTTATAAGCATGAAGTTGACACAAACTAAACAAAAATATAAAACTACTGAGTGTGAAGCCTTGTCCATGATTTACCTATTTCACAAGTTCAAGAAATACTTATTAGCGACAACATTTATCTTCCTGATAGATCATATGGCACTTAAGTATTTAGTTAAAAAGTTTTTTCTATAAGGGCACATACCCAGGTAGTTTCTACTATTTCAGGAGTTTCTATTTACATTTTTTATAAAACCATGGAAAAGTAACTCAAGGCCTGACCATTTTTCAAGAATAAATTTTGGGGAGGACACGCAGAGTAGTGAGGACATAATTCTAGATGTACAACTATTTATATTGAACCACACACCCACTAAACTAAAGGACATTTCCGTATTCTTGCACACTAGACAGGCACCTGAGGGAATAGAGACTTTAGAAAAGAAACAACTTGCAATATACATGACATCTTACCAATTGATTGCTAGATATTTATACAAGTTAGGATGTGATAAATTTTTGTGTCGATGTGTTCTAGAGCATGAGTTAGAGGGTATTATGGAAGAAACACATGGCGGAGTTGCAAGAGGTTATTATGTAGGAGATACCACCACGCACAATATTATTTTGGTTTGAATTTGGTGGGAAAATTTATACAAGGATAATAAATAATATGTTAAGGTATGTGATCATTTTCAGCACCTTCAGAAGCCTGGAGCCAGAGATGAGATGCATTTAAGGCCTATTGCAAGTGTTGAAACTTTTTTAAAATGGGTGATTGACTTTGTCAGCCCTATTTCCCCACACGTGTATAGGACTAATGCACACTGTATTATAACTTATAAACACTATCTGAAAAGGTGGGAAGAAGCAGTGCCTATAAAGGATTGCATGACAACTACAATAGTAAGATTTATATTGGAAAACATTATCAGTCAGTATGGATGTCCATTGAGTCTAACAAGTGATAAGGGCACACATTTTTTGAATGAGACCATCAGGATTTTATTAGTAGAATTTATAGTGGCACACTATAAGACTACACCCTATCATCCATAGGCCAATAGAACTACTAAGGCTTTTAAAAAGATTCTGGGATAAACATTGACAAAAATATGTGATGTTGGAAGAAAATATTGAGATGAAAAAGTATCCATTGTACTTTGGGCATATAGGACTACCTAAAAAATATTGAATAAGATCACACCATTTCAGTTGGTGTTTGGCACAGAGGTTGTGTTACCTATTGAATTCATGTTTCCATCCCTACATATTACATGCATATGAGGACTCAATGATGAACAATATGTTGAGGAGTGTATAAAAAAATGATGTAGTTAGATGAGCGGCACGCTATTTCCCGATGGATCCAGAAGACAAAAGAAGTGAGACAGAAGGCCTGATATGATAGATATATTCAGAATAAGCTATTTGAGTTTCCAAAATGGTTATTTTGTATGATTCAAAGTTTATGTGCCACCCAGGGAAATTTATAATTCTTTGGTTGGGAACCTTTGTAGTAAAAAAGGTATTGGGCTTAGATGCTTGCCACTTACATGTGTTAGATGGAATTTTATTTCCTGGTTACTTCAATGGGAGTAGGTTGAAGCCCTACTATAAATAATTCTTATTGGTGTTTGTAATAAGATAGTTTTGTCACTCATATTAGATGTCCCTTTAATTCATTTTCTTTTATTGTGTTTCCTTTCATCGTTACTATGCTTTGTCACTTTAGTTCAGTATTTTTTTGTAATAAGCATGCTTGTGCGTCAGTAGCTGACTACTATCTATTGGATTCATGCGCAGAGGACCATGCATATTTTTAGTGTGGGTTAGATCAGATATAAGTAGTATGTAGGTAAATATATGGGTTGAAACTTGAATCTCCTTTGAAATATTAGTGTGCATAGAAGAAATATGTTATAGGTTATCAGATTAAATGTACTTTTGAGGAAAATGTTCTCAGATTGAAGACCACATGTAGAAATATGGATGCACAGTGTAACATGACATAGGAAGTAGCATGGGAAACTATTTGGTATGAGGCATGGTGGATAGGTACTTTGGTGTAGGGAAGCACACGAAAGGAGCCTTGTGGAAAGAAGTAGTGAGTGCACCAGAAGGTTATAACTGGGGCATGAAATAATACGATGTGACATGCATAAGAGTGAAAGAGAAAAATTAATGTTGTGTACGGTGGTAGTTGAGGAGTAATTAATGTAGAATATTTTGAAAGTTCTATAAAGGAGCACATGCGATTGTATTCCTTACCTTGCATATTCTATGTTCTCGAGTTGTGGAGTGCAAAATAAGGTGAGAAAAAGTGTGAAGTGTGAAGAGAAATTGACTGACAGATAACCAGTTAATTTCGAGAGATGAAATTACCAAAGCTCCACATGGAAATGTATTTGAGCTAGTTGGGAATGTGTGGAAGGAAAGTTTTCCATGGTAGGGTTTAAAGGAGATAGATTTGTAGCTAGGGAATGAAATATTTAAAGAAACAAATTAGATCAAAGAGTATAAGGGTAAGATGATAAAACATTTGTATTTTTTAGAGCACATTATTATTTAAGGATAACAATAACACTAAGGAGATTTGTGGTTAAGGAACTTGTGAAAGAGGAGGCACCATAGGATTGGTTCATGGAGATACAATACCCTAAGGAGGTGATTGAAGGAAGCTCATGGACATCCTAGTTGAAAAAATGCAAGATAATCAACATCAACAACCACACTGAACAAACCCTGAAGGACATAAAAGACGACACCATCTTGAAGAAAAATATAAGGACTGTAGATGGATAAAGAGTAATGGATAATTTAATCTACAAACTACTAGAGAATTTTAGGGTGATGCAATTATATGCGCTTCCATTATTTGGTATGCCAAAGTGACTGTACCAATGGCTTATGTCATGCATACATGAGGATTACTTTTACTTTGTAGGTATAAGGATGAGAATTACAACAAAATTGATTAGAAGGGTTATAGGATTACCTGAATCTAGTGAGGAAATTACAGGAAAAATTTCTGATTATGATGGATTATAGGTAATGGAAATTGTGTTCAAATATCACAAGGGAGGCTGAGCCTTTAATGTTGTAAAAATAGAGAACAAAGCTACAAGGGTAGCTATGCAACTAGTTAGCTATAAGCTGGGTGCCTTAGAGAGGTGGAAGGAGTTGAACAAACATTGGCTATACATAACACACAAAAAGACAAAATAAAATTACCACAACATTGCAAGCTACGTTGCAGATAGTATAGTGGAAGAGGCATGCATCCAAGCTAATAAGGGTAAGAAGATAACTTGGGTTTTCATCTTACTTTTGTTTGTGTTTAGTGAAATTTGTGTGCTTGGTGGGTTGATAGAGAATAAGTGGTCGTACCCTTTAGAGAATAATTTTCCGAGGAAGAAATGTGTGAGGTTCACATGTCAAGGAATGATTTTAAACACTTATAAGAAACACACATAAAAGTGGTATAGGAGGATGTGTAATGCATTTGAAGAAGAGTGGTGCATCCCGCAGGAGTTACCCAATTTATTGGAGGGAAAAGTAGATTTTTTGGTATATCAACACTTATTTTTAGGCTATTTTTACATGAAGACTAGCGGGAAAATCCCCTTGTGTAAGTTTCCCTTTACCTTTATTATTCGTTACTTTAAAGATTCATTAAAGGTAGACACTAATAAGGTAGATGAAGAAATCCACATTTTGCATAAAATGTATGTATACCCTAACAAGGAGGCATATGTGGAGATAATGGTGTGATAACATTTATATCATTCCAAATATCATGGTTGTGGGGTAGATAGATCCCACGCGAGTGTATGTGTATCTAAGCTCAAGATTCAAAGATGCAAAGTACATTGGTGGTGAGGATGTATCACTTCCAGGTCCTTCGAAGAACAAACAAACCATGGGCATAAAAATAAGTCTTAAGGATACACCCCAAGGAAGGAAAAACGAGAATTATAGAATTTCCAAGAGAGAGAAGAATTAGGGAAAGAAGATAGTATTGTGTTTGATCATAGTAGGAGAAAAATTTGCAGGAGACACAATAATGCAAATGAGGACACCAAAATTTCACAGCCAATGAGGTAGTCACCGCACATAATTCCTGTGAATAATAGCATGGAAGAGAAAAGGAAAAGGTGTAATTATGTGCCTGTAAGGGATAATGATGAGGATAAGTCATTAGATCAGACCACACACGATGATGTTTTCACACCTATTATTGAAGTTTGATAAGATGAAGGGATTGACATCGAGTAACTACAGTTTGATATAGAAGTTCCCAACATTAGTATACATGATCATGAAGAAGAGATCTACACTGGAGGGGATAAACATAAGGAAGAAAGTGTTGAACAACCGAAAGGTGGAATAGACGATGGAATTGGAAAGGGGAATAAATAGGATGTTGGAACATAGGAAAACACCAGTAAGTGTGCCACTAAATTCAAGGAAGAAGAGATGGTGCAAACACCATACCTTGGTTACATCAATGAAATAATGAATATTATATGTGCCAAGTTCTAGAAAACTCTTTCCCCAAAACAAATGTAGTGATGGGAGTTAATGGACCCTGCAATGAAAATTGCATGCAGAAGGAAACAATTATCATGGAGTATGTAAACTCACATGGATTATCCTAAATTCAATGTGTGTGAGGATTCATGTGCCACATGAAGAATGAGGAAGGCTCCACACTCTATAAATATCACAATCAATCCCAAGAAGTTCTCTGATGAGCAGGTGAGAAATGCATTGACAAAGATAGTTACAGAGGTTGCTCACCAGAATATTGATAAATTAGCTACTTTGAGGACTGTACTAGAGGATAAGAAGGATAAGGAGGAAGAAATCCAATTCTTAAAAGAGGTAAGATAGAAATCAGAGGTGAAGGCGTGTGTTGTTTTAGACATGGCAGAGGATATTGGAGAAGAAAGTTTATAGGAATGACCACAATATGAATAAAGGTATCTGGGGAGTTTTCCATCGTGTTTCACTACTTACGTACTATGGTTCACTTGATATTAGATAAAAATATAGTACATGCACCAAATAAGGAAGAACTATCTACAAAGAAAAAGAGGGATGTTTCAGTAGAGTTAGAAAAAGCTTGGAGCAAGATTTCACACAGGATAGCTGAGTATGATGCCATACTTGAAAATTTGAAGGATAAATTCAAACTAAAAATTTTGGAAATGAAGATGTGCGAAGTACCTGAGAAGATAATAAAAAAATGGATGTTGATATAATAAAATGAGGTCATTGTCACCAAAAATATTGATACTTTGGGATGTGAAGAGAGGTTGAAGCTACTAGCAAAAAAGTGGGATGCACTTAAGACAACTAGGGACCCTCATGATGTCAAAATAGAGGAGTTGGGGAAGTTGATAACACGGAATACGGATGAAATGGATGGCATGGTGTCATGATTAATATGGGAAATGAATCACAAGGGTGAGGATATGACCTAGGAATAAATTGATGCAATTCTTAGAGATGTTCCTGTTAAGGAAAAGAAGGGACTCAATGAATATAATGAGTTGGAATTAGACATCATGAATGAGTACACTGAGCTATTGTAACTTGTAGAATAATAACACGCTAATTGTTGAGACATTCTTACATTGTTTTTTAATCCTATACGAATCAGTGAGAACCCCTATCAACTCCATGTGTACCGATTGAAGTTTTAATGTGACCAATGGTGCATGCCCAACACACCCTCCAGCTCCACGAGGTTGGGGGGATTTGACCTCTAGACCAATTAATCAAAATTGATCTACTTACACCAATTATTCTATAAATTTATTATTTTTTCAGTCCTTGGAGATATAAGTTGGGAATACCCATTGCCGAGGGCAGAAATGATGTTAGTGTGGGGTAACGTTGGCCCTATTAAATAATGACTAAGTATTAGAGGAACATACGATAGTGATGCAAAATAAGGGGCTGCATCGATATGTGCAAAAGGTTGAAAAATTTGTGCCTTGAGGATTCATACTGGGTAAGATCGAGTTTAAGACTTAGCTATTTTATATGACACGGGCTAAGAATATGAGCACCCAAAAAGAAGAGCATAGAGACTTCATGAGTAAGGAAAATCTATTTCAGGAGAAATTATAAGATAAAGAGACATGCCAAGTTAGAGATAATAATAGCATAGGTGAGGTTTTAAATATAGATATAATCTATTATTAATGAAGCTTGCATGCTTCATAGTTATCTTTGTATGTGTACATGGCTATTTTAAGCATGCAACCTATTTTGATAGTGAATCGGAGATGAAGGGAAATTCCCAACCCCTATATATATGCATTGATTTTTACTATTTAGTATCAAAGATATGTTTTAAGTTGTAACAGAGTTATGATCCTGGTATGATTCACACACATGATTTTGTGATGTTGTTACTTATGTATAAAACTATTATTTTTGATGAATTAATATGATGGATCTTTGTGGATGTATTTTGGTCATTGATGTCTATATTCATGGTCATTGTATGGTTAATATGGTCTTAATTCATATGTGATCATTATGATTTTACTATTATATTTTTTTCCAAATTGAGCTCAGGGAACTTGTTATTATGAACACGCATGCTAACACTGATGGCAAGATAGTAATAAAGAGGAACCTGGTAACTTCATGTACTTTGGGGGAGCGTTCAAATATATCTGGATGAAGTGCCAACACACCTAGGATTTTCAGTATAAAAATAAAGGCTACACACATAAATGATTACTACTAGACACAATGGCCAACAATCTCCCCCTTTTTCATTGATGACAACCACCTTCAGAAACACTGATGGAAACCTACAAGACCAAACACCTACATGACTCTTTTCCATGTTTTTTATGGAACTCTCTCCCTTTAACATCTATGTAAAATGATAAAATGAAAAATAAACATGAAAAATGACAACACAAAGACAATACATTTTAGAAACAATGACTTATATGCTTAAAAACTCCCCTTTGGAATTTTCTTTCTCTTATTTTCTTTAATCAATAATAATACAAAATCCATGGACCTGAAAAGATCATCCTCATGACTCCCCCTAAGAGTGTATCCACTATATTTTTCTTCAAGTCTATCAAGCACCTCCATCTATTCCTAAACCATGCTTGAGAACACTAAAAATTCCTTCAATACTACCTCTTAATCTTGTAGGACCATGAGCCCTAAATCTCCATATCACTCAATTTTTTCTGAAATTCACAATGCAATAGTACCAAACACAGTGTTGACAAGAAAATTTTTTAGGTGGAGAAATTTATGGGTATCCACCAATGCTCTGAGACTTTAGGTCCCTTTTCTTGAATTATGCAGATCCATTTATTACATGTGAATGAAATGTAGATTTATGGTAGCCTTAGAGGCCAATGATCCAATAGGATCACTCCACTAAACCTGTGGAAAAATCTTGCAATTTCTTGCAAACAAGGAATTTGTTGAGAGAGAAGGAAAGGGAGTGGAAAAAAGAGAGCGGGGATTAATATTGTAGGTAGAAAATCATATTCCAACAACCATTAATCAAAATACTTCAACACACATATATGGAAACAAAAACAATTATGCTACTAACAACAAGCCAAGAAAATATTATGAACACAAAGTTTCATTAATCTTCTTATTAAAAAAGGTAAGAAAATCCTTTCTTTTTCATTGATGTTTTAATACAGTTGTCCATAGTAGGTAAGGGAAGAAAATTGAAGGATGGAATTAGAATAAATTTTATCTCTTTTTCTTCTTCAGAAGTAGTAATATCTCATGAGCACACAAAATTTACAATCCTTAAGAATGAGGGCGCAATTACAATTTATAGATCTTGAGGAGAATCTTTTCCTACACCCTGTGTGACCTTTCATTTGTCATTTCCACTCATGACTCTTTATATTCCTATAAAAGAACATTAAGTCCCCTTTTATTATTTATGGGTGACTTATTACATTTTACACTATAGCCACATTAATGAATAGGAAAAACGTCAAGATTTCTCAAAACAAATAGTTAGAAAGGGGGTAGATTAGAGGAGGAAGAATGAAGAAAGAAAAGGGGATAATTCTCCTTAGCATGAATGGTGATACCTACGCGATTGATGAAGAAATTTCTAACAATGATTATTGAAAGAAACCCTGGCCCATGAAATGAGTATTTAGAAATGTTTCTCTAATACCTCTCAACGTGAGCGAGGGATGGACATAGGAAATGCTCACGAGGATCCTACTTGATATTTTATTAATGAAATCCTTTATCCATTTGATCTTAACTCTACTAACATAGCTCAAATCACCCATATCACTCAGAGATGGTGATGGATCTAGTTGTTACACCTTGCAATGCTCTGTTTTACTTATGAACAAAATTAAACTCATGATGATGCTTCTAGGACCCTTGTTAAGATATCATTCCCCTGTTTGAGCTATGAGGTCACCTTAAAATCCTGTGAAGATTCCAAAAAGTAGAAAGATGAGTGAGAATATGGCCATTTACAACCTTCTGCACCCAAAATGAATATTTAATAATTTTAACAGGTTACATTTTTAGGACATACTCTTTTGGGGAAAATGTCATTTTTATCCTATCTTTTAGTTTGCATCTTTCTAACTATTGTGAGTGATCAATCTTGAAATTTATGAGACTTTATAGTTTTAGCATATGGGTGAGCACAAAATATGTATTTTTAGTAAGTGAAAAAAATTACCTTGGTTTATGTTGGGAATAATATTTTTAGATTTGGTTCTTCGTTGCGATCTCATGCTCCAAATTTCACTGCGTTTTGCTCACCGAAATGCTTGGAAATAAAAAATGAAAAAAATTCTGATGAGAGCTTCAGGAACAAAGCTACCATGACATCCACTAATGGAGTCTATAATATTTTTAGTGTTCTTTCCCATCTTAAATTATGAAAAAATCAACTTTATTGGGATAGGTATTCACTTGGGCTCTATGTTCACATTTTTAGTTTGATCAGTCCACCAGAGTGATGGGGAATTAGAGGAATGAAATCCAAGGCACAAAAAAAGGGTTTGATTTTTTTGGTGAGAAAATTTGTCAAATGAAAATTAGTGGTTATCTTTCCAACAATCTAGGAATCTAAGTCCCTCTACTTAACTGATGCATCTACCATATGTGTATCTGTGAGAAGATGTGGATTTCTGTGGGGATCCAATAGGGGCACTCCAATGACCCTGTGGAAAAGCTAGCAATCTCTCGCTATGGAAGAATTTTTCTGAAAAGTAGGAAAGGGGAGTGAAAAATGAGATATGGGAACTAATGTTACATGTAAGAAATCATATTCCTACAAAAACTAGTTAGAAACTTCAACACATGCATTTATGAGAAGAAACAACCCTGTAAATGGCAACAAGATGAGATAAGATTGTGAACTCATAGTTTCTAAAATATCCTCATCAAAAAGGCTACAAAATAATTCTTCTTGTATTGATTCTTAAAAAAAATTTGTACGTAGTGTGGGAATATAATAAATTTGAGAGTGGAGGAATGTAGAAGAAAATGGCTATCTCCTTTGCTTTCTCTAGGTACAATGCACTCTTGAGTTTACAAGATCAATCGCCAACCCTTTGAAATGGGAATGGTGTTACAATTTATAAAATGAAAGATGACTTATCATCTTCCTCATGACCCTCCATATGCCTTAATTCTAAATTTTCATATTCCTACAAAAAATTAAAGTCCCTTTTTATAAAATCAAGGTGAATTAATTTACATTATGTTTCTAAAGTCACTTTTAAGTGACTTAAAGGCATATCAAAAAGTGTAAACCCCAACGACGAATTAGAACATTTGAAGAGAGAAAAATTTGGGGGAGAGGGAAGAGAAAGAGAGAGATAAGAATATGAGGAGATGTCATTCCTCATAAATTATGTTGATCCTCGTCGATGGAAAGCTCTAAATGCAGTGAAACTCTAAATCTTCGAACTCCTTGCACACTGTGAAACTCCTTCTAATTAGCTCACAAACACTCACCAAGTTGAATGTACTAGGATGGATCTCGAATGCCCTATGAAAAATGACTAGGATGCTCCTAAACAATGATGTCCCCCTGAATGATTATCCTTGTATGACCCATTGTGCCAAAACTACTCTTTGAGTGTAACTTACTATTTTTAGTAAGTGTGAATTGTGAGACGAGATGACCTTACCTGCGATGCTCCCTATATGTTTACCACCTTCTTCATATCCTCTTCAAATGGTGTCTTAACCAAAGTAACAGTCACCTATGAAAGGAGACATGTTATTTTTAGTAAGTGCGCCACAAATGTCAAATTTCAAATAAACGGGTCTTGAAATTTTAGGTTTTATTCCACGGTTCCACGCTTCAAATTTTGAGTAATTCCTTCATATAAACAAGTGGGAAAATGATTTTTTCATTGGCGAGGGTAGAATACTGACAAAAAATACAGTCCCTCCATATCCCTAAAAAATAAGTGGCTTCATGGATGCAAAAAACTAGTTTTAGATGAAACTAGATTTTTCAACAGATCATTCCCTCTGACTTTTCAGATGATTTCTCCTGCCGGATCTTTGGGAATTTTGAAAATTTATTTCGAAGAGGGAAGAATTCTGATTAAAAAAACATAGCCCTCCATATCCCTAAAAAATAGGTAATTCATGGCGTTGCAAAAACTAGTTTATGCGAAACTAGATTTATTGAACGATTGTTTCCTCCAATTTTCAGTGCGATTTTGCCCATCGAAACGTTGAGATGTCGAGAGGTAGCTCACTGTAGATTTTTTCTAACTACTATGTCGTGGTGGCCATTAATGGAAATTAAAATTTTTAGGTCTATGATTTTGTCTCCATTTATGATGAAATCAACTTTATTTCGATAGGTTTTTCATTATGGTCCTTCACATGAAATTTCTCTTCAATCCGGTGACCAGTTTGATGGGAAATCAAGCTTTTTCCATCGTAGAGCTGGAAAGAAGATTTCTTAGATGTGAGAATTCCTTACATCAAAAATTAAAGGTTTGAATATGATTTTTTAATGGCCTTCAAGAGATAAAAACTCAGAAACCAATAGTTTTTTAATCCTTGCTCCCGTTTGGAATATTTATTCAAATTTTGTTTTCATGGCAATGGGAATTTCCATTGTTATTCTTCTATGTTCTTCATTTATTGTTCTTATGTTGATGAATTATTCATATGATACCTATGTTACCATCATTCAATGAAGGATAATGTGTTTGTAATGGAGCTGGTTTAATATTTTTCAATGCTCGAGATGGTGGATTGGTGTTCTCTGTAGTTTCCTTCTTGTAATAGAGAAGCAACAAGAAACAAGCTAACAGTTAGAAGCAGCTAATAGTTCAGAATTTTTTTCTAGTTTTTAGGTTGGATTTGGGAGATTTTTTTCATTTTTTATTTCCTTAACCTCAGGTTATGTGAGGGAAAAAAAATTCCATGGTGTTCAAGAGGACGACACGTGGTGGACGATCCGACGCCAAGGAATGAGTGCTCCAAAATTAGCTTTAAAGCACTGTGGGGCTGGAAAGTTGGTCACGTGGATGACCAAAAACACTCCACATCGAGGACTGGGTTCAATTTTCCATGTCTCATGTCCCTGACATTAGAGAAATTATGGACATAAGTTTCCACGGTGATCCTAGAGCTAATACGTGGTGCTTGATCTGACAACAAGGATATGGATGCTCCAAAAATACACCTTAGGGGTTAAATATCTGAGGTTAATTGTTCCAAGGTCTGGAGGTACCTAACATCAGATATTCCAGAGGTCACATGGGGGATGAGAGGGCTTCACCAAGCTCCTGGTGCTGAAACATTTCCTCCCGAAAAATGACTAAGTCATGATTTGCCTGATCTGAGAGGGTAACATAAGGGACGATGATAACTTGAGCACTCAGTGGAATTTATTGGTGAAATCTGACACGTGATACTCCCTAGAAATTTGGCTAAGTCTTTAATCCAATGGTGTGACAGTCATATCTTTTCTTGATACATCCATGATGGAAATCCATTCAAAAATATGATTTTTATTTAAGACTCCACTAAATGTCTGATAAAAACTACATGCATATCTTATGAATTCAATGTGTTGGGGTATCATGTATTTAATGTTCTATTTGATCATGTAGAAAAATTAGAAGTTATATGATTTTGTAAATCCACTTATGCATGACATCTAAACTGCCATGCAGACCTGAGCTCCCTGAGATCTTCTTTTGAATCCCAGCAGTTTTTTTTAGACCTGTGCACTACCTAGACTTGTGAACCCTGTTTTTATTTAGATTGCTCTAAGTCTTTTAGAAACTTCACAAAGCCTTCCAAAATTATTTCCATGATGTTCTAAGGTCTCTCCATTCACCTGCATGTTTGGATTTGGTTCCCTTCCATGTCCTGCTTAAGGGAGTTTGATCTAGTCTCTAGAAAGGCCAGTGATAAACCTTCCCAATAACTTTCCAGAAGATAGTGTCTTTTCAGAACTCCCTAAAATAACCTAGGGAGAATCAACAAAATTTCCTGAATCACCTAGGGGACCAATTTTAGATCAAATAGGGGGTGATCAAACTGATGGATTTGACCCGGGGTGTCTTGAAATGATAGGACTTGAAAAATTTCGACACTGGCATATAGTTTTCATGCTTAGAAATTTTCAATTTCCCTATTGTAAATTTTCACGAAAAATAGTTCGCTCTATCTTGGGGAAATGACATGTACTAAGTACAATTAAGATAAGGCATGAAGAACTCCCAGAATCTCAAATTTGGACCATATAATTTGTATTGACTAGTTCCTTATCCATTTTTCCTTAGTGGATTCATGTACAACTTCTAACAAGAGAGAAATATTAGAAGAAGGAAAAACACACACACACACGAAACATGACATGACACACACACACAAATACCCAGAAAGGAAACACACGACAAAATAAATGGAAACACACCTATGGTACAGGGCGGGGAAACACATGCAACAGAAAGGTAAACACGCCTAACAATCACCTAAGGTACAAGGTGCAGGGGAAAAGCTGCTTTCACTGAAGCACTTTTCATTTCTCAAAATTTACCTGTGAGTGAGGCAACAATGAATGTTGGTTGTTATATGAATTCTATTTACTTGGTTAAAGAAAGTATCCTCCTTTCCTTAGCTATTTATGAAATCCAAGTGCTTATCACAATTGTCATTGTGTACCTTGGTAGGATTGATTCCATGTGATCTTCTTGAGGCTCAAGTCATTACTTGGAGATTCTACTGCCTTTATGTTCTTTAAAATCAGTTGCATAGTGCCATTTGCATTCTGCCTGTCTATCCACATATATGATTATTCATCTGAGCATATTATTGCTACCCCAGGGCTGCTTTTCACTTCAAATTACTTGAATATTATAAGTTACTGTATTTCCCATTTTTATGCTCATTCATGTCTTCTCCATGTGAAACCTCAGACTTATCCTTTTCCTTCACTCCACTATGAGGTGCTTGAGTACTCACAGAAGGATTGGATGCGAACCCATACTTGTCTTGTATGTCCATGGCACTAGTAAAGAGATCAAGAATCAGCTCGAGATCTTCCACAACTTCTATTGCATCCAAGATTTCCTACACAGAGTTATTATTCATCATTTCCTGCAGCTCCTCTTTGTGTACATTTGAAGAATATTTATCTTGCAGCTCAAGGAAACTATCTAGAGTTATTACCACATCATTTTGGGAATCGTTACACTCTACCGATCCTTCATCAAAAAGAGCTTCATCTTCAGAGGTCTCAAAACTATTTTCTTTAGTTTCTTTATCATGGAAAGGTGCTTCCTCTTCGAATGGGAAAGAAAATAATTCCATTTCGTCATCATATCCACCAACCATTGGCTCGAGAGAGACATCATATTTATCATCTATATTTATTTCAACATAGCCCATCTTCACTCTCGTTGATGTTTCCAAGTCAGCTTCACGATTGTATTCAAGATTCATGGCTTGCATTAAAATTTTAAGACTGATTTAAGGGTCTTATGTTTCTTCCACATCTCTTAGCAGTCCTTGTATAGATTGTTCTTTCCCATTTCTTGAGGGTTCTGTTATAGCCTAATCAAAACACCCTTATGTTTACACAAGTGCATATACTTAAGCTCGCGGTGTAATTAGATAACATGGGTACTATCTCCAAGTTGTGGGACTTTCTACTTGAGATAGACCCCCAAAGAAAGTTGGTTCTTACTCCTAAACTACCTGCCACAATCTACTTTTATGCAGGCAAAAATATCTTTCCTAATCTAACTTTCCAAGGGACCAAGGAGAGAGAATGCATGAAAATGAAAGCCTACACTAAAGCGGTGATACACCAAAAAAGGAGGGGTGTGAGAGTAGTCTTCCAATGTGTGAAAAATAGAAGGTAAATGTTAGGAATTAGTATTTACATTGTGTAAGATAATAATTATGTTGGTAATTATTATTATATAGTTTAATATGTTATTAATATATTATTGTTATATAAACAATAATATATTATTAGTATTGAGTTGTGTATTGTTATGAGAGTAACAATCACAACTAAATAGGTTGAATTGTTATAACACCTCCCTATTTTATTAGAGGTTGTTTTGGCTATGTATATGGCTATATAATAGCCACATGTATATGAACATCAATATAGTGAAGAATATAATATTAATCTGTGCAAAGCTCTTTGATCCTTTTCATTTGGCATCAGAGCCTAGTGGTTTCTCTGTTTCTACATGAATATCTAAAATGATTAAGGGGATTCTCCAAAGATATGACTGCCCCTGATAATGAGAGAGACAAGTGATAAATCTATTAATTGGTAGAAGGTTTGAAGATTTATTCTATGCGTTTATGTGATAGGGGATTTTCTTGTGTTTCATTTTAATCTAGACATCTTTCATCTTGTCTCAAATCACGTAAATCCATCAAATATCCAAATTTAAAGTGCCATTGAATATTTTCTACATATTGATCTATGTGTCTGTGGTGAATCTCCTGTTCTTATTTACACTAGGTTCAAACTAAGACTGAACTCAGCTATTTCCACGTACCATATATGAGGCATTCATTTTTTATGTGGTATTTTGGCTTGGCATATTCATTTGCAAATCTCACATCGCCATCTCCATGAGCTCTTCCTCGCCTAGATTTCCACAAAGGTGACTCCGTCTCCAAGCTGTGCAGACTTTAGAATTTGTGTTGGACTGGTTTGCACTTGAATTTGCCACATATTCTCAATCCCACGGTTTTTTTGTTCAAAAGGGGTGAATTCATATTATTTCATGTTGAACATGTCACTACCTACTATTAAAGTTTTCATCTGCACATAATTTCCGTAGATTATGTGTGAAACTGATAAGCTAAGACAATAATAGCAATTAAAGCCACATCATTTGGGTGCCACGTGTCTCTATATATCCATGTGCAAGTATGCAGTATAGTGAACGATTTGGTAGAAATTTGTGCATCGAAGACCTCAATCGAAGGCAATTTGAACATGACATGTAAATTAGTTGTAAGTTCTCCACCACGTAAGTATTGGTGTATTTTCTATAGATATTCTGACCTGTGAATTCACTCATGTAGATCTATTTTTATCAGTCACTAGATTCTATTCAAAATTTGAGTCCTTTTGTTATTTTAATAGTATATGTCAAAATTTTAATTATTTGTAAAAAGGGTGCATTTTCGGTTGTATCTGACACCTATCTCACAATGGTCAAGAAAAGAAGAAAAAAATGTATTCTCATGGAACCAATTACCATGGAGAGAGACATAAAAAATATACAAGATCAAAAAAATTCAGCTATGCTAAATTTAGAAGAAGGATATGAAGGTGACAGTGAATTTGAACCACCTAGACCTCTAAAAAGAAAAAGGTTGACAACTAAAGAATACAAAGACCATCTATTATGAAAAATGAGAAGTTTGGAAAAGAAGTCTGAGCACATTTCTCTAACCTAAGTGGTACGTATGATGGAGGAAGGAGATTGAACAATGACCTTTTGTCAGTCACCAATGATGGGGCCACGCAGAAGCTGTGGTGGCATATGTATGGTGTGAGTATATGATTTTCAGTGTGGTTTCTATTTTCTTAGTGTACTTCAGTCTGCAGTGTTCCTTTTTTGTGTGGTATTTGATGGATGTTGGAAAGAGATTTGTGTTGGAGTGCAGATGACTATCAGTGATCCTCTGACTAACTTGGTCCTCTGACTGTCGTACTTCTTTGGAAAATGGTCAGCTAGAATAATACGTTCACTAGCATTAGTGACCATGTGCAACAAGACCTAACTAGCAAGATCCATTTAGGAGTATGTTCTTTGATGCATTTTTATTCTCAGTATATATATGAGTGGAATTTCACATTGTGGGGGGGAATACATACCAATGTTCCATTCCCATTTTGTACCTGAAATGACTTAGTCAAGGAAAGCTTCCAGTGGCAGTGGTAGTTTTCTATGTTGTTTGAGATCGAGTGGCAGTGATCAATGACAGAGACTACGATTAAGAACATTACGATTCTTATGGGAAGTAATGTGAAATTTTTTCAATATATCTTCTATTATGTAGTTTTGAGATATTCATGTTGTGTTTCCTACATAATTCCCTAATGTATAAACATAGTGGTGAACAGTAGCACCAGAGTAAGTCAGTTCATGGATCTTGAAAGGGTTTGTGGGAGGATCCAAAAAACCACATGAGGTGGATAGTTGATGGAACTTGTTCACGTCAAGGTTTATGGTAAGCCTGCTTAAAACCATGGAAGGAGAGAGCCTTTGTTTTGGATCAAGATCATGAGTCACATAGTAGGACATGCTTCATAGGGGTGAGCATACTGCAGTTGAGAGTATGTTTTTCTACCATGTTCGCACTAAGGGGGGGAATGTTAGGAAATATTAAATATAGTGCTCCACATGAGTTGGGTGAGAAAATATATTTGTTAGAGGTTAAAATATATATATAAATTCTATATTAGATGATTATAAAATTTACATATTTGGCTATGCCAAGCGTGAAAACTATTAGTCCAAGCAGTAGCATTATACATAAGTAAAGCAGTGGCGATCATCATAGTAAAGAGTCAAGATTGAGAATATATCGGATGTCTTCCTGTAACTGGTTGGACCACCATGTAGGAGGCAAGCCATAACACAGAAGAACCTTATTATCGAGAGCCCAACTAGCTAAACCATCTGCAATTTTATTTCTTTCACGAGGGATGTGTATGAATTGCATTTCTTGAAAATTCTCCTGCATTGTTATGATCTTCTAGACCTCCTTAGCAATTTGCCAATTGGGAGGAGGTTTAGCCCTTCTGTCAGATAATACGTTTATAACAATTTGAGAGTCTGAATGAATTTGAATTTTCCGCGAGCCACTTTTAATAGCCTCTTGCATACCTTTATAGACAACTTTCATCTCCACAATGTTATTGGTACTAACACCCAGATTTTCCGCAAAGAAGAATATATTACGTAGTATCTTGTGAGATATTCTAGGTTGAGATATTTATGACGATTTATATGTTAGGTGAATCTCCTTATTTATAGGAGAGACAATCCTATATAACTGTAATCATTGTTTTGAATAATAGTGAACGTAATCATTGTTTATTGTTAAGTCTGATCCAAATTGACAAGTGTGGCAATTCTTATTTTGAAACCTGGGCATACTTTGTATAGGCCATTGAGGAGTAATACGAAATATGCCAAGGTCAAGAAAAGACAATGCATGATCATACCAATACATTCCATGCCTTATATGCACAAGTTGGTGTACGTGACAATGAGAAATACAAAGTTGTCAAGTATCACAATGGTTTGTGTCGGTACATCCGAGAAGAAATGGAGTTCATAGAGGTCATGACACTAGGGAAGCCTATAGTTATGCAATTAATATTAAAGTTTAAATGTAAAGGAAAGAATGAAATCATTCGCATTAATAATAAGGCTCAATCCAAGAAAGACAAGGCATTAACAGTGAGCAACATGATAAGGAATTCTTACACTAAAAGTATCCATTAAACCCTTCTTTGAAGAATACCCCCCTCCCCCCCCCTCATGAACAAGAATATTCTAAAATGTGCCAACGAGTGTTAAGACATCCGTAAGGGTAGATGGCACTCAAAAAACGAATGTTGTGCTAGTAAGTCCCAACACTGTCACAATTGCATGTACTAGACAAAGGGAAGCAAATCATGGAAGTGGATCCATGCCCTACTTTTGCCAAAATGCAAGTGAGGCTATTTGTGTCTCTTCTATTTATAGATGTGGGTGCAAAGGATGGATTGACATTTCATTGCAATGCAGATGGTGGTAGTTAAGAATATGATCTCAGTATATGTTGTCAACTAGTTGAATATTCCAAGAATGTCCCACCCTTATTCGTACAAAACCAATTGGTTGGTTGAATCAGGTTAGGGACATGCATCAACTAATAGTGTCACCTCTCTAAAGCAATTAAGCTAGTTTGGGATGAAGTGCTTTGTGGCATGCAGCTTATGGAACTCTGTGATGTTCATCTCGTGAAACCCTACATTTAGAAATGCTAAGATGTCTATTAGTAAGTTGGCTCATCTATCAGTGGAAGTGGTTAACTCGGAATAAGATAGAGAAATTTCCACATTTGGTCTGGGAACTTGACATAACGACAGAGGTCAAGGAAGGGCAAAGATCATGTGGCAAAGTGCCACAATGTTAACAACTAAATTTCCGAAGTCATAATGAATCCCTTTGTGAGGAAAAAATGAATCCCACTATACAGAATTTGAGCACCCTCAAATTTTTACAAATATCCCCTTTTAAGTTAATCTAGCTCCCTTTATAATATAAATAACAAAATCCCCCCTTTAAAAGAGTTATGAATCCCCTTTTAATGTTCTCTCTTTAGAAAAACACAATTTTCCTGCAAAAAAAGTATTTCCCTTTAAATTTTTTAAAGAAAAATACTAAGGTCAAGGGGTCTTGATCCCTAGGGCTACTTCTCTTCACAAACCCAATGAACTATCAGAATTATACAAACCACTCGGGCTACGAGTCTTTTCAATTTTCAAGTGCACTAACATCTCTTTATCATGTACACAACTTGCAATAATGTTTTAGAAAAGTAAAACACTCTTACATGCTCTTTAGGGTTAGCGAGTTCTTTTGTGACGTTGGCTTCCTTTGAGAAATAATTACTTGGGCGTTGCAGCTGGGAGGAGTGCAAAGTTTGAGTGCGCTAGGTTGTATTAATGTCACAACAGAGAAAGCTTGGCTGTGAGGAAGTAAACTCTCCTATTGTTTTGTTTTGAGAGAAGGAAGAGCTCAATAGGGGCTTGAGTCCAAGTTAGTTTGCAAACAGGGGCTAAGTTGTCTAGAGCCGGGCTGGTCTTCTGGTCATCGAGTCTTTTGAATATTGTGAGGTCAAGTTGTACAAAGATGCCAAGTTTGTTGAACATTGTTGCTAAGATGGATTTTGAGAGTTCCTATGAGTTGCCACCGAGTTCCTAGACCAAGTGATTTGGGAGGTGCCTGAGCCAAGGTTTCACTCAGTTGCTTGGGAGACAAAGATTTGATCGCTGTTGAGCTGGTTGGTCTTAATCCAAGTCGGTTTGCAAATAGGGGATGGGCCATCTAGAGTCGGGATGGTCGTCTAGTCACCAAGTCTTTCGAATATGGTGAGGTCAAGTTCTAAGGAGATGCCAAGTTTGTTGAACACTATTGCCAAGACGCATTTTGAGACGAGTTGCCTCCGAGTTCCTTGACCAAGCAATTTGTGTGGCGCTGAAGCAATGTTTCATTGAGTTGCTCGGGAGACAGAAATTTGATCGCCGTTGAGTTGGTCGGTCTTAATCCAAGCTTGAACCAAGTTGGGGTTAGATTGCTCAAGTGTGGGAAACTCGAGGGTTGTTTGACCAGAGCGCCGTAGTAGGATTTCACATAGCTTGCTTCATTGTAGAGATTGTCGCCCGAGTTGAGGAAGAGGTGAGTCATAGTGGATTGAAGCATTTGAAGCAAAGTCTTGAAGAACCACATCTTGACGCAGCCGAGTTCGAGGGAGGGGAAATTTATGTTGATCATCTCGAGTTGGCTATCTTCACAGCGACACATGGGATACCTCAAATTAGAATGATGCGGCTCACCAAGAGTAGCTCACCGAACTAGGGCCGTGTTTCCAATGCAACTCTTCAACTAATGTCTGCTTGATGCAAAATTAATTTAACAAAGCAATATTTCTTCAATGTAATATTTAATCAGTGTAGGATCTGCAAATTGAATGTAGAGTTTTTTTTAACTCTGCAACTGTAAAATATTGGAAAGGATTTTTTTGCATTTTTCTAGTAATATTTGCAAACTTATGAAAAAAAAATCATCACTCCATATCCCTAAAAAAATAGGGACTTCATGGTGCGAAAACTAGCTAACACAAAACTATATTTTTCGACGATTGTTCCCTCCAATTTTCATGCAATTTCGCCCATCTGAACCTTGAGAAGTGGAGAGGTAGTTGGTTTGTTTTTTCCACTATTGTGTCATGGCAGCCATTAATGGAGCTTTAAATTTGTAGGTCTATTTTTTTTCTCCATTTAAAATGAAATCAACTCCATTGCGATAGGTTTTTCATTATGGTGCTTCACGTGAAATTTCTCTTCTATTCGGCGACCGGTTTGATGAGAAATCAAGATTTTTCCTTTCTAGAGGTGGAAAGAGGTTTTCTTTACTATGAGAATTCCTTGCTTAAAATTAGAGGTTTGAATATGATTTTTTAATGGCCTTCAAGAGAGAATAAATCAGCAACAAATGATTTGTCAATCCATGCTCTGGTTTCGAAGATTTCTTCAAATTTCAATTTCATGGCAATGGGGATTTCAACTGTTCTTATTCTCTATTCTTCATTTCTTCTTCTTATCTCAATGACTTATTATTATGAGACCTATGTGCCATCATCAAGTGAAGGATAATGTGTTGTTATTGAGTTTGTTCAAGCATTGACAATGGTGGAGTGGTGGACTAGTGTTCTTTGCAAATTTCTTCTGGTAATGGAGAAGCAACAAGAAATTGCAAGAAGTAGCTAACAATTATAATTTTTTAAAAAAATTTGGGTTGGATTTGGGCACATATTTTCATGTTTGATGTACCTGATCTTAGCGATGTGAGGGAAATAAAATTCCATGGTGGTCAAGAAGACGACACATGGCGGCGATCCAACGATAGGGAATGAGTGCTCCAAAATCAACTTTAAAGCACTGAGGGGCTGGAAACTGGTCATATGGGTAACCAAAACACTCTCCTAGAGGGTTGGGAACATTTTCCATGTTTGATGTTTCTCACCTTAGGGACATGAGTGACATCATTTTCTACGGTGGTCCTAGAGCTGACATGTGGCGCTTGATCCGACGGTAGGGAGTGGATGCTCCAAAAATGCACCTGGGGGATGAGCTGTCAAATCTGGAGGTCACATGGGGGATAGGCACATTTTTCAATGGTTGGTGTACCTGACCTAAGGGATGTCAGGGACATGAAATCCTATCAGGCTCCTGGTTCTGACACATGTCCTCCCAAAAAATGACTAAGTCCTGAACTACCTTTGAGAGGGTAACTTAAAACGAAGATAACTTGAGCTCCCAGTGTAATTTCTAGGTGAAATTTTATATGATCCTAAATTGAAATTGAATCCAATTGTGGGGGTTTTATGTCTTGATTCATCCATTGGATCCCTGGAAAAGTGGATTTGTGATTTGAGATTCCACTTGTGCTCGGTAAAAACTGCCTGCAAATCCTATGCACTAAGGTGTTGTGAAAAATATTATTTCACCATCATGTACGTCTTGGAATTCTCTTTCCAAAAATGTTTTTTTTACTTATAACTCCATCCAGAGCTTCCATAATCTTCTTTTGAAGCCTAGTAGTTGTTTTAGGCATGTGTACTGCTTAGGCTTTTGAACCTTATTTATTACTCAGACTATTCCAAGTATTTAAAACCTTCCCCAAACCTTCCAAAATAATTTCCATGATGTTCTAATGTCTTCAATTAACCTCCATGTTTAATTTTACCCATTTTTTCAGCTACAAGGGGATTGATCCAATGCTAGGAAGGCCAACAATAACCCTTCCTAATATTGCTGGAAGATAGCATATTTTTGAAACTCCCTAAAATCACCTATAGGAATGAGTGGACTTTCCTAATATACGTATGGGAAAAATTTGACATCAAATAGGGGGTGACAAGACTGACGGATTTGTCTTGGGATGCTTGGGAATGATAAAAAATGAAAAATTTGGTACATGGGTATAGTTGTCATGCTTGGAAACTTCCAATTTCCTTGGTTCACATTTGCATGAAAACACGTTTCTATTAAATATTTTGGGAATCTCTTGAAAAATTGAAAATTTATTATTGATGGCCTCTGAAAATCAGGAAGTCTATAAAAAATCTCACCTCAATCCATGTACCAGTTTGTGAGATAGTAACTTTTCTATGTTTTTCTTCATGAAGACAATCTGGCGATGAACAAACATGGTGTATGAAAAAAAAAATTGGTTCAATGGATTATTTTCAGTCATGAACATGGGGAAATGAAATAAAAATGGAGGAATGGAGGGGGGGAGATTTATTTATACTTTTCTTCTGAAAAATAATTTCTTGTATGCACGAAGGAGAAGTATCTTGATAGTTAGTATTTTCATGAAATCTAGCATTTTTAATCCTCCATTGCTTGGGAGAATTTTTTTGTCCCAACTGTCCAAAGGGGATGAGAAATATGTCGCACAAAAAATTTCCTCACCCTTAGCTTAACGAGTAGTAGACATTGATTTTTCGGCAGATGAGAGAGAGAGAGAGAGAGAGAGAGAGAGAGAGAGAGAGAGAGAGAGAGAATGAGCAATAAGCATGTGGGGGCTTATACTGGGTCCCATGTATCATGAGACAGAGGGCTATGCTTGAGTGAATTTTTTTGTCCCAGCTAACCCAAGTGGAATAGAAAATTGGTCTGATAAAATGTTCCTAGATTTGGTGATGACAACTGACGCTCCAGGATTCGATGGTAGGAAGGGCTAAAATTGAGAGAAAGCGGGATAAACTGAATTGTCTAGGCTAAACTAAGGTCACACTGTGCTTCAGGGGGATATCTGAGGGTTAGGAACTTTTTTGTCCCAACTGTCCCAAAGAGATCAAAAATTTGGGACAAGAAATTATGCTTAGACTTGGGAGTGACATGTGTCCACCCAGAAAAATGACTAAGTCCTATAACATACCTTGGGGAACAATTTTTCAGAAACATAATTGTTTTAGAAATTAATTATATTATTTTAACTAAAAACACCATTTAGAGAAGGATGAAATAATTATCATGGATTGATTCTTCCTTAAAATCCCTAAAATAAAGGATTTTTTCTCGGGCTCATAGGTTGCGATGCTCAAAATAGACTGTGGGAAGAAAATATTATCTTGTGAAAAATACAAAGCCATCATCACTTAGATATTTTAAATACCTTTCCAACTGTGTCTTTTATTACCTCAAAATTGTTACGGAGCTCCTGGAATCACTTTCCAAATCTCAGTGGTTGTTTTGTACTATAAGCTCCTTCACCCTCTAAGACCCACTTTTGTTGAAATTGTCCCTAAACCTCCAAAATATTCCTAAATCAATTGCACAACATTCTTATCTCTTTAATACTACTCCATGATGAATTCTAACTTACAACTTTGATCTGGTGGGTGTGAACCATGTCTTAGAAAGGCTATAAATAGTCATTCAGTAGACACAAAATCATGCACATTAGGCATTATTTATCCCAGTCTTATAAGACTACATAGAGGGTTCTCAAGTGAAGAAAGTAATAATTAATCCCACCTTTTATCCATCTTATTTTACCTTTTATTTCATCAATCTGACATATTTTCCTATGCATAGACACATATTTCATAAATGTCCCATCATTTTAGCCTAAACTGGGGTGCCCAGGCTTGTACTAGGGTGCCTTAGGGTGCCCTTGTCCAACCTGGGGTACCTCGGTCCATGTGCTACTTTCCCACCTCTTTTTGGGCCTCTTCTAGCCATTTTTCATCCTTATCGTTTTCCTAGTCAACCATATTGGGGTTAATTACAAAATTAGAGCAAGATGACACTATAAATATAAAGTTATGAGACCATAATGAGGGTCTTAACATCCATACTACTATCACTCCATCTAGAGTTACATCAATTACATCACTTGCATCCACATAGTGTCATGCATCAAGGATAGGAGATTTGCATCAACACATATGACATAGGGGGAGGGATTCTATTTTATTTCATGCTCACATGCTATTGCATTTTCTATAGTTATTATTACTCGCTACTTCACAAAGTGTGACTGACACAAGAGTACTTAGGGCACAATATGCATACACACACACTAGCACTACATTTGGGTCCAAAATGGAGTGTCGCACTCATATTAGTAAGCCCACTATTGTGGAAGCTAAGGTTAGTCTGAATCATTCATTTTTCATATTCTATATTTAGGGTTTTGATACTTCTTTATCTCTTATAGGTCATTGGTTCATCTTGCATTATCTCAAATACTTGAAGTGATTCAACAGATCCAGTGTGAGAGACAAGAAGTATTTCAAAGCACCTTATGACACTGCTAAAACTAGATCCTGATCTTTTATAGATACTAGAGCACCTATTTTATAGACCATGGTTCCCCGGGGAGCCCCAATACCTTCCTGGGTGTTACAGTCTCCTTATATCCCCCAGATCTGACCTTTGCGGGAAATATGAGTGATCATTACTTCTTCTGTAATTCACAGTCAGACCTGTGGCAACCTACGACAGTCTCTATCAATTAGCTAAGTCCTTTCCTTTTTCATCCTTGCACATTTAGGGATTTTTTTCATTTAGTATAATTATTTACAATTATTCCATATTGTCTTACCATAGTTTACAACATTTTAGTCCTCCTATATTATATTTACTATCATTGTTTAATTTTGGTGAACCTGACCTTCATATCCACCTTCATTCTAAGGTTTTTCTCATCTTTTATACCATGGCTTCTAATGTCTATCAAGTCTCTTTGCTTCAATTGATTCAAATGCACCCATCTTGTAAAGACTCTCTTCAACAAAACTAGAGAATATGTGTCTACCTATCAACATATTTCCTACCCAACACAATGCTATTTTTGGTCATATTATTATGGACCCCCTTGATTCCACTTCCAATCAATCTATTTGAAAATCCATTCAAGATCTTCATTTTGTATTTCAAGATAAATTTGAAGATCTTTATTTTATATTTCAAGATAAATTTCAAGCCATGGAATCCACAATCAAAGCTCTTTAATCTGAAATTCAATAGATTAAGGATACTTCTTAGGCTCATGATTATTCTTCTTCTCATATCCATCATATGGCTTATACATGTGCTCATATTAGTGAACCTAAAATCTTGTCGCTACCCACACCTCTCAAGTTTGTAATCAATGTTACCTAACAAGATGTTCTTTCCAAACTCATAACTCATCAATTAATCAGCTTTCCATCTACTCATGATTATCCTCCTTGTTATCTTGAAAAATATCATAGTCTCCCATTTTGTAATTATCATCAAATCAATAGAAATAATGACAATGATTTTTATTCTTTAAAATAAATAATTAAACATATTGAGCATCAAGGTTTCATCTCATTCACCGCATAACATTCTATTACATGGTCATCTCCACTTGTTACATCTCAATGTGTTGTTAAATCTGATTCGTCTAAAGAGCATCATGCCATTACTTCCAAGGGAATTCTAGATCCGCCTAAGCAACCACCGCTCAACATCGATACACCACATCTTCTTAAATCATCTCTAGAATCACCAATTCAACATAAGCAACCTCCTCTTAAGGATGATCTCACTCCTATTTTGTTAAAGGTTTTAGCCACCTCACCAAGTTCTATGTCGCAATCACCACGTAAAGTAAATCTTGAAAATTCCTACATCCACTATAGATCCTACTTATGTTGATGATTGGGACCCAGGTGTTAGTTACTATGATGACGGACAATTTAATGGTCACACTTCTCTATCCCATCCAATCAATTTTTTCAAAGATACTACTCCTACTAATGAACAAGACACATCTCAAGTTTCACCACCATCGCATGGTCCTATTATTGATTTGTCCTACCATTGTGTTGGACCTCACTCTTATCACGACATAGATTCCACTCTCCCACAATGACATGACATGTCTCATGTTGCTGCATATATCTCCATCATCATAGTACACTTGGGGGGCATAACACCTAATCCCCCCATCATTCTAGCATATTTACATAGTTCTAAATTGCACTCTTCACATTCTCATACCCTCATTTTATCACATTAGGCATACTCATCATGCATTCTAGTGGTATTACCTAATGACGCACTCTTGTGATTCAGTTCACACTTGACTATTGAGGGATTATCATTACACTGAACCCCACACACTACACCCTAGGTATTATAAATTGAATTCCACTATACATTGTGAATCATACACCCTCCATTCTACGATTATTATACATTATACTAGTCCTCATCTACACATTACATTCATTTTGATATCTGCACACTTCGTCACATTATGCATTGCATATTTTCATATCATACATACTACACTAGTATTCATTACTTATGTGTCTAGTTTTACATTTCCTCTATACATTCTACATTATAATAGCCCTTACCCTACATGCTGAATAACACTGCATACATTATTCGGCTATCCATGCATAACCTATACATAGAATTACTATGCATTTCCGCATATACTCTACATACTATGCTAGGCTATATTATATATGGGTCTATCTTTGCATTTTATCACTACATATTCTATTTGTTATCTACACCTATCACCACATCTTATATATTACATATTATACACATCATACATTGCATTGTTCACATGACGCATTTATACATCATCTATATTCTACATATTATGCTAGGTTACATTTCATATGAGTCTATCTTTACATTTTATAATTACATATTCCATTTCCCTCTATACCTATTATTACACTTCCCATGTATTACACATCCTATATTGCATTACCCACACAGTGCATTTACATACCCTATTCATCACTTGGGCATTTATACTACGTTTCATTCTATGCGCTGCACTTACCAGCCTATGACACACTCTAGTTCCTCAGTCCATACTTTACTATCGAGGTTTTACTAATCAAATGGACCTTACACTCAACATGTAAAAATTCCTCATGTGACATTTCCAACATTAGTGACATACACCTTAGGTTAAATTGTTACCTATACTATCATTTTCTAGTAGTATACACCTTAGGTTACATCACCACTCCCTCCTTTCATCTTGTAGTGACATACGCTTTAGGATAAATCGTCACCCTTCTCTATCATTACCTCTAATAGTGGTATATGCTTTAGGATAAAACCCCACCTCCATTATCATCCCATAGTTATATACACCTTAGGTTACATCACCATTCCCTCCTTTCATCTTCTAATGAAATACGCTTTAGGCTAAATCATCACCCATCTCCATCCATTAATTATATAGTGATATATGCTTAGGGCTAAATCATCACTAATCCATTCAAAAAGTTATGATATATGCTTTGGCTATAGGGATCACACACATCTCTCCACATGTCACATCTCATCACCATTATATATACACACTCATCATAGTGTTCTCGACACAACCAACACTACTCGACCCTTTCCCGATGACACACTCTCATTTATGGTTCATTCTTGAGGGGAAAAAAATTTAACGTCATTGTATACACTTCCATCCACTTGGGGGACACACTGCTCATATCATTCCATTTTACATTCCATTCCATCCATCCACAACATATTGCATTGTCTTGGGAGCATTTACTCTTGCTTGCTATTATTTTGCATGATCATTTTAATACACGTGTTAGATTGATTTCTTATATTCCATTATCTATATCATACACACATGTGTGTTCAAGCCTTTTTTAGTGTGATCGCAGATACAAGACTTTTACACGTGGCATGGATGCTCACCTTCTACCCTTCCGACACCAGTTGATGGGGGAATCCACATTCATCTTTTCCAGGTGTTATTGTTTCATTTTGTACTTAACATCTTATATTACTTTCTCATACATGCTTTGTCGTATTTTTTATCACTCTAACATGCTAATGGGTGTTCCATATGAAAAACTTGTTTTGCGGGATTAGATGTCTCCATGACTCCTTGTTTGTTTAATTCTAATTATTTGTCATTGTTTTTCATTGTATGCAGGATTTTTCCTTTGCTTGTGTGCACACTTATTTGTTTCTTTCAGCCATGACAACCTTACGTGTCTTTTGGAATCGTGAGTTATGTCCCATGTTTACAACCTAATTTATTATGTCTACATGTTTTCATATGTGTTTACACTAATTTGTTTGGTAGCTACTACATTGTTTGCATATTTTGCACTTGTCTTATTACATACATGTGTTTTCAGATTAAAAGTTGTTTTTTACTAGACATCCCCTTTTGTGTGTGCCTTGGTTTCTACCAAGCACTTTCCCTTTCCCCATGAGGGTCAGAGTTATATAGGTCAAAGTGTGGTAGGTCCTCTTTTGGGGCCACATTCTCCTTTTAATGACATTGGGTGCACCCCCAAAGAGGGGGGCATCATTGATGGTTTTACATACTAACACAACATATTTACACTAGTTCAGTACAGTGTACTTTCCGCCCTTGGTATTGTGGGTTTACATGCAATGAGTGAGTTCAGACCACTCTACAAAATCTATACACAATGGCCTCTACAGGACATGGTGTCCTTTGGTTTTTCTAAGAAGCAGTTATAGGATTAGGGGTTACAGTGGGTGTTCCTCTCTACACTACTTTGGCCAATTAGCCTCGAGTCACCAAAAAAACCAAGATGTTACATAGATCCCTTCACATATTTCAGAAAAAGCATTTAAAGGTTAGAGGACACAAAGCCTTTCCTCCATATACTTCTTCAACCAGGGTGGTGTGAGATCTCCCAAAAAACTTGTGATGGTAAAAGATATCCTTATACATCCTTTTTCTTGACATGGATTAGGTTTTTCCATATAATAAAAAAGCATTCAAATTGGGGGCAACAACAATAATGATGACAATGATGATAATGACAATGACAATGACAATACACTGCGATGACACTTTCCTCTACTAACCATGTAGGTACACTACACACCACAACATATACACACATGTTTCACCCTAGGTTCACTCTCATCACTTTATTATGTCCATTTTTCAAATTTAGATTCCATGCTCCTCCAAATTTTTCTTTTTGTCATTGCACGCTTGAGTCTAGATCATCATGTCTTCAACTACACTCTACATGGATATCAAGTACGCATATTTATCTACTTTATGTTACCAAGTGTTTTGCTCACCAACATAAAGTGGGGGGAAAATGTAGACACAAAATCACACACATTAGGCATTATTTAGCCTAGTCTCATACTACTATTTATAGGGTTCTCAAGTGAAGAAATTAATAATTAATCCCACCTTTTTGCAATCTTATTTTACCTTTTATTTTTTCATTCTTGCATATTTTCCTATGCATATACACCTATTTCATAACTTTCTAGACATTTTAGCCTAACCTAGGGAACCTAGTCCTATACTAAGGCGTTCTAGGGTGAATTGGTCCCACCCGAGGTGCCTCGATTAATGTTCTACTTTCCCACCTCTTTTTGGGCCTCTTCTATCATTTTATCATCCTTTTCTGTTTCCTAGTCAGCCATGTTGGGGTTAATTACGAAATTAGAGCAAGAGAACCCTATAAATATAAAGTTATGAGACCATAATGAAGGTCTTAGCATCCATACTACTGTCACTCCATCTAGGTTTACATCCATTGCATCACTTGTATCCACATAGTGCCATGCATCAAGTCTAGGAGATCTGCATCAACACACACAACATAGGGGTATTATATTCTAATTCATGCACACATCCTATTATATTTTCTATAGTTATTATTGCTTGCTACTTCACAGAGTGTGGATGACATAATAACACCTAGGGCATGACATGCACACACACACACACACACACACACACACACACACACACACACCACACACACACACACACACACACACACACACACACACACACACACACACACACACACACACACACACCAAAACTACATCTAGGTCTGAAATGTAGTGTAGTGCTTATATTAGTAAGCCCATTATTGTGGCAACTGAGGTTAGTCTGACTCGTTCATTTAGCATATTTTAGTTTTAGGTTTTTGATACTTCTTTATCTCTTGCAGGTCATTCGTTCATCTTACATTATCTCAAATACTTGGACTAATTCGATAGATTCAATGTAACACTCAAGAAGTATTTCAGAATACCTTGCGACACTACCAAAACTAGGTCCTAAGCTTTTTATAGGGACCAGGGCACCTTAGGGAACCCCAATACCTTCATGGGAACTGCAATCTCATTATATCCCCCAGATTTGACCTTTGTGGGACCTCTTAATGATCGTTCATGATTTCAAAATTCACAGTCAGAACTATGGAAACCTACGACAGTCTCCAACAACCAGATAATCCCTTTCCTTTTACATCCTTACACATTTAGGGCTTTATTTCATTTAGTATAATTATTTAAAATTATTCCATATTTTCTTAGCATAGTTTACAACATTTTAGTCATCCTATATTAGATCAAGTATCATTATAATTTTTATAGTTTAGTTTAAAACTAGTTAATCACATTCCTAAGTCTCTTGAAAAAGTATGTTTTGAAAGTTATCATCATTGGATCACTTGAATGAACTTGTTTTCCAAAAATCACATATGAAAAATGTTGACACAACATATAATGCCACTTTATAGGGTAGGATAGGCCTGGTACATGGGATGGACTAACCTAGAGTGGTGTCGAGGAATGTTTAGAATGAAAAAAATTGACACTATGGTATAGTTGTCCTATTTTGAAGTTGAATTTTTCCCTTGCAAAAACACAGGAAAACACACAACATCTAAATAATCCCCTTAATGTTCCATTGGTTTTATAAAATTACAATTCTTTGAGTATATGATAACCTCCACCTTTCAAAGTTCCTTCAACAACCAATAACTTTGTCTAATAGTACTTCTTAGACCCCATTTTTTATATATGATCTTCCTATTTGCTTCTTGATCCTCATAGCATCATTATTGCATCAAAATCCTCATAAAACCATGCACTCAATTCCAAGATACTCAGTAGTATCAAAATATTGCAACTCCAAATAAGACTTGATCATCAAATGAGAATATCATATATTGTTTACAAGCAACATTATATCATAAAATTACAGAGCTAAGCTAACTCCCCCTAGGCAAAACATTTGTCTCTTGAGAAAATCAACACAGTTAGGTCAAAAAAATTAGGAGTTTGCATCCCATGACATAACCATATATAGAAACATATTCTTATAAGTTTTAACAAACCTTGACTTAATTCTCATATAATAGAGAAATAAATGAATTTACTCACCTTGGGATTTGACACAATTCCTTGGCATTACAAATTTGACTAATAGGACCAAAAAATTCCCCCTCAGACTAATCACTCTTCTTTAAGCTATACATATATAATAGAAATATTTTTTCTTCAATCATACCACACTTTCATTAGACCTGCCATCTTAACAATTCATCAAAAACCAACTTCTTTGAGAAAATACCATCATGATATCCAACCTTATTTAATCTTGAATATTCTTGCAAACCATCAAGACTCCATCTATCCCTATCTGAAATCATATTATATATCTCCAAAACTCATATGCAGGATTGAAAAAATGAGCATAAATTAGATCCTTAGTCCTGTAACCTACTTAAAAATAATAGAATCACAACAAAAACATAGCATAATTACACTAAAACTACAACATAAGAGAAAGAGTACCGTGCGGACTCAATAAAATTCCTTTCAGACTTTCATCATTGTTCTAACGACAGATGCAACTCTCTTTGTATCTCTAATAACCTAGATGCACTTCATGTCATCTCCTTGAAGTACACGCATTTGACATACCTTGTATTTACATCTTAACTATGCCTCAAACTTCCTTAGGAAAAACTAAACATCTTTGATTGATGATATACATATCTTGACACATAGAAAAATAATGTTTGAACAAGTGGAAACCTTTACCTACATGAAGCAACATGATAGAAATTTTTATGGCTTCACACTCAAACCATGACACTTGACCTGTAATGACAACTCAAATGCAAATCATACTCTTTCTATAACCTTGATACATAGACTCTCATAAGGTTAACTTATGATAGGAAACTAAAAACAATAAAACCTTGAGAATCAAATGTCAATCATACAATGAATTTATTTGAATTCTAAGATCATGAATCCTCTTTTCTTGGTCATGCAAACAAGACCTTCATAACTTGGCAAATCTCTTAACACATCTAAAAATGCCTTTTGAATGAGAGAACACTCTATGACATGATAAGACTTAACCATAATACATAAAGGGATCAAAACATAATACTCAAAACCTTAACACATCATACACCTATCAACAACATGAACTACTAAATAATAACTTCATATAAAGATCACAAACCATAGCTTATCACTCTTAAGTAACCAAAACACCTAGTTTCTTCAAATTTTCATGTACTAGAGAATGGATTGCATTTATGCACAAGTTACTTTACTCAACCTTTGACCTTTCAACCAAAGAAAACATACCTTATTGATATGATTTTGGATTTATGATCTTGTTTACCATCTTGGTTGAGCTAGTCCCTTCTTTGACATAATTCATTTGATTAGTCTTAAGAACCTTTAATTTTGAAGTATCCTTATTAGTTTTCTTTGACTCTTCAAATATCATACTATGAGAATCAGATCACTTTTTCTCAACAACCTTGACTACCGTGGATGTACTTAAATATTCATTAGTAGACCTCTAGATTATCTTGATTGTTTCAAGAACTTATTTTGATTACTTTTATTTTTTTAAGTGTTTACTGGATCTAATTCCTTGGTCTCCTTGGTTAAGCATACTTTCTTCTTGAAAATCTTCTTGATGAAAATTTGTTTTATATGAACATCCTTTCCTTTATCATCCCTCTTTCTTTGACAAAACCTTTATTTATGACCTAATTATTTACAAGTGTAGGAAAAAACATTAATCTTTCATATTGATTAAAATTAAATCATATTACAACTACAATCAATAGCCCTATTTCCATATCTACAAAATTAGAAAAAATGACCTCTGAAAGATCTTTCACTATTAAATGAGAATTAACTCTTTGAGAGCTTCCTTTTATAATTACTAGCTCTATGACCGAATTCATTACATGAATAACAATATACATTGAATGATTGACAATACCTCATTGCATTTCCTAGTTTTCCAATAGGGTTATACTTATTTGAATCAACCTTCTTGGTCACATTCGTGTTTTCTTGAGTGTTTGGATTTGTTTTTTCATAATTCTCCACTTACTTTCCTTTGAAACATAGGCATGTCTTATCACTAGATTCCCTTTGTATTTCCAAGATCTCATCAAGATATTAAGAGCTCTTCTCCAGCCTATCATACAAATTCAATCTACTAGATACATCCTTTAAATAATATTTCAAAGATCTCAGCCTTTTCTCATGCCTGGAACAATATTCTTTTTTTATTTTTAAGGCCTTAGACACACTCTTTACTTGAGATTCAATCTCTTTGTTTTCTTCACCATGATCTAAATCCATGCAAATGATCTGATCTTATAGGATATGAATCAAGGAATCATAAAATCCATACTTTTTCCTTAAAACAACACCACCATCAAAATATTTACCCATTGCTTGTGCTTTGAGGATCTCCTTCAAGTGATTAAACTTGCTTCATAAGTACTAGCTCTAATACCAATTATTGGAAGAACAATGGATTGAGAGTGAGTTGATTCAGTCTCACAAAAACAGTCTCACAAAAACTTTAACTTCTTTTACCATGACAAGCATTCAATATTCATTCAACCATTCATCATCTGTAAACATGTGTGAGCTTATTATAGTACATTAACCCTTCACAAGAGCATACAATAAGAGAGAGAATACATAGACACTAAATGTAAATGGGAAACCCTCATAGGTAAGAAAACCCACTGAAAACCATTTCTTATATTACTTAAGTCAAGGACTTGTAAGAATATTATACATCCTATAAGATTTGTTTGGTGAGGCACCAACCCCACAAGGAACACCAACCCCTAAAACCTTTTTGATATGACTCAAAACAAAGGAACGCTATGGATATGAATTTTTAAATTAATGATTACATAAAATATGATCCTCAAAAAAGTGATGGCGATCAAATTTCAGCTCCAAATAGAACAAGCCCTCATCCAAATAATCTCTCTCCATCAAGGGATGAATATATCAATTTTCCTTACACATCTAGTCTTTAATATTCATTAGGTCTTAATGGGTCTTATTAACTTCGTTCTTAACCCCTTAACACTCTCCTTCAACCTCTTATAGGTCACTCATAATCTCATAGGCTCAACTATCAAAAATGACCCAATACACATGCTTCTTTTTTACTGAAAATCTTCCTCTCCTTCCAGCCAATCTCATATCTTCCCTAGCTCGCCATTACTTTCCCTTAATATGTAATATTACATAATCAAATTATCCTCCTCAATATTTTCACTAAGACCTCCTTCAAGCTCAAAGATCTTCCCTCACTATGCAAATGAATAGTCATAAATGACCACTAAAACATGGTTATATCACAATCTCAACTCCAAAACACACCTGGGTCGGCCATAAAAAATTAGGTCAGTCATATCAACTCAAAAATATAATAATAAAATCATATTAAACATTTATAACAGTCACAAGGGTTGTAAATGGTAAAATCATCATAAAAATTACCAAGATGCACATACAAAATCAAAACAATGTCTTCAAGCACAAGGGAATCATCCAACAACTCCAAGGTCTTCAAACAATTTTTCAAGACTCCATCATCTCCAAAAAAACATACAAATGTATTTATCATAATCAATAACCTCCAGAATCACAGAAGCATCCATCTCCATCATCAAACTCACCATGAAGCATGCAAACCCCACTAGGGCTTAAATGCCTAGAATTTAAGTCCTAAAGAGAGAATAACTTGACATATCAAATATAATAATTATGAATCAATTAATATACCATTGTAAATATCTATGATTCTACTTTCCATAATAACTTAATTTTTCAATCAACCTTAACTGGAATATGTCCATACAGCTCAAACTCTACAGCTGCTCCAAACCAGCTTCAAGACCCTGGAATTTGGTCTTTAAAACTGAGATGGTTCACTTTTTAAAATTATTCACCAGGAAAAAAACCATAAACCATTGTAAATATATCTTAATTCTCTTTCCATAGCAACTCACTTTATCTTATAACTCATAGCATAAGGACATTAACTAGGTCCATTTCTAAAACTACTGATTTAGGCTCTAAGGACTCAAGAACCAGTCTTGAGAGGAAGATGCAATAATACCTCCAAATAAACTTATGATCTCAACCACCGCCTATAACACTTCAAGGAAACTTGTACTAACATGCATAGCTCGCATGGATAAATCTTACCCAACACACTAGTTCCTTCGCACCTTCTTGAGATGCCAACTAGGGCTTGTAAGGGCAATAGGCCTTAAACTGAAAAACCACCTCTTCAGATCAAACCAAACACTTAAACACATCATATAATGTTTCTAATAATTTCCTATGACCAAAAACATCAGCTCCATTAAGCAATTTCATCAAACTCACCTAAAAAAATGAGACTTCCATTTATCCCTTAAAGCCAAAATTGGTAGGATGAGTTTGAGAACATGTATCTTCTATTTTCTCCACTGTACCTGTATGAAATTTTTCATGGATACTTATATCATCTCTCAAGTATTTTTTATTTTATTTTTTCATCCCGAAGCTTCCATCTCATCCCTTAAAATGCAAAAACCTAGAAAAATAGGGTTTTTATCTCTCTTCCCAATACATATGGAGCACCAAACCACCACCAAAATGAGATATGATGAATTATCAACAAGCCCAATAATCACACTTGCATTTAAAATTTATTTGGATTCCATACTAATCAAATATTTCAAGTTTCTCTGCTACTAGGGTTTTAGGAGGGTTTTGAACCAACTTATCTTCTTAAACTTCATTCATAAAATTATAATGATGAAAATTACTCATTATTTATGAATTTTTTTATTATCACAATGTAAAATCAACCCCCAAAGCCTCAGGGTCCCATGTAAATCACACAATGCACAATGAGCATCAGAAGATAAAATTTTTGCACAAATCTTCGCCTTTTCAAAATTGGTTTTTTACCAAAAGTGACATAACTTGTAGTTTCTTCTTCACTTTGACCTGATACTTGTTATTAAGCATCATGAAAAAATCCTATAACTATACATATTCATAAACTTTCTCAAATATTCCTAAAACTCTCCAACCACAGTGACATACTACTACTGAGAACTGACCTATTTTATCTTCATTGTTTTGCTTCCCAAGGACCATGAATTAACACCATACTACTGAGAACTGACCTGAAGCTCATCGTACACATGATATGTAATATAAAATAACATTTACCATGCTTGTTTAGGAATTCCTATCTCCATAAATCATGCTAACATACCATGCACCATGCCTTAGGTCTATGAATAGGCCTAGAATGACCTCTTCGCACCATACCTCTTTATGAAATATCCATGTTGAGCATTTGCAGACACTTGGAAACCTATAACACTCTTCTAGGATCATGTTTTACATAATAACAACATACAACCAATTTAGGAGGAATCATACAATGACCAAGTACACTGGGCCATGCACCAAACACACCTAATCACCATGTTACTTCACCTAAGAACTACTCACCATTGCAATACATCATGTTGGACCTTGAATAACACCTCATGGAGACTCATATGAAACCTACACACCATTTTCCATCAATGGATTGGACATCAATGAAAACTACTATACAAAATTTTCAACATCAAGGAGTAGGTACTTTGATTCGGGACTCATTAGACATCGCAAACTATTATTTATAGTTACAAGACATTCTACTTTCCCTCTTCGTCATTACTTTGGATTCATCATCCTTTTTTGGAGTAGTCGACACTTGTACATCACATATGGAGCATTGTTCTTTAGATAGGAATAACACCTTTCCACTTTAGGGATCTTCTTCTTCTACACATAATATAGGGTGGTCTTCGAGAGATTCTTCATCTAGGGAGGCTAGATAGCATTTCTTCATCTCTTCTCTTCTTGTAGAAAGATTTTAGTTTGTACACGAGTACCTTATAAAGCTTTTAGTTCCTAGGACTCATCTAACACATATTTCTTATGTTGATTAGGGAGTCTTTTATTTCTTTTAAGTGGATGTTTTTTCCTTAGGTGTTTTCATCCATTACTTGAGATACTTATTGTACATGGGTACCTCATTTGACCTAGTTTTCAGGACCCATTTCCCTTCTACTCTTCTTGTTTTCTTTAAATATTTTTGTTTTTACTGGGGTACCTTATTGGGATTAGTTTTTGAGCCCCATTGACACATCATTTTTAGCTATCTAGGGGAGTTATGTTTATGTTTTGACTTTCCATGACCTCTACCTCAACTTTGATAAAGGGGGGTGTTGGTGTATATGACTTCTTTTGTCATCATTTTGAGTATTGTACACCATATATGTTTATTCATCTCACTTAATGAGGTCATATGTCATTAGGTTTAGTTAGGGTTATGTCCACATGTAATGCACATGAGTTACACAACACTCCTATATGTACCTCAATTTTTTATCTATAAGCATGTCAAACCCAGTGTCTTTTTCTAATTGATTCTCATTTTTGTGATTCAATCTCTTTCTTACTACATGGATCATTCATGAAACCATTGGAAGTGTAACCTTTTGTGATGTGCATGATTTTCTTTATTGATATTCACAGAAAAATCTGAAATTTCTATAAAAAAACATATTCTTAATGGTGTAATTAGCACAAAACATGTATTTTATTAATTACTTGAAAGACTCCAAATGCTATTAGAGGATAAAAATTATATATATAAGAATGATTTGTAACTGTATTATTCATATTATATTTGAATGAGAAGTGAGAAGGAGCTCTAAGAAGGTTTTAAAAAGAGAAATAAGGAAGAAAATATGTTTTCTTGTTCGAAAAGAGTAGATTTTGTGAGACAATACAGTCTAGAAGAAGGATTTTTAAATCAATGTTCATTAAAAATTGGTTTGGAATCGAATAACATTATGATTTTAGGTGAATCTTAGTGTGTTTTGAGTTTTGGAAGGTGGGATAAATCTAAAATTACAGACTTGTTGGTTGTTGAAAACGTTGCCTAGGGTAGAGAAGGTAATTTGGTATAAATTTTTTATTTATTTATTGAAAATATTCAAACTTTGGTGAGAATGATTAAAAAATTGGTCCAGATATGTGCTTACAATTTCAAGATGATTGGAATTGTAGACACCTATAGTTTGATCAAATAAATCTTATTCTTAGTATTGCACTAACTATTCTACTCCTTGCAAATTGATGACACCTCAAAAATAAGGCCTATCTAACTCTCCTTTTACGACATCCATTTGGTCGTATTCCTCTTATAACTTACTAATCAGTCTAATATAGCCTCTTCTTAGCTGAAACCTCTTCTAATCTTCTTTTAGACCGCTTCTACTAGCTTCCTAGATTATCAATCCATTTCATTGGATTGAGTAGTCCTCTCACAACTCTCTCATACTCCTAATTCCTCACTAATCAGGATTAATTAGCCTAAACCTATGTTAACTAGCCTAAAGCATGTTTAACCTCTTCTAAACCATAAAGTGATTATTGGCTTATTCATTTGTTCCACATGCACCAAAATTCTTCCATTCTTGGAAATATGATACTATAAATACCACACTACCCCTAGACCATTTCTAAGAACACTTCCTTCTTTCTAGCATAAACCATAGTATTTTGTTTGGAATTAAGAGATTTATTCATTGTTTATTAAGCTATATGCTTTGTTATTGCATCTTTCACTCAAGATTTGAGTCATAAGAAGAACACTAAAATGGTCTTGTAGCCATACTAGTGGGACTTCATTCTAAAATACTTTGAGGATGAAATAATCACAACTAATTGCTAGGATCTTTAATAGGTCCATTTTCATAGATTTCAAAGAGTAGATAATTTTTAGACATGCTAAGTTTTCTTGTTTATTTAAATTTAATGCATTCAAAGTAATCGTTTCTTACTTATCTCTTATCATGATGGTCTATTGACTTGGTGTTTAAAGCTTTGGGGCTTCTAGAGTGTTCTTGCTTCATTTCATAGCTTTTACAACTTTTCCTTGTTCACATTCGGCATGCCCAGTGGGACTTACTCCATATCCCTTTAGAAGTCATTTTTTAAAGCTTTTCACATCCATTTCATGTGTTTTAGGGTTAAATAGCTTTTTTTCTAATATATTTCTAGCTTTAAGGGGACTAAATCCCCCTTTTACATGAATATTTAATGGGTTCAAGTTAGAAATTTGTTTTAATGGTGAAAAACTAACCTATTGACATTTTTAGGTTTTACATTACTGTGGTTTTTTGTGATTTTATAGGGGCATGACTAGGCATCTTGAAATAGCGCACACCCATCATCCTAGGCACACAATTGCCTATCTGGCCACGTACTTGTCTTCTTACAGTTTAAATATCATCCCATTTTACAAAGGGGTGGGCACACATTATAATCCACATGCATGCATAAAATCACATGTACACCCACCTCTCAGGATGCATAGGTGTTATTTGAACACTATGTCGACCTCATATCTTACTCTACACGCACACTTGCCATTTGGGGCATGCAACTGCTAAAATCCACGCACACAGGCTATTCTACCCGTGTAGGCATAAGGCCACACTATCGTTTTCTATAAACCATGTGTATTTGTCATTCAGGGTGCACATCCATCCTTGGGCATGCACACACATCATTCTAGGTGCCCAGGTGTCACTGTCAAAAGTTATAATTTTTTTACAAGTTGTAGAATCAAAATTTTGGATTTTTCTAATGGTGATTTGCAGGTTCCTTTGATCTTATTTTTAGCCTAACTTAGTTAAGTGTTTGCATTTTTCATTTGTAGAGGTCTTTTGAAGTATGTATGCTCTTCCCTCGCACCTTATAGGTGATCTTGGGAATTAAAAAAAATTCAAAAACCTTCTCTTTTATTTCCAAAACACTTCAATTTAAGTTTTACAAACAATTAACTTTTAAAATTGGATAAACGGATTTTTTTTTTAAAAATTACTTAAGTATTTTCCATTTCTTGCCACGTTTGAGTAAGATAGCTTGTTGTGTATGTTATTTCCTTTCATCTTACGATGATTTGGGAAATCAAAAGCAACATCTTTTTTTTCTTATATGATGCTATGGGAAAGTTACTAATATTGGTATAGGACTAAAATCGATTGTCAAAGGATCAAAGGCTAAAAAAATACTAATGTGTTTGATACAAGTTTTCAAAAGATGTACTACGTAAAAAACACACTAAATTTTACAAATATAAAAAAAACACAACATATTCATCACAATGTATATGTAGGTTCGGAAAATGGTATGTTCCTATCCACTTAACTAGAATGTAACCCCTTTGGCATAACACCTTAATCTATAAAAATGGGGGTGGTTCTAGGAACCCCAAAGTAGTCCACTTCTTAGTAACCTTGTGGAAAAAATGGGAAGTGCTCCACTTACCTACTTAAGTAGTGATACATTTTGTGAGTTAGAGTCAAATTTTTTCATATTGTGACCCCAGTGACAATACAACTGAACACACTAGATTCTCATTTTATTAGAAGGGGGTAAAGTAAATTTGAGATACTCCTTGGGAAACCTTTACAAATCGAGATCGCATTAGAAAAACTTGTGACACCTATTTGAGTGAGCTACCTAGGGGATCCATATCTTCTTGGAGCCCACTTTTCTAGCTCCGCTTACCTACTTAAGTAGTGATACATTTTGTGAGTTAGAGTCAAATTTTTTCATATCGTGACCCCAGTGACAATACAATTGAACACACTAGATGCTCATTTTATTAGAAGGGGGTAAAGTAAAGTTGAGATACTCCTCGGGAAACCTTTACAAATCGAGATCGCATTAGAAAAACTTGTGACACCTATTTGATTGAACTACCTAGGGGATCCATATCTTCTTGGAGCCCACTTTTCTAGTCTAAAACATCATGTCTTGTCAAGTTCTCACAAAGTGATGACTCGCTTGAAATCAAAACCTTGTTTTTCAAACAAGGTAAAGATTCCACTTAAGTTGAAGATAATTTTCACTCATCATAATATTTACAACATATCACTTAGTTTAGTTTCTTTCTCACCTTAGGACAAGGAAAAACTCTTCTCAGGTAATGCTTAGTTCATTTGCACCCCATTTGGTCTATACCTTTGCATTCTTGTTGGCCATTTAGGATAAGATAAGGCATTTTTTGCGAGTTTTATCATATTTTATTTTTTGCCACTTTTATGTTCATTTACGCTCATCCATGTTTGCGGCTGGGTTGTTAAATTTCTAAAGTGTGTGGGTATGTTTTTACATCTTGATAGCCACTTGATCTTGATTTCAAGATCATTGTCATAACTAGGTTTGGTTCCATCATTGTTTCCCCTTTTGATTTGTTATACTTTCTGCATTATAGCCATACAATTACAACACTTACATCTTGTTTTCATTTATGAGAACTTGGTATAAGTTTCTATATTGTATCGTTATTTTTGCACTTAGTTTTTATTCCAACATCATTTAAGGATCTTTTAGAGTGTTGATATTGTAATGTTTGTATCTAAATAACATCATCTTGATACTAATACCTCACTTTTTCCAAGTTTGGTTAAACATGTCGAGGTAGTGTTATTATGCTATTCACATTTGTAACTTCCATTGTTAAAAACTTATATTTTTTTGTATTTGAACTAGTTGTAGTATATCTTGTGGAGAGATCACTCCAATACAACCTTAGTGCTTAGGCTAATTTACTAGTGGGTTTACATGATTGTTCCTAGTATGATAGTACTTGCATAGTTTTGTACTTAGAACACTTCAAGACAATGAGACTCTAAGCAACTCATACCATGTATGCCTAAGTTTATTGCAACTTGGATAGACTTATATGAAACCTAGCACCACATACACTAGTAATGTTTTTTCATGTAAATGTGCAACGGGAAAATTGACTATTTTGAGCATGACAACTATACCCCGATGTCGAAAGTTTAAAAATTCACTCTTCTAATGCAGCCCAGGTCTACCCAGATGATGATAACTCATTTCCATAAGTTATTTAGGAAATTAAATTCAACCCCCTAGATGAGTTTAGGAATTCATTGAAAATGTAAATTTTAGGCATTTATGGGAAGGGCTATCATTGGCCTTCCTAAGACTGGAACAACCCCGTGGAGAAAAAAGGAGGAGCCTAATCTTACATAGAGATTAATTGAAGGCCTAGAAAAATCATGTAAGTGATTTAGAAAGATTCATAAAGTAGTTGGAAGAGTTGGGGCAGTTTCACCAAATTAGGGTTTACTGGCCTAGGAAATGCACATGCCAAAAAAGTTGTTGAGATTTGAAAGGTGATTTTGGGAGCTCCAGATGGAGTTGGGAGTAAAAAAAGACATCTTTAGAAAGGTAATTTCAATACGTACAAGATGGTGAAATTATTTTTTTCACAACACTTTGGAATAATGGGTCTAAAGGTAGTTTTTCTAATTCATAGGTAATGGACCAGATCACAAATCTAGTGTTTTAGGGATTATATGGATGCATTAAGATCTAATACCCCCACCATTAGATTTTTAATTCCAATTTCATTCAATTTCATATAAAATTTCACCAAAAACATATAATAGGAACTCAAGATATTGTCGCTTCAAGTTTCCCTCTTGTTGAGTTCTCGTAGTTTGTCAAATTTTAGGATGGACACATGTCAACTCTAGGACCTTGGTCCAATTTTATGTCCATTTTTTCCCTAAATAAAATTTATATGAGGTACATAAAAATTCACCAAGCCCCTATAAGCCCTCAAGTAAAAGATTCAACCTCTTGGACTGCTAGTTCAACCCCCAGGTGCTTGCAAGAGGTCAAACCCTCAACTGTCAAATCACTACCACATGGCATCACCTAATGCACTATGAAATTTGATGTCCTCTTTTCCCCTTTGTAAAAAGGGACATCAGGGACATAAAAATTGTTCCCATCCCCCAATAATCCTCATGGTTCATCATATGACCACTTTCAAATCCCCTAGTGCTTCCAACTTGCTTTTTGGGCTTAAACCTTCACCATTGAATCTTCGCCACTTGTCATCACCAGAAAATACATGAAAATTGATGTCCTTCATATCCCTTAATGCTTAAGGGACATGAGGGACATGAAAATTCACCTCACTCCCTACTTTGTAATTTTAAAAAAAATTTAAAATCCTCCCGTCGCTTTCTTTCCCTCTTCTAACTTCTAACCTTTTCACAGATTCACACTACCATTGCTCTGTAACTTTCTCTTACCCATGAATTTTTCACCATTTATGTACCTTACACCAGCTCCACTTCAGTGAAAATATCCTCTACTCCATGATAGCATGTAGGTTTCAAAGAGAAGTTTGATCAGAAGAGCTTTAAGAACAAAGAACGAGGGAGAAAAACATCTGAAGACTCTCATGGCCATGAAATGAAAATTCCAACATATCTAGCAAAATGGTGCATGGATTAAGATGATTTTTTTTTCATAATTTTTAGATACCATTAAAACCCCCATAATATATCTTTAATCCATAGCGTGGAGATTTCAAAGTGATGAAGTCTCTTTCTTAGCACAACGGAGAAAAAAATTGATTTCCCATCAAACTGGCACTCGAATCGAAGAGATATTTCATCAGAAGCACAAGAAGTAAAAACCCATATTAAAAACATGATTTTAATTATTAACAGAGGAGAAAATCAGACCTGTAATTTTTTGAGGTCAATCAATGGCTGTCGTGTTTAGAAGTGTTGCCAAGTCAAAAACTTGAAGTTTTAAAATCTCCCAAACTATTGATTGGGTAGGTCCAAGATTTCAATGGGATGATATTGGGAAAAAAACCATATAAGAAAAATTCATTCCACATCAATATGACCTCTAGAATCCCACTTTATAAAAATATCAGGTCTTCTACATGAGGGACTATTATTTCAGGAAAATCATCAACAAAATAACCCGCGTCAAACACATAGATGTACTGCAATTGAAAATTTGTTGAAATGGTCACGTTGGTCCAAAATCAAAAATTACTACAAATAGTAAGTGGTCTCATGAGTACCTACCAAAAATATAAAATTGGTTCAAAAGTTGAGAAGAATGCAGGGTGAAGAAAGGATTCAAGCTACCCTAATCATTTGAGGTCTAGAAAAACTATTTTTTGTACTTTCCAAAACTAGTAAGTTACCTTGTGGACACTTACTAAAAATAACAGGTTATTCAAAAGGGTGGATTTCATATAGGGAGCACACTGGGAGTTGAACATTTAAGTTGACATCACTAGTTTAAGACTAAAGAGGGAAAATCCTTAACAATCGCTAAAAATAGTTACCTTTTCCAAATATAGTAACTATCAAGCAAAATGAAGTTTAGATTCACATAGGCAAAAACAATGCAGTCTCATTCATATGACTATGCAGAAGTAGATGACAGTGAGGTAAGTTATATAGATCTCAACATTGTCTTTCGACACTCATTACATGCTTGAATTGGTATGTGTGAGGTGTAATTTGTAATTGACATCATCATACTATTCACCTTGTGTTTCATCAGGATTGTGTTCAAACCAACTAAGTAGTGTGGCAGTGTTGCAAGAAGTCAAGGTAGGATTTGTTCCAAAGATTCAGTCTCCTCAGAAAGTATCTTCATGAGTGATTCTCATGGTCACCAATGGAATCATTTGATAGTGTTTTTAAACATTTATTTCACAGTGTCCATGTGTCATCCAAGCAAATTCTCTCATGATCTAAATTTCACTACATTGGAGCATTGCATCGAATCGGTCAAGTAGAACAGTGGATCACTGAGGATTTTTCTTCATCATCATTGTTCTTCCTCTCTCTCTCTCTCCTCTCGTTCTATCTCCTTTCATCCCCCAAATTTCTATCTCCTTAATATTCTAATCTTGCATTGGGGTTGCACTTTTTCACATACCTTAATGTTTTTAATGTAATAAATCACCCTTCAATTATAAAATTTGAATTAATATTTTCCTAGGAATGTGAAAAGTATCAAGGCATATGAATCATCATTGGGAGGTATATGAAGAATCAACAGGAAAATGAAGAGGTGTTCGTCTTCTATAAATTGTAGTGCAATCCTCATTTGAGGGTCTTTTCAGCTATTCTTGTGAATTAAGGAGAGAGAAATCCTTGTCAAAGATCAAAGAGATAGAAAAATTATTCCATTCCCCCCACTCTCAAATTTCTTCCATTTCTTATGCTATGTATAATTTCTACTTGAGTATTAATACAAGAACAAGGATTTTCCAGCCTTTTTTTACTAAGGAATCTATTAATACTTTGTGTTCATTAAACTCTATTTGGTCTTGTTGTTGTTTGTAGTATTATTTCTTCCTAATTCCAATGCATGTGATTAAACTTATAACTAGTACATGCAAGAATCTGATTTTCTAATTGCAACATTATTTCCCCTACCTCATATGCTCACTCACTTTCTTGACAAAGTCCTCTCTGGTAAGAAATTGCTAGCTTTTTCGCAGGGTCCATGGAGTTCCCTTGTTAGATCTCCAGATGCAAGGCCAACCAAAAGAAAAATCACCATAATCATGCATGAATATACAGAAACTACACTAGTTAAGTAGATGGACTTAGATTCCTAGAGTGTTGGCAAAAAACACACTGATTTATCCCATTAATGTTTTTCTCACTAATAGATTTTAGTGCCCACCGTGGGGAAGACTCGATAACATCTGTACCCAAAATATGACCGTAAGGTCTAAAAATTAAAAAAAAAACTCAAATCTTCAATAAAAAATCAAATTTCAACATAAAATCATTTTTAAGGTGATTCCATCAATGAACAAATCCCTATCACATTCGTTTCTTGCACCATGAAGAAATTTCTACATTGGAGTGAAGTACCAATGAGTGACAACGAAGAAGAAAAAGAAGAATATCATGATTGAGAAACACACACAAGATACTTGTTTTCTATTGGAGTAAGCTCCACCCACTAATCAGTTGATGTACTATACAACTTATGGATCTTATAATTATTACCACCATAGCTTCTCCTCAATAGAGGCACTGGAAGACTTAAAGGAATATAACACTCGTAAGGCCATGGAAGTAAGACAGAATGCAACACCAAACCCTCCTCCTCCACAACAACAACTAACCCCAACATTTAACCCACCACCTTCAAAACTAATCATTCCTTCCCCTCAATACCCAAATGAGCAAGGTGGAAAACCTCAATTTGGAGGTGATAATCAAGGAAATAACTACAATCATAATTATCAAGGATATAACAATGGAAGATACCACAGAGGTTACAAAGGAGGTTATAGAGGGGGATACAGGGGAGGATATGATAATTATCAAGGAGGACGAGGATACCAAGTGTATCATAGAACTTGATCCTTGTAGTTTCTTTCATGAAAGAGGACATGATTCTTTTAGTTTCTCCAAATAAGTTCAATTTTATAGAATGGAGGCACAAAAATAGAGGAATTGGGAAGAGACACACAAAATAATGTCCAACATATTACAAAGATACCATGGGATGATGAGGCAATAGAAAAAGTCAAGGAGAGAGCGTCTAGATCAAGGAGTAGAAAAAAAATGAGGAAAAGGAGGAAGCTAAAGAAAGCTATATGAGGAGGAAAGAAATAAAATTAGAAAAATGTATTGAAGAACCAAGATATAGTGCCACAATTACTACTACAAGTGATACTAGGAAGGAATCTGCACATGGAAAGAAGAAAATAATTAGACTACCTCATGAAGAAAGTTCCTCTAGTGGAGAAAAATGGAATTTAAAAAAAATAGACCAGATCTTCATGAGAAATAAGTGGAGAAAAGTAGAGAAGTAATAAAGAAGGTAGAAATCTAAGAAGAAATGCAAAATACTTGTTTTATGGAAGAGGAAATCACTTCCCTAAAGGAGATCACCAGATTAACAATTAAACATGGTCTCACAAATAAATTGAAACAATTTAGTAAATATTGGAATAAGGAGAACAAAAGTGTTAATGTCTAAAGAATTGAAGTAGGACATCATCAAAAGAAAATAAATATCTTCTGCATGCAATGAACATGGCATAAATCCTCCATCTACTTAGATGAGATATATTTGACACCACCATTACCAAAGTATTGTTTGATCTTGGTGCAGATGTTAATATGATGTCAAAAACTACTTGGAAGAGACTTGGTAGGTCTCCCTTAGAACCCACTAGATATTTTATTGGATAAGAAGATGGGTCATCGAAAAAACCTTAGGAGCTTTGAAGAGTGTTGAATTTAATTGTATGGGCATCAAGAAGTTAGTAAAATTTGAAGTTGTTGAGAATGTGGCTCTAAATCCATCTTACAAACCCATTCTATATTTCAAATGATTTGTAGATTGCAATGGAACATTGCACGAAAGAGGAGGAAGTAACATTACACACAAATGGAATTTATGTACATATACCATTGCATGTAGGGATGAATGTTGTATGGGCTAAAGAAGTATGACATGATACTTTAGGAGAATATTTTGATGATATACAACAAGCATATGCCTTGAACAAATTATCTAATAATGATAAGGATTTTGAACTAAATTTAGATGGGGGAATATCATTCAAAAATAATTCTAGAATTGAAGTTTCAGATAACGTTGTGGGGGCATGGATACATGGATTCCCATAATTGAGAAGAAGAAAATTACATTACGTAAGAAGGATACCTCCACGAAAAATTGCTTTAGAAGATGATGACTTGGATGGGGTAGATGACATTCTTTGGCCTTCTCGAGAAAAAATTGAATAAGAAGATAGATATTATTATGCAAAATAAGAAATAGAATAAATTCCAATAAAAAGAGTATATAGATTGAGCTATGGAGCATCCACTAGACGTTATAAAAATATTTAGGGTTCAGAGAATTAAAAGGATACCTCAAGTAAATGGAGCAAATATTTCCAAATGAAAAAACTAAAATTAAAGCATTAGACGACACCCTGAAAATTAATGCAACATGATGGTGGGTTACTCAAAAATTTAGCATCTCTCACTGGAATTCTTTAACTACATTACTCAAGATAAGATATTTGGAAAGTTAAGTTTATTATAGGAGTATCCCTTAGTACATTGGTGAAAGTGATCCACAAAAGAATATTCAAATTTGTGAAAGACATTGGCAAACATGTGGTGAGAATTTTCATTTGATATGAACTCAATTATTCATTTAAAATTTAAGACCCATACCATGGTCATGTTACATGTACCAAGAGATAAGATGAGAGAAAAGAATTTAGGACCAGATTGTCAAGGTTTTATGTCATACATTCAATTTCTAGGATGTAGATCTTAGTACCATTTGGGCATTACAAAAGATCAGGACCTTTCTATTCCTAATTCTAGAAGAGGCAGTAGAACAAAATTTTCGAAGGATACCAAAAAATAAAGAACCTCAGAAACAAGAAAATATCAACAAAATCCCTAAGATGGCATACTACTTTGCAGTTGAAAAACAAGAGAGAAGAAAAACTAAAAAAATTGAGAAGGAATAAATTATAAATAAAATAATATATACATATATATAAAATAAAAATAAAAATAAATATTTTTTTTGCCTATCTAAAAACCGACAAATCGGTGGATAGGAAGATGAGTAGGATGAAAACCTACAAAGGTGTCCTTACTCTAATAACATAAGAAAATAGGAAAATAAAAGAAGAAGAAAAAATTAGCTGTGGAGGAAGCATACCCACGTGATGAAGGAAAGATAAGCCTCAGAGGTGGGATACCTGCACGCTAAAGGAAAAAGAAACCTTGAAGGTGGGATACCCATATGATGAAATAAAATAAAGTCATGGAGGTGATACCCGTGCAACAAGGAAAATACCACGGAATTAAGCAATAAAAGGAAAATCCTGCACAGTAAAGAGAAAAACCATGGAATGGAGGAAATGAAGCACAAATCCATGGGATGAATGAGTGAGAGGAAAAATATACGTAATAAAAAAAACTGTGGAGTGAGGGAATGAAAGGAAAAAGCCACATGGAAAGAAGACAAAATACACAAAAGAAACAAATGGATATCTCGCAACAAACACAATAAATGCAATAGGTATAATGGGAAGGTTATAAAAAGGCATCAACGTGTAAGGATTAAGACAGAAAAACCTAAAACAGTGAAAGAATAATTCACCAACAAAGATTGAAAAGAAGAGAGCTACGAAAAATTAGGGAAAATTGAGAGAGATGTATGTACTCCAATTGAAATCACACAAGACGAGTTCCCAAATCTACAAGATCAAAAGAAGTCACTCAAATAAAATAAGCATGATCTAGATGGGGAATTTTCACATATCCCATTCAAATTCACCCATACATAGGATTTATAAAAATATATTCATTCAAAAATTGTTGAATACAACACACACAACTCAAAGTAGATAGACAACTCTTTCTAGAAGAAAATTATGACACCAAGGAGATGCAATAAAAGAAGAATAACAAAGTGATCAGTGAATTGAAAATTTATGCATGGAGTAAAATTACATATTTTTCTAGGGAATATCAAGCAATTTGAGTTTAGTTGAACCAATTACACAACCAAATGTTATATTTCGATTAGTTGTACCCAATCACTACAGAAGTCAGGACTTGGGTTATGGAACTATGGGTGGTAGGTCGGTTAGCCACTAGAAGGAATAATACCATGATGAAAGATACCACTTTCCAATGGTAGTGACAAAGACAAAGTGTGGGGTACCTATTGCAGATATTTCCCACCATACGCTCAGGTATGCCTCTAAAGCTATATGTTTAAAAATTTATCATAAAAACCGAGAAGATGGGGCTCATGAGCTTAGTTCAAAATTTTCCCTCAACATGGTGAACTCTCATTTAGAGTATAACTTAGCTAAATTAATAGCCTCCAAATTCCATAAAAATACTAGAAAAATAAAGGAAGAGAAGCATACCTTTTGTTATGGGCCAGTATTTATATGTTTAGCCATGTATTTCACAAAAACCCTACCCCATTAATCCAAATTAGGTGAATGGTGGATTGACACACTTGTGGCCAAGAAAATTTTGGAGCATATGAATACACTAGATGGGGTTACCTAAATAACTTCTATATTAGGGTGGACAAATAGTTGCAAAAAGGGCCAGGGTGTTAGAAAAGATAGTAGCAAGATATGAAAAAGATATCATTTTTATTGTGGACATTTATTACACCTTTCTTTGACCAGTAATTATGTGAACTTCACACATACTAAAACTACCATATGAGGCTTCAAACGAGCTAGTAACTACTTCAGTTGAGGAAATCAAGAATCTACCTATGGACCCTAGGAAGCTAGTGCTACCTAATTATGATCAGGTCATTGAATAAACTTGGGAGGAGTATAAAAATAAGTACCAGAATCAATATGGAAAAATAGAAGCCAACAAAGTATTCCCTAAAACATATAAAATAAGACCGCAAAAATACCCTTCTATTTTAGTACCCACCACTAAACACCAAAAAGCACTAGCATCTAAAGAAAAATTGAAAGAATCTCAGGTCAGTGAAGAAGAAGATGAAGAAAAGGATTCTCAAGAGATAGAAGAAATTTTTGAGTTAGAAAAGGAGAAAACTCCCTCTCCCCCACCATCAAAAGAATAGGTATGGCCTCAATTTTTAGAAGAAGTGGGTGGAAATAAATTCGACCAAGACAACTTATGGATACTATAAGAAATGTCTATCTCTTAGCGGTATCTTACAAGTGTATCAAGAATATGAGGTTAGTATAGAAAGTGAACAGATGGCTATAGAAAAATCCACATTATAGTACATGGATAAATTTGTGTTGGTAGTTACAAATATTGTTTAATTAGTTCCACCAGAATAAAAAAGGAAATCTAGGATCAAGTAGAGGTGGAATAAACAAACCACCTGCAATCCCTTCAACAAGAAAGAACATCATTGAAACACAAAAAGAATAAGATTGTTGTGGATCAAAAATACATAAAGGAAGTGGAGGAAATAGTTTGGTTTCTTTTTAAAGCAAGGAAAGAAAGATATGATGAAACCACAAAGGCCACTACTCAAAAATCAAAATACGCAAAGGTAAAGGTGAAATAAAAGAAAATAAAGCACCTAGAAGAAGAACAACAGAAATCCGCGGAAGTGGCTAGGTAAAATAAGATAAAGAAAAAAAGAAGAGAAACAAAAGGAAATTGAGAAAAGTAAACAAATGGATAAATAAGAAAAAAAAATTGATTTAAGGATGTAGAGAAGAAATAGAAAGATGAAAAAACAAAGAAGAAATAATTGGATAAATAGAAAAAGGAACGGGAAAAGGCAGAGAGAAAACTGAATGAAGAGGCATAGAAGAAAAAGAAAGAATGAGAGAAACAGGAAAAACAAAACAAGATAGAAGAAGAAATAAAATATAAAGATAAGAAGGAGAAAGAGGAGATAGGAAAGAAGAAGAAGGAAGAAAAATCCAAGAAGGAGAAGGAAAAGAAAGAAAAGAAGGAGAAGGAAGAGAAAGCCAAGAAAAATAAGGAAGATAAAGAAAAGAAGAAGAAGGAAGAGTAAAAGGTGAAGGAGGAACAAAAAAAAGAAGAAGAGGAAAAGAAAAAAAAAAGAGAAGAAGGAATAAGAGGAAAAGGATAAGAAAGAAAAAGAAGATGAAGATAAGAAGAAACATGAAAAAATAGACCAAGAGAAGAAGGCATAAGAACATCAGACAATACCATCATCCTCATCGATAAATACATCCACAAGTATGGTACCAACACAAGCACCTAGATATTCTTAAGCTAAAATCAAACAAGCACTGTAATAAAGGAAAAAGTTTCAATCAGTACAATTTCAACAAGGGGTGGTGGAACAAACCACAGATGGCTTTAAGGTACATTTGAACAAACTCTCCCTCCTAAAAATAACAACTTGTAGCCAAGTGTTAGAAAAAAGTGCCAAACAGGATTGGATGCAATAGTGTGTGGATATAGAAGAAATAATGAAGAAAATCTTATCATCCATCCAAATAGATAAACTACACATTATAAAAAACTACAATTTGCAAGTAGAGGTGGTTATAGAGAATCCAACGAATGAAATCATAAAAGAAGATAAATGCAACTTAGATGTAGAGAAAAATAAAATCTGCGAGGAAGTAGTAGAATAATATAAACAAAACATCCTAAAGCCATAGACTTTGGAAAACCAGAAAAGAAGGAAGGAAATGCAAGCCATGATGAATAATTTTGAGAAAACAATAAAAATTCTAGAGCCTATTATACATACACAATAGGATGGCCTAGCGTCACTTAGAAAGAAAAATAATAGCTTGACAAGTTAGAGAAATAGATACATGTGGAATCAACAAAGTATGACATCAACAAGGACAAAGATAAAGCCCAAAGATGGAAGATAGATTAATTAATAGATATGTACCAAACCAAGAAAAGGTCACGGACTGAAAATATGCAAGAGTGTAGTACATCTTTAGACATAGATATCATTAGAATGCAGCAAGAACTTACAACTTCCTAGAACATATTGAAGCAGTTTTAGGCCAAATCAGCACAATATGACATCAACAAATTGATCCAAATGTAGATACCAAAATTGGGTCATACTCCCCTTAAACCCCATTAATTTAATTAATCATACCCTACCTATTCATATCCCCTAGTGCACATGTTAATTAAATTAATTATCTTAATTAAATTAATTAATATCCTCACTTAACCACCTCACCTAGCCACCTCACTCAATGACCTACTCAAACCTCATTAATGACCTAAGACCAAGTCTAAACCTATCCTAACTAACTAGGACTTAGTCTAAACCTAGACTTAACTCCTATTAACAAACCTAAAAGGACTCCTACTTATCTTGCCATGATCTATCACTCAAGACTCAATAGAAGGTTGGAGATCACACCAAAAATAGCAACAATCTGGCTATTCTTGGCCAACCTAGATATCCTCTCCTTGACAGGTGTCGGTTATATCTCAACCGATGCTAGTTATATCTCAACCAATGTTGGTCACCTAATCATGGTTGGTTAGGTTAAATACATTTCTAAAATCCTTTTCCTAGGTTTTTCAATTGATTCAAGATCTCATTTCTTCCAGAGACTTGGAGCACTCAAATTTCTTGAGCACTTTTCTTAAGCACTCAGGAAAAAGAAGACACACGGGAGAACTACCAACATCAGTCACCATTCTATCATCCTCTTCATGATCATAAATTCAAAAAAATAAGGCACGAAGGTCTGAAATTCCGCAACATGAATATAATGAATCTTCTCTTTAGATCTCTACTGTCACCATCGTCATCACCTATGTCCTAAAATCTATGTTCTAGTAAGTAAATTTACATCTCTACATTGAATCTCTAGTTTCCTTGTGTAGATTTATTTATTCATCCTTGTAGTCTATTTCTTTCCACACCCATATACTTCCTTCCTTCCATCAACCCATCGCTTGATCATACTCAGACGTTTCACCCATTTTCACCCTCTCCTAATCATCTCTGAGTCCTCAGAACCATTTTATGACCCAACTCTCACCATTTCCAACCTCTATGCAATCACATGGAGTCTAAAAAACCAATTCTAATAACTTTCTAATAATTTCCCCTACAAATGTTGGTTAGGAAACCAACATCAGTCACTGTTGTTAATCGATATCGGTCAGTCAGCTAACACCGATTAATGTGTTTGTCAATATAGCTCAGACCAATTAGCTAATACCCACTTCTTAATAGCCCAGAACCATTTCTAATCCTTACTAGACCTTACCCAAAGCCTGTACCATACCTACAACTCAACACCAGCCAATCAACCCTCCCATTTTGAACTTAAATTGCCTTTTGCATGACCTTTCTTATTGTTTTGTATGAGATACCTAAATCATTTCAATTCCAATAGGATCTTTACTTCATGTATGATTTAACCAACATTAATATTGTTATATAAAAGTGGACTGACATCCTGTTCAGGAAGTATCACACTTCTTGGATCTAGCTTCAACTAGGTATTCCACTGATTGTTTTCTTAAACTCTATTTGGTGGTATTTTTTGGAATATATAGGTAGTTCTTCCTAGTCGAAAGGGAGCTCTCACATCCATTCTAATCCAAAAATCATCTATGTGCTCATTCGACCTTCAACCAACATTACAATTAGTATTCCTCCTTGGCCTTCTACCCTTCTTTTCTTTATTAATTTTATAAGAATCTAGTGAAACATTTTTGCATGGCCGGTGAGACCCATCAGGGGTTCATTTGCATTTATTCATTCCTAGGTAAAAGTTGTGTGTTTATTTCTCTTTGAAAAGTATTCACATTAATTTTCTTCTCTCGAATCTTCTCCTTCTTTATATTGACTAAAATTAATCATACTTTTGGTGGTTTAAAAATAACATGTCTTCTTTTCTATTACATTGCATTAGTGAAAGAGCATTCTTCTTTGTCTTCTCCATTTGCTACATCAAATGTAATTGTGGATTTGGGCTTAAAAAACTTACATTTGGTTTTGGATTGTTTCATTATAGCTCACATTAATTTGAGGGAAACCTATAGGCTAGAAGTCATGCACAGCTGATGGTTGAAAAATTTAATCATAGTTCACATACACACTTTCTCTATACCAAACCACTTACATAATTTACGCATCTTCTTAAAAATCCTCCTACCTAGAAGAAGTTGTGAATGATCACACGATCAAAGGATTGACAGTGGGCACCCAGCTGGTTTCTCTATGCAGTCATTATATCAGAGAAAGGACTGCTCCCACCAAAACTTTACCTGAAACCATCCTTAGATCTTGGATTTTCATAGGACACCTTCTATCAAACCAAAAACTTTATTTTGTTCATGATTCAGTCTTAAAAACATAAGCTAAAACTTAAAATTCACCCATATGATTTCATATTTCTTAACTTTTGGTTGATTAGTGTTTTGAGTTGTGAGGACGTGTTCTCCATTTTTTATTTCTTCTTTTCACACTCCACAATTATAGTTGGTGTATTCCAGGTTTTTCTGAGTGTGTTAGGATCCATCACTATCATACTCAGATTTATGGGTTGATATTTTACCTTATCTAAGTCACAAAAATAAACTTTTCCCATATTCTTAGATTTCACAGTGATCGTAGTCAGTCCAGCAACTGAAATCTATTTACTCATCTAACAATCATTGATTTACCTGGCCGTTGTCAGTTATTTGCTTTTTGGTCATGTTACCAAAAATAGTACCCACCACATTTTATGTTGTTTCTGAAGTTCCTCAGACATATCATCATACCCCTAGATCTTTAAAATCACTATCAGATCTAGTTTTATCTCATTTTCATTAGTTATTGCCCCATTTGCAAAATTTTTGATTTCCTACAGTAACTGGTATTGGTTAACCTAACCAGCATCAGTCACCCTATCACCATAATCAGTTAACCCAGCCACTGTTAGTTCCTATGTTTTAATTTTTAATTAAAACAACGACCTACTTTTACCTCTTGGAACTGTTTTTCTCCATGTCTTCTATTTTTCTCTATCATTTATAGAGATCAAATTACCTGGTCTATGCCAACTCACATGGTTTTGACTCATAGCCAAGCCAACACCCTTGTGTTTCATGCTATCCTTCAGCCACTCCCACCTAGCCCATCACCACCTTCCATCATGTCACCTATGGATCCTACTCAGTCCATTATCATCAGTACTGGTGATGAGGAGTTTGCAAGACTCCTTGACCACAAACCCACTTCCTTACAACATTATATTTCCCATTCATCTACTCGAGATTCATTAAGACAACTAGTATATGACATGATTTTTTCCACCCCCCCCTACCCTCACCCCCACTTCGGTGTCAGCTAGTAATAGCTTGGCCTTACCTTCATCCACCTTATAACTTGCGGTATCCCAACTTGACCCCACATCATCTATATCTATGTCACCTATGGCATCGGTAATGTTGTTGACATCAGTTACTCCCATGGTGTCAACTACTCCTTCATCGGTCATCTTTAGCATAGGCCTTTCTGCACCGGCCACTTTGTATATACCTATTGCATTACAACCACCCATGGTTTTGGAAATCCATACCCCATTCCAAAACATCATCCTCTCCATCCCATAGTCTTTACATACAATCACTACAAGGATCGCTACATCCACCCCACCTACTTACACATATCACCAACAACCACCTATCTCATCTATCACCTATTCGGGATATTTCCTATCTGCATCTATTCACCCCTTTTAGTTTCCCATACTTGGCACCACCATATACTGAAATGTCATCAACATCATACATTCATCATCAACCCCCTTATATTATATGGGGTGCCTAGTCATCACAACCTACCAATGACCTTATTAAAATTATGACGAAAAAGATGTAGACATTGGAAGCATCAGTTTCTGGCCCTTGCAACTCTCTAACTTACAATGAAATCTACAATGAGCCCATTCATTTTTCTATTCCCATTCATCCATATTCTACACATTGTGAAATTCCCAAATTTAACTAGTTCAATAGCAAAGAGGACCCATAACAACACTTGTGGTCTTTCAAACATGGGTATTATTTAATCACTCATGATGATTCTCTACTCTTGTGGACATTATTTATGTCCTTAACAAGACCTGCATTGGATTGGTATAGTGGTTTACCTCGACATTCCATTTACTCATTTAACCAAGTGTCTCAAGCCTTCCTAGACCATTTTTAATCAATATCATCAAGAAGGTCACCATGAATGACTTGTACTTGACATGACAATACGACAAGTCTATCATAGATTTTTTTGTCTTGGCGGAACCATCAACCAGCTTACATTCCATCTACCTAAAACTGAGATTATAGAGTTTTTCACTAGGGCTTGTGTCAAGCACATATCACCAACTCTCCAAGTCCAAAACTTTTGTACCTTTGATGAAGAATTCACCATGGCTAGAAAACTTGAAATACATGTCATATAAGAGAATAAAATTCAATTACATAACAAAAACACTACATTCAATTCAAATGAGGCCTCTTCCTCTTCTAAACTGTAAAAGAATTATTCCAAAGCCAAAGGATCTGCCAACATGGTAGTTTTAAAATGTGGCCCATCTCACCAATCAAATCAATTGAAACCTTCTTCCAACCTTTCTCCCGTTCAAGCTTTCCATTTCAAGAAAAAGCAATGAAAGTACAATCCCATATGAGTGCCCTATTCATCGGTTTTAGAAAAAATTCTAAAATTCAGATCAATTTCTCTTCCACCCATCAAACCACATACTGGTTTTGACCCTACTTGTCTTATGTTTGCATGGTACAAGGAACATGATTACTGCAACTACCATCATGTAAAATTTCATAGTGATGGTAATTGTATAACCTTCAAATACATTGTCCAGGAAATGTTAGCCAACGAAGTTCTTGTCTTAGAAAACCTTAATACACCAGCTAATCAGAAATTACATATCTTCAAGAAGCCATTTCCTAATCAAAACCCCGTCATCTACCCAAACCAGCGAACCTTCAAGTAATGACAGTAATGTCCATGAGTTCCATGTTGTGTTTGATACCATACCGTCCCTTCCTCAATTTCCTCCTATCCCCTCCATCGAGGAGATTCTAGCACGAGCTACTTTACCCATGGAGGAGCCTATTTAATCTACTCCTTCACCCACATAGGATTCCCCTTCCTCTCCCCCTTCACCCATGGAGGAGACCACAATATCTTCCAATGTCATTTCACCACTCCCCTCGCAACCTAATGAACAACCTACATGTTAACTCTCCTATCCACCGGAGAGTCATGCTCACCTCCCCCTCCACTGAAAGAAGAACCTACCTCATCCAACATGTCATCTCCCCTACAAATAGAGGATCCTTTAGAAGCACCACTACCTATTGGTGATAATTCCCCATTAGCCTTCTAGGATCTAGTTTATTTTCTCTCGGATCTCTTACCTATAGAGTCCGAAGCCAACAAGTTCCACATCTCATAGAAATACTTTAGAAGGATTACAACTAAATCAACATCATCTCCTCTTACAACAGTGTCATTTTCATGCATGGAAGACCACGTGAATTATGTTGATAATTCCATGCTTTAGGGACGTCTCCAGCTACCCTTTTCAACCCAAATGAAAATGTCATCTATTGATACCTCTACAATTTATCAAAAGTTATTTCAAACAATCAAACCAACCATACCCATACCGGTCATAACAACCTCTTCTTCATCACCCTTACCTACACCTAAACCTTTAGCAACAATCAAACCTGATCCTATGCATAAGAACCTACCTAAACCTACACCTTCTCCCACATCTAGAACCATCACCACATTAGGAGTCATGCTGACATCAAGTCTAGTCCATTCTCCTATCAAATTGAATTTAGCCACATCTTCACAAACCCATGCAAAAAATATTCCTCCACCTAATAGTAATACCTAACCTTCTAGGACGCATACACTAGTTTCACCCACTACTCCTCTGTCACCTTCACCACTACCCTCCATTCTAGGACCTCACCCGTCGACCTTGGCCAAGAAACATCCTATCTAAGGTAAACCAAAAGCATAACAACATGCATCTTCATCACGATCTTTATCACAAATAGCTTACCTACACAGTTCACACCTTTTATGTTACCCACATATTTATTACCACCTATAGCCCCACCACCTATAGTAACCTCATCAGTACCATTGATATTTCCTTCTCTTCAACCCATACCTTCCACCTTGCCTCTGTCAGTAACCTTCACCACACCTCCTTTATTACCTTGGCTAACTTGTCCTCTTCTGCCATCTTCCTTTCCTTTCACATCGCGTAATCCTTACTCACCTTTATCCTGGAAGGTGTAATAAAAAATAAAAAACCCACTACCCTCCAAAGAGATAGTTAAGCCTACAACACCTTCTATCACTAGTTTATCTACTATACCTTTACCCAATAGCATACAACCCAAACCAAAAATAGTACCATATACCAAACTAGTGGTCAAACCCACTTCACATCCAATTTCATCTCCTGTGATGCCTCTCCCACCAAAATCAGCCACACTTCAATACAAACCCACACTCAGCTCACATTGTGATCCATTGCCAGGGTCTTATGCCAACATTCTAGCTAGCATTTTAGAGACCTCTATCATCACATTTCCACCACTTAAACCTTACAACCCACTCAAACCCAAACCAAAATGGTTTGATGATACTAAAATTTGTTTCTATCATCGTGTGCTAGGGCATGATGTATAAAGCTATAAGGCTCTTAAAACCATTCTCCATCAACTGTGTCCTCTTGAAGAAATTTTTTACGATGATGATATTTTAGACAAGGACCCTATTTTCCCTTCACCTATCACCACACATCATCATCCCTTACCTATCCAGTGACATTCATCTCCACCTCCAAAACCCATTTATCCTCCTCAAAAATATGAGATCAATATGGTCTGCATAAGAGAGTTAGCCAAACCTCTGCCTAAATGCCAATGTGTTGCTTTCTTTGCACAACACCAGTATATTACCTCATAATTCTATTTCCCATATTTTTGCTACACTTATCATGACTCATCTGATCCCTCACCCTATATTAATATGGTTATCATTTCCAGTCGTACCTAGAAATAAAAAGGAAAGGAGAAAACAACTAGCACATATGTTAATCCTATGCCCAATATACCATCTCCACCTGCACAAAGAATTACCATTCGGGGACCCACATGCCCTATTTCTCATAGGGTTTCCCATCATATAATGATAAAATAATGGCACCAATCCCCTCTAAAAATTTCTTTGTATGAACTTGTCCAAACTTCTGAATCCCATCGACAGGCCCTCATAGAGGTTTTGTAATCCATTAAGGTTTTACCTAATGACCCTATGCTCATGGCCTCCATCATCACCCCTCACCATGCGGTCTTACTCACCAATTCATCCCCTTCCTCTATACCTGCTACCACTCATCAAGTAGCCACACACAGTTTCTCTAACGATGAGATTGTACCTCTCTACTCAAATGATCTTGATCCCACCATTTTCATTTCCATTTACATCGATAATATACGTGTTCGACGTGTTATTATCAATGGTGGTGCCAGCATCAACATCATCTCCTCCCACGCGTACAACCAAATGTGCATCCCTTCCGATTGCATGCATAAAAACCCAATTATGTTTCATTCATTCAATGATGCCATCACTTCCACCCTTGGCACAATCATTCTCCACATTCGTGTGGGCCCCCATACTGTTATGAAATTATTCTATGGCTTAGATGGGGAATTCTAGTATAACATGTTACTTGGAAAACCTTGGATATGCGTCATGGGTTATGTTCCTTCAACCTTACACCACTATGTAAAATTTAAACATGAAGGACATAACTATACCATTCCATCCAACGTTTCACCATTCAAATCCTATAACATATTGTATAGACCTAATGATGTTCTTGTACTAGTTAAGGTATCCACCACCGCTTCCACTTCTCCTTCACCCACAACCCTATTCACCAATGCTACTGCCACCTCTCATACACCAAACGCCTCTATTCCCACTAATTCCACAACCTCCGCAATTGACCCATCCGCTAACCCATATACTTCTCAACCAACCAATGCTTCTTCTTCACAATCACCTAATGATTAATCTATTCCCGCTACCCACATATCAACTACTGATCCCTTAGAAGGTATTTTTCAATGTCTCACTATGGGGGAGTACAACCTATAAAATATCAAAACATTCCTTACTCCTCAAGAGTATGGTAACCTTCACCAACATCATCGCTATGATCACCGCATAGGCGATTTTTTCCCTTATGGTCCTCCCCACCTTCGTACCAACTTAGCATATGGGGCACTTGATAATTCTACCTAGTAGCCCAAGCCACCTTCCCAAATGCGACCATTTTCATCTAACCTCCAATCTCTTACCAACCGCCACTTCATCCACACCTTCCTCCATCACTATGCATGAAAGGGCTTTGGATTTTCTTTCTATGATTATGAATGTCATATTGATATCCCATGTATAACATGTAAACATAAAGATGGAAGTGGTATTGGATTTACTGAACCATCTTCCAAGAAATCCCTTGTTGAACTCATTGAGGATGATAACCTTCCTTTGCGCCATCTACCAACTTCACCACCTTCACCTACAGAGTCTATGGATCCAAAATCCATTCCTCCTAACTTTTTTTGTGTGAATCATTTCCTTGGGACCTCTTACTTATCAATGAGATGGAAAGGCTCCCTCTTCTCTTCCTTTCCTTTATCTTTACATGATCGATGATGATATACCTTCTATTAATGTCATTTAATGTTAGGATGATGAGTCTATTCTCACCTACCTTGGTGTGGGAGATTCTTATATTCACCATTTGTTACCTTTTGAGACACAAACCATGTTAAAAGAATTGACCATTGAAATCAATATTAACACTCAGGATGACCCACACATTTTTAAGATAGGTCAATCTTTAGGTGTTGCTGAGAAGGAAGCTTTTACTTCTTTTCTCTGGGATCATAGCAATGCTTTTGCATGGTCCTATTATCTTGAATTCACCCTTCAAGGTAAATTTGGATAACCTTCATAATTTCTGTAGGCTTGAGCAAGTATAATTGGTTCGAGGCCCAAAATCAGGTTTTGGGGGTCCCTTTAGCTCTTCTCTAACTTCTCTATCCAAGGAAAAAATTCAAGGAGTTAGAAAAAATTTAAAAAATCTAAAAAAATGGCTTCTTTTAGTGTATTGCGGGTTTTTCAAAAAAAATTGTCCCAAGCAGTCCATGGGACAGTGGGACATTCGGGCCCCGGAAAGTAAAAATGGCCAATTTGCAATGGAATCAGTTAAGTCAGAATTTTTTTTCCCAGGCGGTTCGTAGGACAGCTAGACAGTTGGGCTCCGAAAAGGTGACTTTGCTGAGTTACAAGGCGGGTTGAGTGTGGTGTGGAAAAAGTAGAGGTCAATGGCGCTGATGGCACCGACAATGGGACAGTTGGGACAGGGAAGCCCGAATCAGGTGATGTGGAAAAGGGAGGCTAACATGGTCTAAGTGTCGTAAGAACACGAGTTCCCTGTAAAGCCAAAATTTTTGCAGTAGAGAGACTTATGGGTGGTGCAGAGAAAATTTTCTGAGACAGCTTGGACACATGAACCCGTAATCACTGAAATGCCCGCAATATAAAGGAAAAGTCAACTCCTGACCTCCAAACTTCAAACGACCATAAATTTTGACCCAGAGCTCCGATTTTAATGAAATTTTAATGAGGGTGGATATGTGAAAATAAAGGTAACATCTCCATCTCTGATAAATTAAATGACCAGTCCCAAGAAATGGAAGAAATGCCTACACTTATAATGTCATATCTTTTGCAATTATCAGCAAAAAATACAAGAAATTGGTACCATTGGAATCATGTCTCTGAGCCCGATGTAAAGAAATCAAGAAATTCAAATTTTTATGAAGAATTGATGGATATTTTTCTGAAAACATTCCCAGTTCATAACAATGCTTTATTTGGTAGTTGGGATGCATTCAATGAAGCATGGGTAGACATTTCTCATTGTTGCAAGTGATGGGATAGTAGGGGGTACCTTTTGCAAGCAACATACCATCATTTCAATCTATTTATGTCATCTTACAAGTGGTGGGAGGATAGATTTCAGGATTTTCATTTTCTCCCTCTCTCTCTCTCTCTCTTCTCAGAATTCTATAAATTGGAGTGTTGGGCTCATTTTAAAGGGGGATAGTTTTTTTGTAGAAAAACTCTGTAAAATGTGTTTTGTTAATCCAATGTGTTGTAGGCCCTTGTAATGGACTCCTTGCATGGTGATCAATGCCCTTATTTTGTAACATATTGAACTGTGCATATCAATGAAGTAATAAATATGAGTTTTTGGATGCCTCTTCCCCTGTTGTGTTTGTTTTGATTATTCTTGCCTCTTCAACCTTATGAAAATATATTGTGTCTATCTTATGATCTTATAGGGATTCATTATCATTGTTTATGTATAAAATATTATTGAGAATACATTTTCTAGACCGTGGAGAAATGTTATCACCCCTTCTAGTATGCACTTTTCTTCTACTTTTCACACATTGGAAGATTGTTCTCATACCCTCCTTTTCTGGTGTTTCACCGCTTTAGTGTAGGCTTTGATTTCATGAAATATCTCTCCCTAGTCCCTTGGAAAGTTAGATTAGGACATGATAGTTTTTCCTACATTAGATTAGATTGTGGCAGGTAGTTTAGGAGCAAGAACCAAATTTTTCTAGAGGTATATCTCCAGTAGCAAGTCCCACAACTTGGAAATAGTACCCATGTTATCCAATCATACCATGAGCTCAAGCACACACACTTGTGCAAAATTAAGGGTGTTTTGATTTTTTGATAACAGGTCCTACGCTAATATGCATGGTATTGACCCAAACATTTGGTCCACAATATCGTCACCATCCCTGAAGTTAAACCTGTTAAATAGAAGCTACAGAAAATGCATATTTGCATTGCTCTTCTTGTAAAAGAAGAACTTCAATGCCTTATTTAAGTTTCCTTCATCTTACCCATTGATTATCCCCAATGGATCTCTAACATTGTTCCTGTCACAAAAGTGACAGGGGGACTCCACATTTGAATAGATTTCCATGACCTTAACTTAGCTTCCCCAAAGATGACTTTCCTCTGCCTAGTATTGACCAACTAGTTGATCTCACTGCTGGCCATGAGATGCTATCACTCATGGATGGTTTCTCAAGTTATAACCAAATATTACTTGCCCTAGAAGATCAATAGAAAACCTCCTTCATCACTCCTTGGGGGACCTTCTACTATCAAGGCATGCCCTTTGGCCTTAAAAATGTTGGTGCCACATATCAGCGGGCTATGACTTATATCTTTCATGACATCATGAAACGCATACTGGAATATTACATTGATGATCTTCTTGCCGAATTAGAACATTGGGCCAAACACCTTATTGTCCCTAAGGTCATCTTTGACCGTCTCATCAAATATTATGTTTTCCTTTAACCCAAGAAGTGTGTCTTCGCTATTCTTTTTGGCAAGATCCTTTGTTTTATCATTTATTTACATGGCATAGAATTTGACCCCTCTAAAATCAAGGCTATTCTCGAAATTCCTCCACCTACTAACCATAATCAACTTTGTAGTTTTGTTATCCCGTAAAATTGGCAAGGGAAATTTTACAGATAACCTACCAAAATTTTGTTTCGGTCCTTCGTCAGGGACCCCTTGCGTTCAGAACGTTGCAAAATCCCTTCCTCGGAAATCTAGTTTTCCGAACTTAACCATTTTTGGTCTTTTTTTGTCAGGCGCACATAATGACTATGCAACATCAAGTTTTCATGCACCCCCTTTTAAGCCTTTGGCTCATGCTTTCTTATGTCAGCAGGTGTTTTGGTGTGCCTCACTATGTTGAGTCTTTCTTGCATGCGCCAAGGCGCATGTGCCTTCATGTCAACAATACTTTTGTTGCGCCACTTTTTGGTGCACCAAGGGCGCACATATTCTTGTGTCGACATAACTTTCGGTGCACCAAAGGCGCACATAACTTTGTGTTGGCAAGCCTTTCGGTGTGCCAAGGGTGCACGCTTTCTTGTGTCGACAGTGCTTTTCATGCGCCACTTAAAAATTTGGTGGCATATTTATTACCACTTCACCTATATATAGGCGCATCTGCACTGTCATTATCATCCGACACATCACGTGATTTTTCTCTTACATTTTGTAGCTTCCAGTGTACCTACCCTGTCGTTTTTGAATCACTTCGTGGACCCGTTTTCACACTTCTCCATTATATAATCTTGGTAAGGGGTCCTCATTTCTTTTGTGTATTTTGTGCTTTGGTTTTTGGCTGCTTGTTGGTATGGATTGAGTTAAAAAAGCTATCAAAACATGAACTCCCCACCCTCCTTGTTGTTTCCCCCCTCTTTCCAGATCCGCTAGTAAAGGGGACTCTATCCTAAAAAATGGCTTGGAACTCTTTGATTAAAGCTTCTTCATAACCCAAAAGTACCCTTAAAAAGAAGCTTGTCAACATGCAAAACCCCTTAGAGAAAGATCATGGCTTGAAAAGATGTCACTGTTATTTTTCTCCTTTGGCGCATCTGTCGTCCCTGTAACATAATACACAGTCACGCCAATGGCGCACATACCATGATTGTTACACAACGAACAGTTACAGCCTCAAGGCACACTACCTTCACTTGTTACAAACACTTTCCTTGCACCCTACTTGGCGCACCCAACTCATATGTTGCAGTATTTAACCCTACGCCCTTTGGCGCACCCTGTATGTATGCAACATTCAAATTACATGCGCTAAGTGCAACTGTTGAAGCGGCACAGATGCACCCATTGTATCAATGACATCATGTTATGTAGACCTTCCATGTGACGCACCAAGCTTTCCTGTGGCACATGAAAAAATGATGTTACACGCATTAAACTTGCGCCCTTTGGCGCATCCTGTACCCGTGTAACATGAAAAATATCCACGCTCTTTATAAAATGTATACACATGGCGTAGGCGCACTTGTGCTTACAACAACAAAAATGCACCCTGCAGTGTCCATGCGCCATGCGCCCTTTGGCGCTGTTTTATCCCTTGCAGCAGCCCTTTCCTGTGCGCCATATTATTTAGCCCTGTAACCAGCATTATTCGTGCACCCTGTGCCCTGAGGCCTTAAATCACTAACTCTTTCCTCTGTTGACACTTTAATGAAAGATCAAATGACTAATATGACCTTCTTATGTTGGGTTTCACTTCTTCTTCTTGCAGATCAGCAATTAAGTACAAAGTTACATATGTCAACATCAAGCAAGAGACCTACCAAGTCTAAGGGTAAAGCCAAGCTCACAGAAGAAGAAATGAAGTATAAATATCAGAGGGTCAGGATGCCCGAGTCCCAGGCCGAGTGTGACCTAGACATCAGAGACTCAGAACTGGGTCATATTGACATGGAAGATTTCTGGGCCAAAACCCAGAGGGTCACAAAGAAGTCAATGGATGGACAAGCTGATGGGCAGTGCACTGCACTTTGCTAGAGGAATCCTAGTTAGTGTTGTGAACAACGAATTCATGATGGTAGTTGCCCGACGCTACAATAAAAACACAAGATGTGTCCACAATGAGAAGGGTGAGGTTATAATCAACCTCACTTCCCGGAACTTTGAAATAATGCTCGGCATCCCTCACCACCAGCACTTTGTGGCCGTAAGCCGGGAAGATTGCATCAAGGCCTGGGACGACAATGAGGATCAGTGCATACAGCTGATGAATGAGGTATATTTGAAGAACAAAAAGGTGGTGACTCGTTGGCCACAAGTCATACATCACAGTGACTTTTCAGAGGAAGTCAACGACACAATCACGTTCCTGAGTAGAGTCTTTGGGCTTCCTAACACCCATTATTTTCACAAGTGGATGCTGCGATATCTAGAAACAATGAACAAAAATGTGCCCGATCAACGCTTTGAGTGGGCAGAAATCTTAAGCAGCACAATATCTGAGCAGCTCCAACAACTTAACACAACAGGGAGGTTCTATATGAACTCCTATGTGGTCTATGATGCAGCTTCAGAGAGAGAATATCCAGCTCTGATGCGATGCAGAGTTTGGCCCCAGGTTAAAATATATGAATACTATCCAGAACTGAAGCTGGAAAATAGTATCCCCCAATTCACAAAAATCAATGATGCATTCTTCTATTTCATCATCTACCTGTTGAGGCCGAATATGACTCACGGTCGTATGACCAAGAGCATCGTAGCAGCTACAGAGAAATGGGGGGCCCTGTTTACTCAATTCCCCACATTCACCTATCTGAGGGCAGTTAACTTCTTGGGAGAACTAACTAAATTACCGAGATATGCCGGTCCCAAGTTGATCCTGTTGGAGTTTTCGAGGCAACATATTAATTACCACGAAAAATTTCCTAAAGAGGAAGAAGGGTGGGACTCCTTTCCCCCTCATAGTGGGTAGGTATACGTGTCTCACTCACCACAAGGAAAAAGACATGTTTGCAGAGTTGGAGCTGCTGAATTTGAAACATAACTTCCCAGCAAGGCCCACCTTCGACCTAAGAAATTTTTTGCCCAGGGCCAAGCTCGATCCGATCCACATCCCTCAGATCAAAGATATCTACATTGACATATATAATGAGGTCGAGCTCAGGAGGAAGGATCATTCCCGCTTGGCCTTAGCAGAAATCATCCAGTACGGGGTAGCCATCGTCCCAAAAGGCTACCAAACTGCTGAGCAAGAATTTGATCAAGTATATCCTGACATGGGTGGGGACGATTGGCCTTTCACGGTGATTGATAGAACCAAAGCTCCTCAAACAATCAAGGAGAGGGTCAAGGAAACTTTGCGAAGAACAGAGCATTAGTGCCAAATGAATGGACTTATCTACCTCGGAGTCGATTTCATAACCTCTCCATTGGGCAACGCACCTCCTCGGGCAAAACAGCAGCCAAAAGGCAAGGGAAAAGGAAAAGAGGGTGAATCCAGCTCTACCTAAGAGGAAGCTCCTGAAAGCCCTCCTTCCACTTCACAAGAACGGGTTGCAATCCTGGAAAGCTCAAAGGACGAAACAGCAGAAGATGTTCCAACAAGCACATCCACTCAGGATGTGGCCACAGCTATAACAATCAAGGTCCCTTATGTTCCTTCTCCTTCTCCTCCTTCCCCTCCTCGAGTGACCCAAGCGACCATTCCTTTGGTCGTGTCCTCTCCCCCTTCTTCTACTGTTCCTCCTGCTTCTTCATCCATCTTCTCCTCTCTCGCGGAGCTGTCCCCCTCCATTTCTTCCCTCATCTCTTAGCACCCTTCCCTTCCTAGGACTTCCTCACATGTAGTATCCCTTCCTCCCGTGAGCGCTTCTTTGGCTTTCCTCTCAATGCCGCCACCACGTGTCTCTGCATTTTTCCCTTCTACTATTGCAGCTGCCCCCTTCTCTATTTCTGCTCCTTCTCCCATAAGTCCATCCTGGATCTCCCATCACCTAAGTTAGCAGAAAAGGAAAGTTCCCATTGCACCGATGGACTTCTCCATGATCCCATAAAAAGGGACAAAGAAGCAAAAGCCCATAACCTACTTCTCTCAGAGTATAACAGAGGAGAGAATGATGGAGATTGCATACCCCAATCCTTTGAAGGATAAAAAGGATCTGTCTTCGACGGATTACACAGTGACTCAAGTCACAATGGGGACATCTTTGGAAATCCTACAAGGAGAGGCCCTATCTACAGTTGACGCCCTTTGCAAGAAACTCCAAGAAGCAAAGGAAGAGAAAAGGTAGCTAAAGGAGCAAAATAAATATCTTCTCCACGCCTTGCAGAAAATGGGCAGTGCACCTCCTACAACTACCGCCGAAACTCCTGAGCCTCTGAGCCAGGAAAAGATAAATGAATATGCTAAAATCGGCGAGCAGGGCATGGCAGTTTCCGCCTGGAGGAGCCAAATCCTCAAATAAAGTGAGGGAGTTATCGCTAAGTTCACATATTTGTATCAGAATATCAATCGAACAAATAAAGAACTCCAGGCGATAGCGGGACCCATCTCCAAAGAGCTTGAGCATGCCAGGATGCAACACGAGACCTTTCAGAAAATGCTCGACTGTTCAGTTGATGATCTGGTCAAGTTTGGCATCTTTGGACACCCTAGGGCACTGAATAAAATCCTTTCCACTTTGGATTATCAGGTGGATAAGCTGGAGTTCATCCTGGAAAAGATCGACAAGGTAAAGGAGGTAGCCCTAGCTACAATGCATCAAATGGAACAGATCGTTCTCAGAATGTCTCCAGGGTTGCTCACTCCTTCTTTCACCTTAAGAAAGGTGGAAGAAATTATTTAGATCTTCATGGAGATTGTTTCACAGGGACTGGGGCTAGAAGTTACGTTCGACACTGAATCCATCAATAACTTGTTGGCGTGTCGTGACTTCATCAGGTACCTGATAGAGGCAGAGAATGATTATTCCAAACTCCCAGACAAGCTCATAGACGAGCGGGAGACCTGCAAAGCTATCAGTGATTGGCACAAGGATCCTTTCGAGGATCAACTTCAACCCATGATCAGTAAGTTCATGGAGTACCGTGCCCAGTTCCACATCTCGTCGCCCGACCAGCAAAAATAGGATACCCCCTTCCGGCCGTGGGACGATGACAAATAGTTTCTTTCTCCTCATCTTTCTCTTTGTAAAACATCTAAGTCATGTTGACACCAATGATGACATCATCCATGTTACACCATGGGATGATGTCATCCATAAAAGTTGTCAAAAGTCAACAAATGACTTTTTAATCTATTGTAAGATATTTTTGTAAATAAGTGGTTTGTTTGCTTTTGTCTTCTTTTCTTCTCCCTTTCTATATATACTTGAATGCTTGTTGTATTCAAGGTGGTCGATATCTTTTAGATGAAAAATAGAAGTGAGAAGAAAAGACTTTGTACTTTTTGTAACAGAAGAAGATATTAATGCAAATATTAAGACTTTGTGCTAAATATGTGTGTTATGGGCATCTGATCTTTCTTATGTCAGATCTATGTGTTTATTCTGTTGAATCTATCTCTATTTTTTTGTCATTTATTCATCAGTATTGCTTTATTCGTTTATGCAAGTAGGTTTGGCTCTGTTTACTACCAATCCCAAAACATAAACCCTCTGACCTTTCTACTTTGGAATTCATTTCTTTTCTCCCTTCGGATCAGTTCTTTCTTCATCTTCTCCTTCATTCCTTTCTCTTTGCAATTAGAAGCACCACGTCTGGGATGAGATCCCAAACACCCGAAGGCAGAATATTGTGAGACTTACATAGATTCCTGCTGGTGGAATAGCAATAAACCAGTTTCGCTTTGCTGACTCAAAGAGGGGCTATGCCTTGCACACTATTGGCTCGTCTATCCATAAATCTGCCCAAGTTACAGATTTTCAAACCAACAGTTTTTGGCGACTCCACTGGGGATCGAACAGATCTATCCGATCTATGGTAGTGGTATGATGGAAAATCAATAAAAATCAGAAAAGTCACTACCTGTTTGCAAATTTTAACTTTTTCCAAAATCCAAATCTTTGCAAAAAAGTGATCTAAATTGAAAATTTTCTTCTGAAATCCATAGATCTGGCCTAGTTGGAGATATTTAGTTCGTTGACTTTTTATAAAAATCTGTATTTTTCCGTAGATCTAAATTTTTGACAATTTACCAAAGTTTTCAAACTCTTTGAAAAGTCAACTCTAGATCTGGAAATCATCTTACTAAGCTTCACCATCATTTTATCCTCGTTGTTCTTTGTCATAAAACCACAATCGGTTTTCAGAGAAGGATAAAATTAAATATTCAAAAAAGTACATGCTGCTGATTTTTGTCAGAAAAATCAGAAAATCAGCAAGTACAACCAAAAAGAGTTTAATCTGCTTCACAATATTGCAGATCGGGAAGGTACGCTGGCAGGTGAACCATTTACTCGTAACAGGATAGCTCATGGAGAAATCGATCCTACTTTCGATTTGCTTCAAAGGCACAACTTCAGTATAACACTAGTGTGCTTTTCATCACTAAGTTCAGCTGATCGATTAGCCAGAAGTGTCTCACCTCCACGAAAGAACCGGTTTACACAAGGAGCCTCCACATCCCTTTATGGTGCCTTGCTGCTCAGTGGAACTGTGCTTCCAGCCCGTGTTCTTTTTCCACCCGTCCAGATGGCGGTACCATGGGGAAATGCTATAGGTCCCCTCACTTTGCCGCATCCTGTTCACATGCTCCCACATGGAAACCAAAAGAATTTCCCCAAATTTGACGGGAGTGGAAACCAAAGCATGGATTCACACATATCTGCATTCATTATGTCATGTAGTATCCTAGATGTGACCCATGAAGATGTGTCGGTTCACCTTTTTCTAGAAACTTTACAAGGACCCGCAGCAGCATGGTTTCAGCATTTACCGGCCGGATCTATTACCAGTTGGGCCACCTTGCGGGATGCTTTTGAAGACAGGTACAAGCCTTCGGAAGATGCATTTGCACTATTATCACAGATCACTCACCTAAAGAAGGAGGTTAATGATTATGCACGATTTTATCACCAGGTTCAATGCATTGATCAACCGTGTGCCTGTTGCCATGCTTCCAACACCGGAAAATCAGAAGTGTTTTTTCGTGAACGCTATGAGCTCGAAAGTAAGTTTCTTACTCTTACAAGAAAAAGTAGCTAACTTGATTCTCACCCAGGCCACTGCCATCAGAATTGAAGATAACTTGCTAATATCTGGCGAATTAAAATGGGAATCAGCCAAGCTTAAATCTTCAGGCCCTTCGCCCACTACTTCGTCTGATCCAACATTTCAAAAGATGGTGAATGACTTGCTTGCATTAAAGAAGCAGTTAGCCCAAGCTTCCCCCAGTTCCTCATACCAGGATATCCCACAGAGGAATTTTGTTTCCATCCATGTTCCTCAAAGGCCGTGCTTGCCTGCAACTGCTCCACGGTTGGCGCTTGAGGCTCCTCCGGTCAATGCTTTAGCCGAAATCAAAGAAGAGGACCAAGATTACGAAGAACCTTCATCTCAAGGCGAAGATGATCAAGATGTTAGTGAGCTGACTGGCGAATCTACTATCAGATATATGGAATTTGATGAGGAAGAATCTGATGAAGAAGAAGGTACACAAGGATATGCAAGTGGACAATCATATGTTCTTTTTACCCGCTCACAAGGAAAAGAAGCAGAGGTCACTGCCAATGTGTGAAAAGAGAAAGCCATGTCAAACACACCTCCAATCATTGCTAAAAGAGGTAATCCTCTTCCTACTCAACACCCTGTTAATTCTTTTACAAAGAAATCTTTTCCCCCCATCTCCCCTCCAAATCACACTTCTTGTATTTCCATGAAGACTAGTAATCCTGCTCTACCATCGTGAAGTGAGGGACTCATTCCTTCACCAGCACAACCCTTAGCCACGTTTGACATCATAGATCATGCTAAAAAAACTAAGATCCAAATGTCTGAAGCCGAGTATCTTCAGTCAAACCCCGAGCAACTTGTAAGATTGACCAAGTATATTCAAAGTCAAGCTATCATATCTCCCCAGATCTCCCTGAAGGGAATCCTTTCCACTCCTCCTGCATCCCACATAAATGTTGCCTCAACATCTGCATCAGGAAAGATAGAACCTTTCTATCTCTCCCTCCTAATCAATGGCCACAAATTAAGTAACTGCATAATTGATTCTAGAGCTTCCGATAACGTCATGCCGGCCAAGGTTGCCCATGCTTTGGGCCTTACCCTTACCAAGCATTTTCGCAGATGTTATTCCTTGGAAACCAAGCAGGTTCCATTGATTGGTCAAATCAAAGATGCACAGTTTGCATTTGCAGCATTCCCAGAGAAAAGAATAAAGATGACCGTCCTCGTTGTCGACATTCTAATAGCCTACAGAATTTTGCTGGGGAGAAATTTTTGCAGCGAAGTTAGTGGAGAGATTCATATGGACTGGTATAAGGCTAGAATCCCCATCAAAGGAGTAATGCAGACATTGGAGCTAGAATCACAAAAGAAGTACTTGGTTACTAACTCTTAGGATCCCAAAGCTCAAATTCTTTTCGAATCATCAGAGATGGGGAACTATTTCTTGTCTACCGAGTCTGACAAAATGGTTGTTCTTGTCCAAGAGGAAGATCTTAATAAGATCTGGACTTTGCAGTTTGATGGCAACTACGCAACCAGTGGATGTGGCGTCGGAGCCATGCTGATATCTCCCGAAGGAGAGATTATTCCTCTCTCTTTTAAATTTCAGTTTTTCAACACAAATAATACTGCTGAGTATGAATCTTTGCTACTTGGCATTCAAGCCACGAAGGAAAGAGGGATTAAAAATCTAAAAGTGCAAGGTGATGCAAAGCTAGTCGTGAATCAAGTTAAGAGGATATATCAAGTGAAGAATGAGAGGCTCAGGCACTACCGTAATGCGGTATGGGACAACATCGAGGAATTTGACGCCTTTTCAATAGAATCCATTCCGAGAGCTCATAATGACATGGCCGATTCCTTGGCCATTTCAGCATCCCTCATGCTCCCTCACCCAGGTTTGAAAACAAACAAATACACCATTGAGGTGGTTTTCCCGCCCAAGCGTGCCGGATAATTCTCAGCATTGGCAAGTATTCAACGATGACAATCAGCTCATTGCCTTTCTAGAAAAGGAAATTTTTTTTAAGGAACTTCACTTTGAAGGGTCCACTTCTACATGCCTTGAATCAGTCACTGGTCAAGACAATGAGTCTGAAGGGAATGACGGCATATGTCAGCTCAAAGGAAATAAAATTCTGAAGGGCCTGGTTTCTTTGGAGTGGTTTTTCGATAGGCATGACCATTTTGTAAAAAAGAAAAGGTGAGATGATACTGGCTCCTCCCTAGAAACTGAACCGGTTAATTTAGGCTCGGTAGAACATCCGCAGTTTGTGAACATTGGAAAATGTTACACACCTGACATGAAGAGAAGCAGAAGTTTGTCAAACTGCTGAAAAAATACATGGATGTATTGGCATGGTCCTACACCGATCTAAAGTCTTTTAAGCCAAAGGACGTCCAACATGACATTCCGTTGAAAGAGGACGTCAAACCCTTTCGCCAGAAGCAGAGGCATTATAACCCTAAGATCTCAGGTACTATCCAGGCTGAAATTCAAAAAATGTTAGATGCGAGAATCATTTTTCCTATCCATCATAGTACTTGGGTAGCAAACATTGTGCCAGTGTGCAAGAAAAACGGTGAAATACGCATATGCGTAGATTTTCGAAACTTGAATCAGGCTTCCTTAAAAGACAACTATCCACTTCCCATAATGGATCAAGTTCTATAAGCGGTAACTGGATCAGAAATGTTGTCCATGCTTGATGGTTTTTCAGGCTACAATCATATTGAAGTCTCACCTGAAGATCAATTTAAAACAGCATTCACTACTCCCTGGGGTACGTTTTCCTACAGCAGGATGCCTTTTGGCCCAACCAATGTTGGTGCCACTTTTCAGTGGGCCATGGACCTGGCATTCAAAGGTATGATGGGTAAGGTCATTGTGGTTTATTTGGATGACTTAACTGTGTTCTCTAAACAACGAAATGATCATTGTGATCATTTGGAGCAAGTATTGGCCAGATGCAGAGAGCACGGGATTTCCCTGAACCCAAAAAAAATCTGTTTTTGGAGTCACAAAAGGAAAGTTGCTAGGACATGTTGTTAGCAAAGAAGGAACAAAGATAGATACCGAAATATTTAAGTCTATTCAGAGCCTTACTTTGCCTATAAGCAAGACCGGCGTCCACTCTTTCTTCGGAAAGGTGAATTTTCTCAGGCGCTTTATTCCCGACTTTGCTAAAAAGACTCGTCATATATTGGATGATGAAAGGGTCACCAACTTTCCGATGGAATGAAGAAGGGAAGAGGTCATTCAAATAAATAAAAGCTTCTATCGCTCACGCACCAGTCCTGGTGTGCCCTGATTTCTCCAAAGATTTTATCATGTATAGTTATGCGTCTGAGCATACTGTATCTACCATCTTGATGCAAAAGAATTATGAGAATGTTGAATCCCCAATTGTGTTCATGAGCTCTCCCCTCAATCCTCATGAATTGAAAATGTCTCAATTGGAAAAGCATGCCTTCGCCATTGTCAAAGCAGTCAAAAACTTCAGGTATTACATTTTAAATTCTCATACAGTGGTGCTGGTCCCTGACACGGCAGTCAAGTCAATCTTAACTCAACAGGAGTTAGGAAGCTTGCGAGGAAATTAGATTGCAAAGGTCTAGGAGTACGATCTGGATATAAAAAAAACTAAGTTGGTAAGAGGTAAAGGCTTGTGTCAACTTATGGCCAAAAACCAAGGGTCAGGAGTTTCCAGAGAAAATGATGATTGTACCAATAAAGCACAAAGTCAATTGGAGAAACCCGATTCACTACCTCTGGTCCTATTTGTCGCAACCAGCGATGAGTGGTATTCCGATATTGCTTTCTTCCTCACCAACGGCGAATGCCCAGCTCACCTAACTGTAAAGGAGAAGCACACTATAAAGCTCAGAGCAGCCACATATGTCATCTGGGATGACGGTTTATACAAACGCGGGATAGATGGTGTCTTCTTGTGATGTGTCGACAAGCCACAACAGGTGAAGTTACTTGAAAGTTTTCATAATTCAGCATGTGGGGGCCATTTCTCCTCTTTCGTAACAGCACACAAGATCATTCGGGCCAGGTACTATTGGCCGATGCTTTTCCAAGATACAACCACTTGGGTAGCAAAGTGTGAGCCTTGCCAGCAGTTCATCGGCAAGCCCAAGTTGGCTGCTTTTCCCCTCAGGCCAGTCATCATCGATGAACCATTCAAGCAATGGGGAATTGATTTTATCGGCACACTCAATCCCCAATCGAGTGCCAGACATAGTTATGTCCTTACGGCAACATATTACTTCACCAAGTGGGTGGAAGCCATACATGTCAAACATGCCACTTCCGAAGTTGTTTACAGTTTCATAAAAGAAAATATCATTGTCAAGTTTGGCGTCCCAAATAAGATTGTTGCTGATAATGCTTCTAACTTTTCTTCACAGGAAGTTATTGGTTTTTGCTATGAATATGGGATAACTTTAGCTCACGCCTCAGATTATTACCCTCAGGGAAATGGTTAGGCAGAATCCAGTAACAAAAACTTGGTGACCATCATACGAAAGCTAGTGGATGAGAATCAATGAATGTGGCACAAGTCCTTATATGATGCTCTATGGGTAGACCACATTACTCCCAAGAGATCTCTTGGTATGTCACATTTTCAAGTGTTATATGGCATCGATGCCAAGCTTCCCATTACCACTAAAATTCATACTCTGCGCTTGGCACAGGCAATCGAAGATGAAACTTTTCAAAATTCCCTTGAAAAGAGGATCATGTATCTAGCAGAGCTCGAGGAAAAGAGAGTAAGGGTGGTTGAAAAGATCACCAAGCATCAGAATCAGGTCAAAAGATTGTTCGATAAAAAATCTAAGCAAAGAAATTTTCTAGGTGGGAGACCTCGTCCTTTTGTGGTAAAAATGAAGAGAACCAAAGGACATGCATGGAAAGTTTGATTCCCTATGGAGAGGGCCTTTCAAGATAAAACAACTCAATGGAGAGAATAGTTTCTATCTCTCGTATCTGGATGGAACTAAGCTCCCGCTTCCCTATAGCAGGAAACATCTAAAAATCTTCGAGAAGTAGAGCTCGCTCTCTTTTTTGTATAGTTTTTCTTCAGTTGTGTGTTTGTTTTTTGTCGTGTGTTTGCTTTCATTGGTTGTGTGTTTCCCTTTCCGGTCTCCCTTATTTTTGACTCTATTGCCCAATGGATAGGCACGTGAGATCTAGAGATTCTCTATCCCTGAGGTTCGCTCATAGATAGTCCCCAGAAAGAGCCAATTGTTATCCCGTAAAATTGGCAAGGGTAATTTTATAGATAACCTACCAAAATTTTGTTTCTAGTCCCTCATTAGGGACACCCTTGCATTTGGAACGTTGCAAAATCCCTTCTCGGGAAATCTAGTTTTTCGAACTTAGCCATTTTTGGTCTTTTTTGGTCGGAGCGCAAATAATGACTAGGTAACATTAAGTTTTCATGCGCCCCCTTTTAAGCCTTTGGCGCATGGTTTCTTAGTGTCAACAGGCGTTTTGATGTGCCTCACTATGTTGAGTTTTTCTTGCATGTGCCAAGGCACATGCACCTTCATGTCAACAATACTTTTGTTGTGCCACTTTTTGGTGCACCAAGGGTGCACATATTCTTGTGTCGACATAACTTTTGGTGTGCCAAAGGCGTACATAACTTCGTGTTGGCAAGCATTTTGGTGCACCAAGGGCGCATGTTTTCCGTTGTGTCGACAGTGATTTTCATGTGCCATTTGAAAAATTTGGTGGCACATTTATTACCATCTTCGCCTATATATAGGTGCATCTACACTATCATTTTCATCCAACACATCACGTGATTTTTCTCTTACATTCTGTACCTGCCAGCACACCTACCCTGTCATTTTCAAATCACTTCATGGACCCGTTTTAACATTTCTCTGTTATATAATCCTAGTAAGAGGTCCTCGTTACTTCTGTGTGTTTTTTGTGCTTTATTTTCTTACCTATTTGTTGGTGTGGATTGAGTTAAAGAAGGTTGTGAAAATCATGAACTCCTCCCCATCCTCCTTGCTATTTTTCTCTACCCTGCACCCATGCTTTTCCCCCTCTTTCCAGATCTGCTGGTAAAGGGGACTTTGTCCTAAAAAATGGCTTGGAACTCTCATTGATTGTAGCTTCTCCATTACCCAATGAAACCCTGTAAAAGGAAGCTTAACCACATGCAAACCCCTCAGAGAAAGGAATCATGGCTTGAAAATAACACACTATTATTTTTCTCCCTTTGGCACATCTGTCATTCCCTGTAACATAATCCACAGTCGCGCCATTGGCGCACATACCATGACTGTTACATAAAGAACAGCTGCGCCCTTAAGGCGCACTCCCTTCGCTTGTTGCAACCACTAAACTTGCGCCCTACTTGGCAAACTCCAACTCATTTGTTGTCAGTCATTAAAACTTACACCATTTGGCACACCTTGCGTCTATGCAACATTCAAATTAAATCTGCGACAAAGTGCAAATCTGTTAAAGCGACGCAGGACGCATCCATTGTCACAACAACATTATGTTATGCAGACCTTCCATGTGCCATGCCAAACTCCTTCCTGTGGCGCATGATAAAATGATGTTACGTGCATTAAACTTGCACCCTTTGGTGCACGTCCTATACCCGTGTAACATGAAAAATATCTATGCCCTTTATAAAATGTATACACATGGCACAGGCGCACTTGTGCTTACAACAACAAAAATGTACCCTGCAGTGTCCATGCGCACATGCGCCCTTTGGTGCACTGTTTTATCCCTTGCAGCAGCCCTTTCATGTGTGCATCATATTATTTTTCCCTGTAACCTGCAGTATTCATGCACCCTGCGCCCTGAGGCCTTAAATCACTAACTCTTTATTTTGTTGACACCTTAATGGAAGATCAAATGACTAATATGACCTTCTTGTGTTGGGTTTCACTTCTTCTTCTTGCAGATCAGCAATTAAGTTCAAAGTTACATATGTCAACATCAAGCAAGAGACCTACCAAATCTAAGGGTAAGGCCAAGCTCACAGAAGAAGAAATGAAGTATAAATATCAAAGGGTCAGGATGCCTGAGTCCTAAGATAGAGTGTGACCTAGACATCAGAGACTTAGAACTGGGTCATATTGATATGGAGGATTTCTAGGCCAGAACCTAGAGGGTCACAAGAAGTCCATGGATGGAAAAATTGATGGGCAGTGCGATGTACTTTGTTGGAGGAATCCCAGTCAGTGCCGTGAACAATGAGTTTATGATGGTAGTAGCCCGATGCTACAGCAAGGACACAAGATGTGTCCATAATGAGAAGGGAGAGGTTATAATCAACCTCACTGCCTGACACTTTGAAATAATTCTCGGCATCCCTCACCACTGGCACTTTGTGGCTATAAGCCAGGAAGATTGCATCAAATCTTGGGATGACAATGAAGATCAGTGCATACAGCTGATGAACGAAGTTTACCTAAAAAACAAAAAGGTGGTGACTCGTTGGCCACAAGTCATACATCGCAGTGACTTTTCAGAGGAACTCAGTGACACAATCACGTTCCTGAGCAGAGTCTTTGGGTTTCCTGACGCCCATTATTTTCACAAGTGGATGTTGTGATATCTGGAAAAAATGAACAAAAATGTGCCCGATCAACGCTTTGAGTGGGTAGAAATCATAAGCAGCACAATATCTGAGCAGCTCCAACAACTTAACACAACAGGGAGGTTCTATATGAACTCCTACGTGGTCTATGTTGTGGCTTCAGAGAGAGACTACCCAGCTTTGATGCGATGCGGGGTTTGGTCCCAGGTTAAAATCTATGAATACTATCCAGAACTGAAGCTGGAAAATAGTATCCCCCAATTCATAAAAATCAACGATGCATTCTTCTATTTCATCATCTACTTGTTGAGGCCGAATATGACTCACGGTCGTACGACCAAGAGCATCGTAGCAGCTACAGAGAAATGGGGGGCTGTGTTTACTCAATTCCCCACATTCACCTATCTGAGGGCAGTTAACTTCTTGGGAGAACCAACTAAATTGCTGAGATATGCCGGTCCCAAGTTGATCCTATTGGAGCTGTCGAGGCAACATATTACTTACCACGAAAAGTGCCTAAAGAGAAAGAAGGGTGGGACTCCTTTCCCGCTCACAGTGGGTAGGTATACATGTCTTACTCACCAGAAGGCAAAAGACATGTTTGCAGAGCTGGAGCTGCTGAATTTGAAACATAACTTCCCAGCAAGGCCCACCTTCGACCCAAGAAATTGTTTACCCAGGGCCAAGCTCGATCTGATCCACATCCCTTAGATCGAAGATATCTACATCGACATATATCATGAGGTTGAGCTTAAGAGGAAGGATCATTCCCACTTGGCCTTAGCAGAAATCATCCAGTACGGGGTAGCCATTGTCCCAAAAGGCTACCAAATTGCTGAGCAAGAAGTTGATCAAGTATATCTTGACATAGGTGGGGACGATTGGCCTTTTGCGGTGATTGATAGAACCAAAGCTCCTCAAACAATCGAGGAGAGGGTCAAGGAAACTCTACAAAGAACAGAGTATTGGTGCCGAATGAATGGACTCATCTACCTCAGAGTCAATTTCATAACCTCTCTGTTGGACAATGCACCTCCTCGGGAAAAACGACAGCCAAAAGGCAAGGGAAAAGGAAAAGAGGGTGAATCTAGCTCTACCCAAGAGGAAGCTCCTGAAATCCCTCCTTCCACTTCACAAGAACGGGTTGCAATCCCGGAAAGCTCAAAGGAAGAAACAGTGGAAGATGTTCCAACAGGCACATCCACTCAGGATGTGGCCATGGCTATAACAATCGAGGTCCCTTCTATTCCTTCTCCTTCTCCTCCTTCCCCTCCTTGAGTGACCCAAGCGACCATTCCTTTGGTTGTGTCCTCTCCCCCTTCTTCTACTATTCCTCCTGCTTCTTCTTCCATCTTCTCCTCTCTCGCGGAGCTATCCCCCTCCATTTCTTCCCTCATCTCTGAGCTCCCTTCCCTTCCTATGACTTCCTCCCCTATAGTATCCCTTCCTCCCGTGAGCACTTCTTCGGATTTCCTCTCAATGCCGCCGCCACGTGTCTCTACGTTTTTCCCTTCTACTACTGCAGCTGCCCCCTTCTCTATTTTTGGTCCTTCTCCCATAAGTCCAGCCTAGATCTCCCATCACCTGAGTCAGCAGAAAAGGAAATTTCCCATCGCACCGATGGACTTCTCCGTGATCCCATCAAAAGGGACAAAGAAGTAAAATCCCATAACCCGCTTCTCTCAAAGTGCAACAGGGGAGAGAGTGGTGGAGATTGCATACCCCAATCCTTTGAAGGATAAAAAGGATCTGTCTTCGACAGATTACATAGTGACTCAAGTCACAATGGGGACATTTTCAGAAAGCCTACAAGGAGAGGCCTTATCTACAGTTGACACCCTTTGTAAGAAACTCCAAGAAGCAAAGGAAGAGAAAAGGTAGCTAAAGGAGAAAAATAAATATCTTCTCCACGCCTTGCAGAAAATGGGCAGTGCACCTCCTACAACTGCCGCTGAAACTCCTGAGCCTCTGAGCCAGGAAAAGATAAATGGATATGCTAAAATCGGCGAGCAGGGCATGGCAATTTCCGCCTGGAGGAGCCAAATCCTCAAATAAAGTGAGGGAGTTATCGCTAAGTTCACAAATTTGTATCAGAATATCAATTGAACAAACAAATAACTCCAGGCGATAGCGGGACCCATCTCCAAAGAGCTTGAGCATGCCAGGATGCAACATGAGACCTTTCAGAAAATGCGCGACTGTTCAGTCGATGATCTGGTCAAGTTTGGCATCTTTGGACACCCTAGGGAACTGAATAAAATCCTTTCCACTTTGGATTATCGGGTGGATAAGCTGGAGTTCGTCCTGGAAAAGATCGACAAGGTAAAGGAGGTAGCCCTGGATGTAATGCATCAAATGGAACAGATCGTTCTCAGAATGTCTCCAGGGTTTCTCACTCCTTCTTTCACCTTAAGAAAGGTGGAAGAAACTATTCAGATCTTCATGGAGATCGTTTCACAAGGACTAGGGCTAGAAGTTACGTTCAACGCCAAATCCATCAATAACCTGTTGGCGTGTCGTGACTTCATCGGGTACCTGATCGAGGCAGAGAATGATTATTCCAAACTCCCGGACAAGCTCATAGACGAGCGGGAGACCTGCGAAGCTATCAGCAATCGGCACAAGGATCCTTCCGAGGATCAACTTCAACCCATGATCAGCAAGTTCATGGAGTACCATGCCCAATTCCACATCTCGTCGCCCAAGCAGCAAAAACATGATACCCCCTTCCGGCCGCAGGACGATGATGAATAGTTTCTTTCTCCTCATCTTTCTCTTTGTAAAACATCCAAGTCATGTTGACACAAATGATGACATCATCCATGTTGCACCATGGGATGATGTCATCCATAAAAGTTGTCAAAAGTCAACAAATGACTTTTTAATCTATTGTAAGATATTTTTGTAAATAAGTGGTTTGTTTTTTTTTTCTTCTTTTCTTCTCTCTTTCTATATATACTTGAATGCTTGTTGTATTCAAGGTGGTGGATATCTTTTAGATGAAAAATAGAAGTGAGAAGAAAAGGCTTTGTACTTTTTGTAACAGAAGAAGATATTAATGCAAATATTAAGACTTTGTGCTAAATATGTGTGTTATGGGCATCTGATCTTTCTTATGTTAGATCTATGTGTTTATTCTGTTGAATCTATCTCTATTTTTTTATCATTTATTCATCAGTATTGCTTTATTCGTTTATGCAAGTAGGTTTGGCTCTGTTTACTACCAATCCCAAAACATAAACCCTCTGACCTTTCTACTTTGGAATTCATTTCTTTTCTCCCTTCGGATCAGTTCTTTCTTCATCTTCTCCTTCATTCCTTTCTCTTCGCAGTTGGAAGCACCACGTCTGGGATGAGATCCCAAACCCTCGAAGGTAGAATATTGTGATACTTGCATAGATTCTTGCTGGTGGAATAGCAATAAACCAGTTTCGCTTTGCTGACTCAAAGAGGGGCTATGCCCTGCACACTGTTGGCTCATCTATCCATAAATTTGCCCAAGTTACAAATTTTCAAACCAACAAGTTTGAAAGGAAAGTTACAATATATTCATCACTTTATTTTGCAGCTTTCTGACCACTGCGACCCATTTCATCATCTCCTCAAAAAGGATGTATCCTTTAAATGGAATGATGAATTCCAAAAATCCTTTGAAGCCTTAAAATAGTACCTCCTCCAACCACCTGTGCTTATTCCCCCTAAGAATGACTAATCATTTTACCTTTACATTTCTACTAATGATAATTCCTTGGGTGCCATGCTCGCTAATCGCGATGAGAAACACAAGAAGCAAGTAGTTTATTAAATAAGTCATGCCATTCTAGACTACAAAACTAGATACACTCATGCTGAAAAAATCTACTTAGCCTTAGTTTTTGTCACCACTAAACTGTGCCATTACCTACTTAATCAAAAAACATTCATTGTCACCAATACTGACCAGTTACATTACATGTATGCTAAACCCTATCAACATCAATGTGTTTCATGTTGCCTCATGCTTCTTGTAGACCTAGAACTCAAATTCATCCATAAAAAATATATCAAAGGAAAAAACATCGATGACCAACTTATAGATGCACCTCTCTTCAGAAATCAATCCTCTAAATTTGATTTCCTTGATGAATCCATCACTACCCTCTCTTTGGATGATACCATTTACCAGATGCCCTTATTCTTTGACAATTCCAAATGTCAGCGTGGGGGTGGTGCCATAGTTATCCTTATTCCTCTTGATGGTGAACCTATGCCATTATATTTTGAATTAGATTTTGATTATACTAAAATATTGTCTGAATATGAAACACTCGTATTAGGTCTTCAAGCCACCATCTCCTTAGACATTAAATCGATTAATATCTTTGGAAACTCTTAACTAGTTGTAAATAAATTTAATGGTATATACTAGTGTCATAAAAAAATAATTCAAAAGTATAAACATCATGTAGATATACTTTTGAATACCTTTGACTATTTTGAACTTCAAACCACTTCAGGTTCCACTGACAAATTTGTGGACACCATGGCCTGTCTTGCATCTAAGATACCAGTTTCACCGTTTGACTCAAAAATATTTGTCACAATACAAAGTTTGCAATCACCTTTTTATTTATTTTGAGATGTCAACCTCGTCGGAACCGTTGAAATTTACCCACATGACCTTTGGTATAAGCAGTTTAAGGACTACCTTTCCCTTTCAATTCTACCTCCAAATCTTTCTTGCAATTAACAATGATACTTTCTCAAAAGTGTCTCTCACTATGTCATCATGGGCGATCTTCTTTATAAACATGGATTTGATGGTATCCTCTCACAATGCCTAACAAGTTCTAAAATTCCCCACACCATCAAGGAAGTTCACGACAAAATTTTTGGAGGTCACTTCACTGGTTTAGCTGTTGCTAAACGCATTATCTTCTTGGGCTATTATTGGCTTACCTTAAACTTTGATTGTTTTGATTATGTCAAATATTGTGTGAAGTGATCCAGAAACACACTAATATTCATCACACACCTAGTCATGCTTACAGGTCGCACGTGACTTTTGGATTTTCTCTCAATGGGGTTTGGATCTTGTTGGAGAGATCAATCCTCATTCTTCACAATGTCATCAATGGATCATTAACACTACTAAATACTACACTAAATGGGTAGAATCCATACCTCTTATTTCTATAAAAGCTAAGAAAATATGTGAATTCATTAACCATCACATCATTTTTCACTTTGGTGTTCCTCATCATCTCATCACTGATAACGGAAAAAAGTTCAAAAATAAAACCCTGTGATATATTTTTAATTCCTTTGGCATTAAACTCATTTTTTCTTCACCCTATTACCCTTAGCCAAATGGCCAAGAAGAAACAACCAAAATAACCTTAAACATAATTCTTATAAAATTAGTTGATGATACTGGAAAGGATTGACATACGCACATTCCTTTTGCCTTATGGGCTTCTCACACTAGTATTCGTACCTCAACTGTTGCCATGCATTTCTCTCTGGTCTATGGTACAGAGGTTGTTCTACATATTGAATTCCAAATTACATCTCTTTGTATCTCACTTAAATATATGCTCAACGATGATGAATTTTTCCAAGAATGTTTGACATAATTTGAGTTATTATATGAAATTCATCTCAATACTCTTGATCACCTCCAAATATACCAAAAACATATCAAATGTGCCTAAAATAAATGTTTCCACAAACAAACCTTCCACGTCGGCAACCTCGTCTTGAAGGAAAATCAACATGTAACAAAAGAAGAGAAAAATAAATGGGGCAAATTTTCTCCTAATTGGCTTGGACCCTATATCATTACTCATACATATGGATCAAGTGCTTATCATTTGTCATCACTCGAAGGTAAACTTGAACCTGAGCCTCTCAATGCCTTGCATATTCAACTATTCTATTGTTGAATCAAGTCATATATCACATTGTATCTAGTTAAAACACACATCCCTTGAGCACCATTCACCTTCCATTTTTACCTATTTTAAGGATCAACGACTAAAAAAGAATCATGTGATTATTTGTTACCTTTCAACCTTATCTTCAATATGAGTACCACGGATCTACTCAGGTACATGATCCTTATAGATAATTTTCATATTTTTTTCAATATGGAATCCCATGGTCAGTTCATTCACTTAAAACCCTCTCGGTCATAGTTAACCATTGTGTGTTATGGTTTTGTCTTCAACACAAGAGCATATCTATTTCTTTATAGTCTTGTCCATGACCTAAAAGTACAAAGAAAGCAAAAATTTCAAAAGTAAAATGGGATTCAAATCCTTAAGTCAAACTTCCAACAAAAAAAATGTCTCCCTTAAAAAGGACATCTACTCTTTCTATCTCACTGCTTATAAATAGGACTGCTCCCTCGAAGGACAACTATACAAAGTTAGCCATATTTTACATAGTTTATCATCAAAAGAAAAATATTCTTGCAAACAAATAAAATAAAATATTCAGAAGCTTCCCGCATCAATCAAATTCACGAAATACCTTAAGGAGATAATCTACTCATCCCACATAGACTTCCCACATCGATCAATCTATAAAAATAAAAACAAAACAAAAAAGATATTAACTTTTTCGTCATGGACTTGCCTATTTTGATCTTGAGTCTCTTGCCAAATAGGCATGTTGTCTCACACTAGGCTATGCTAAAAACCAAATTGTTTTCACCTCATCTCCCTTCTCACCCTAAATTTCCTCCTCGCTTAAGGGACATGCCACAAATGTGACATTTCTTGATCATGTGACTTTCTTCACCCTTAGAATATTCAATTATGCAACACCTTCAAGGTCTTATGTTCATAAGCCAATCCTTGGTATGATAGACTCATTATGGTTCTTTATCAATTAAACGGATCTTGTTATCTCATTTACAATTCACCTCTTTTCTTCCTTATTGATTTTCCTATACAGGACTAGACCATCCACACCCACAACTTTAAGGATTCACCTTTCAACCATGCCTAAAATCATGCTAAAATCAACCTATGCCTAAATGACCTAAACTCAAACATGCCTAAAACCTACCGACCCATTCACCTATCCTAAACCTATTCTTCCCTAGCTTATGAGAGAACTACATCAGACTATGGCCCCTTTTCACTGGGGCTATGTAGGTAGTACTCCGAGGGCATGGGGCCCTTGGAGGTTAGCTCGGCCTATCTTTTCCCTAACCAATTTTCCCCCATTTTTCTATTAACATCCTAACTTACCTTTACATTTCCTTAACTTCATTTAGGGACATGTTGTTGACCTTCATACCCTGACCTGCACCACATTTTGTGACCTTTGAACTTGTGTACTCACTATACCTTGTACGATGTTGTTACCCATGTTGTTTAGCCTAATGAGCTTACCTTGCCTATTGTCCATGTTGTTTATCCTGAACAAACCTTTAGTGTACCAAACCATACCTAAATGTTCCTGTACCTAACCTAATTTTTGTTTCTGGACCACATCCTATACCTTGGATACATGAATCACTTCAACCTCATGTTTGGATGAACCCATCGACCTTAGGACGATGTAGATTTTTCACGCTCTTCTACCTGGTACCGTGTTGTACGGTCTATATGTGTGAGTGCATTTGATTTCCATTGACCTATTATATGATTTGGATCATTACCCATTACCCAAAGTGCCCATACCCTTACCTACAACCCACCTACCTTAAATTTCATCACTTACACATTTATCAAACCACTCACTGACTCTATGTCTAACACCTCGTCAGTTTGTGATTTGAGGGAGGTTGTCCTTCAGCCCTACTTGGGGAAACCTAACCTCCAATCACACTTGCAACACCAGTTTCCTATTTTTGTCAACGTCACTTATAAATACAAGCTATGCAACAAAAAGGGGAAAAATTTAGACACCAAAACTGGGTCATACTCCTGTTAAACCCCAGTAATTAGATTAACTATATCCTACCTATTTATATCCCCTAGTGCACATGCTAATTAAATTAATTAATATCCTCAATTAACCACCTCACCTAGCCACCTCACTCAATGACCTACTCAAACCTCATTAATGACCTAAGACCGAGTCTAAACCTATCCTAATTAACTAGGACTTAGTCTAAACCTAGACTTAACTTATATTAACAAACCTAAAAGGATTCCCACTTATCTTGCCATGTTCTATCACTCAAGAATCAGATATAAGGTTGGAGATCACACCGAAAACTAGTAATAATCTAGCCTATTTTTGGCCAACCTAGATATTCCCACCTTGAGCAACGTTGGTTATATCTCAACCAATGGCGTTGGTCACCTAACCGTGGTCAGATTAGGTTAAATACATTTCCAAAAGTCCTTGGCCTGGGTTGGTCAATCAATTCAAGATCTTATTTCTTCCAAATACTTAGAGCACTCAAATTTATTTAGCACTTAGGTAAAAGAAGACACACATGACCACTACCAACATCGATCACAATTCATCATCCTCTTCACAATCATAGATTTGCAACAGAGAGGCACGAAGGTTTGAATTACCACGACATGAATACAATGAATCTTCTTTCTGGATGTCTATTTTCACCATCTTCATCACCTACAGTTATATAATCTATGTTCCCAATAAGTATTTAACATCTCTACATTGAATCTCTAGTTTCCACTTTTGTAAATTTATTTATTCATCTCTTTAGTATATTTCTCTCCACACTCATATACTTCCTTCCTTCCATTAACCCATTACCCGATCATACCTGGAATTTTCACCAATTTTCACCAACTCCTAATCATCTCTAAGTCTTGAGAATAATTTTATGACCCCACTCTCACCATTTCTAACATCTGTGAAATCATAGGGAGTAAAAAACCCAATTCTAATAACTTTCTACTAATTGCCCCTACTCAACGCCGATTAGCTAACCGACGTCGGTTACTCTTCGTAACCGATATTGGTCAGTTAGCCAATGACACTGGTTATTGTGTCTATACAACTTCCCAATAGCCCAAAACCATTTCTAATACTCACTTCCCAATATTCCAAAACCATTTCTAATCCTTACCAGACCTTACCTAGAGCCTGTACCAAACCTGTAACTCAACACCTGCCCAATCAACCCACCCCATTTTGACCTTGAACAACCATTTGCATGACCCTTCTTATTGTTTTGTATGAGATGACCTAAATCATTTCAATTCCAATAGGATCTTTACTTCATGTATGATTTAAATAGCTTTAATATTGTTATATTAGAAGTGTACTTAACATCTTGTTTAGGAAGTATCACGCTTCCTAGATCTAGCTTCCGCTAGGTAGTGCACTCATTGCCTTGTTTAACTCTATTTGGTGGTATTGTTTTGTATCTACATGTAGTTCCTCCTTGTAAAAAGGGATCTTTCACATCTGTTCTGATCCAGAAGTCATCTACGTGTGCATTCAACCTTCAACTGAAATTACAACAGGTAGTCCTCCTTGGCCTTCTACCCTTATCTATTTCATTAGTTTGCTAAGAATCTGGTGAAATACTAAGAGAACACACAAATTTAAGAAAGAAGGAAATGGATCGATGCACACTTGGAATTGTGGTACAATTTTGAGAAGATTATAACTCCTCAAATTACAAAGTACATCCCCCAAGCTCCACCATAAAGAAGAGTAAGAGGAATGGCGTCCCATAAACCCTGTCGGGCAAGTTGAGTGAAGGAAATCTTCCTTACAATAAACATCTAAGTTTTTATGGGTTGATACCTTTTTCCTCCTAAGTAGGCATCCCATAATTCCATTCAAGCGAGTCGAGTGAGGGAAATTTTCATTATGAAACATGTCTAAGTCTTGGGGGTTGATGCTTGTATGGAATTTTTTGGGAGAAAATTTTGAACAATACGATAGTGTTCTTAATTAGTTGGTTTCTCAAGGAAAAGAAAAATTTTTAATTGAGGGGATGATATGTATAGGGTTCTTCATAAAAGTTTGGATAAGTCGTGAAATAATGGAAACAACTATAGGAAAACAGGAGGAGAGCTCGTAGTATATTGACTAAGTCGCGGGTACACTAGAAAACTCATGATACATTAAAAGTAGTTGTGATGCACTGTAGGAAGTTGCAGAAGCTGACACAAGGCCGCAGAAAAAACACAAGTCAAGAAAGTATGAGAAAAAATCCAATATAGGCGTGAATCAAAATAAGCAAATCTTAAAATGTTTTATATTTTTTTATATTTATTGTAATTAATATATTGTATATGGGCATGCCACAAGAATTGTTTGTGAACATCACAAGAAATGTATGAGTGAGTGATATATGATAGAAATGTCTAAGGATTAGGATATATGAGAGGTCTTGCATATATAATCCAGACTAATGTAATCAACGATGAGATATGAATAAATATTGTTGACTTGAGAAAATTTTGTTATGTGCTTTTACATTCTTTCTGTTCACAACTAAGAATAGTTTACTTTTCTTGTGTACATAACTAACAATAGGTCAAACTTCTTAAATATCACACTGTTGTAGAGATTTAGGGTCAAACATTATCTCATTTTTCATGAATCCTTATGCACCTATAGATGAAAATAATTATGTTTCAACAATCTAATAATCAGTTACAAACTCATAAAATATGAGTTAGACATGCTGCAATATTCCTTGTGTAACCATTACACAAGCTTTTTCTTCTATCCAAGCAAACATATGTTTTTATTTTAATTCTTTGTCCTTATTCCAAATGTCATGTGCATGTAACCACTATTTTTAAGTATTCTAATATGCTCTATTAACTCTCCACATTCTCCATTTCTTTTCATTCTCCTTACACACTTCATTGTTCCACATATGAACAAGCATTAAATGTTAGAAGGATTAGCACAGAGTTGAACATGAGGAGGAAGTTGTACTTGTGAACTGATATAAAGCATAAATTTAGGACCATAAGACTGCAGGGTGACTTCATAAATACTCAAATCTTTAAGATCATCAAGATAGATAATATAGTTATTTTTGCATCTTCTCATTCACAGTTATGAATTCTCAGTCATAGAAAAACTTGAAACCAGTTAAGGATGATATTTTCAATACATGGAGGAAAAGTGTTCATCTATTTCCCACAACTTGGAAATAAATTTTTTTGAGAATTTTCTTATCAACACCAATTAGGGAGCTAAGACACTACAAATATCCTTCATAAACAATGCAGTATGACATATTGTTCATTATTTTGTTAGGACAAAGTTCCATCTTCACTTTTTTATAAATTCCACACTTTTATCATTTAAGGCATGATTGCATAGACATATTTCTAGAATGTTAGATTCATTTACATAGGTCCCTAGGATAAGGAAAATTTTTATGTCATCTCAAAGATATGAAACTTGCTTGATCTTCAAAACTTTACTCAGCTAGGTTTTTGGGATTCAAACCCTAGTTTTGGTTCACTATTCATCTTACTAGTTGAATCTAATTTTCATGACTTGCCACTATAGGGTGACTTCAATGAGGTCATATACACCATTTCCAAAGACTTGTGTGCATGGGTTATTAAGATAAATTTACTATTTCAACTCAAATTGTTATCCTTCTTAAACAAATAAAAAGGATAGTTGGAAACCAACAAAACTAAGACTTCAACCCCTTTCATAGGATCATACATTGGAATCCATAAAGTCATATTATACCACTATCATGTATTCATGACCATTTCATATTTCAAGATTAGTATTATATACAAAAAAATTTCTTCAAACACCATGAATTTTTATTACATGCATAGTCTTCTAGTGGTTAGAAGGATAACTACAACCTACCCTTCAAATTTTCTCACACAAATTACTCATACAATTTCTTTATCATTTAGAGGACACCATAACTTCTCTGGAACACTAAGGATTTCTTCATGAAGCATCCAACATACACATGTACTTGGAAGTTTGATCAAAACTAGTGCTTTTTCTATACCGTACAACCATACACGTAGCTACATAATTTTATTTTGTTAACCCATGGAGATTCCTTTTACTTACCTCATACCTAAAATGAAAATTTTCAATGCATTTTGTACCTATACCTTTCTTATTTCCCCTATCACTCCAGATGAAAGTTTTAGAGGATTAAAAACTAGTTCAGAAAAATGAATAGAACTCTTTTTTTATTCACAACCATTTCATCTCATAACTTTACATTATATTTTAATCCTAATTTCCTCCAAAAATTTCTCTTATGATTTATCTGAAGATTGCCTGTTAATTTTGAACAACTGCTAATAATTTTAGGTTCTCAATTTGCACTTCTCAAAAACCCAATTTTGAAGAATGTGACTCAACATGCTTGATTTTCACTTCCTGGCCCTAAAAATTTTATCACACCATGAGAACGCAGACCTGAAAAATCTCCCATTGTTTTTGTGTTCATGAGGTACTCTAAACTTTATTTTCACATCTCATTTTCCTATGAGAAATAGGCATGTTCTCAAGACTTCATTTTCACCTGACCAAATTTGGGCTCCAAATCCCTTTTTTCTGATTTTTTGCACCTTCATATTCCTTTTAAAATGCTACTCCAAACCTTACCAACTTAGAATATCCTTACCAGACCTGCAAACCATCATACACCAAGACCTGCTAGGAATAGACCTTCAAACTAGACCCAGTTTATCTAGATTTCACCATATAGCACTGAGTTTGACTTGTACATCTTGATGGAACCTTATTTACATATATGTGACACCTCTTATAGTATGGAATACACAATTTGGTTAATATCAAACATCTTAAGACAATAAAAGAACTTAAACCTTCAAGACTATGACTTGAATTCTCAAGGTACCACTACACTCAACAATATAATGCATATGTTGAACTTTGGAGGCACAAAGAATGAATTGAGACACATTTATGTAGCCAATATAAATGATAAATGTATCTACTATTCTTCACAACACATCTAATCATGCATGACATCATGAGAACCCGTAAAGAGCATATATCCTACATATATCCATGTCCATGCTTAAGGACTAATTGAGCACATTGAATGATTGAATGACACAAACAAATATACACCATAACAATATGAAGAAAATATGAATGGCATTTCTACACTCTTTGCCACTTTTCCATCACTAAAATCAATTACAACATCAATGCATAGGGTTAAAATCTCCCCCTTTTTCATTGATGTTAGCACAATCTAGATACCTTGATGACAAATGCTCAACCCATTGTCATCACAACAACTTTTCCCCAACTTTGACATCTATGAAAAATAGTTTACTGACACAAGATATAAATAAACCCCATGAATACAACATACACATACATCAAATATCTCCCCCTAGACTTGTGCATATGTATTTTGACACTTGGATATTTTTAGGAGCATATTTTGTACTTGATATACTCTATTAGGTTATATTTAGGATTTTAGTAGTTATGATCAAGAATGACCCCCAATTCTTCCCTTAGATGCTCAAAGGTGGATTTAGGCAGTGGCTTTATCAAAATTTCAGCTATCTCTTCCTTAGTACTCACATGTTCGAATCTTATTTTCTTGTCATTCACTTTCTCTCTCAAGAAGTGATATTTGATTTGGATATGCCTAGTTATAGAATTTAGTATAGGGTTCTTAGATACACTTATGGAACTAGTATTGCCACAATATAGAGGTATTGGATTTTCAAATTTGTTTTTTAGTCCTCCAAGGTCTGCCTCATCCAAAGTACATGAGTGCAACAAATTGCAGCTGCTACATAATCAGATTCAAATATTTAAAGGTCCACTAATGATTGTTTCTTACTTAGCCGTTATGTAAGACACTTTCCCACAAAGAATGTCCCTCCACTTGTGCTCTTTCTGTCATCAATAATCCTTTCCCAATCAACATTTTGGAATGCCTTTATGTTAAAATAATTTCTCATTGGATACCAAATGATATAATTCAAGGTTCCCATGAGATATACGAAGATCCTTTTAACTTCTTAAATATGAATCTCTCTAGGTTCTTCTTGAAATCTTCCAATTAACCCAAAATTTTGCACTATATCTAGCCTAGAAGTAGTAAAGTATAATAAGATGACAATCATGGATATATATAAGGTTTGATCAACTTTTGGTGAGTTTTCCTCTTTACTGAGATTGCATCCCATGGTCATTGGTGTCCCTACTCATCTGTAATTATACATGTTGAACCTTTTAAGCATATCCTTAACATACTTAGTTTGAGATATGAATACTCCTTTCTCTTATGGACTGATTTTTAGTCCCAAGAATAAAGTGAGGTCCCCAAGCATTGACATTTTAAATTATTTCTTCATGACTACTGAAAACTCATATGTCATCCTCTCATTGTCTCCTCCAAATATTATGTCATCTACATATACAACAACAATCAACAAGTTTCCTTCTTCTTCCTTTATGTATAGGTTATTATCAGCTACTCCTTTTCTAAATATTTGGTCAAATAGATACATGTCTAACTTGTTATACCAATCTCTAGAATCTATTTTGAGACCATAGAAAGCCTTATTTAACTTACATGCATAGTCTTTGTCTTTTGTGAGGTAAAAACAATCTGGTTGTTCAATATAAACTTATCCATTTAGGAGACCATTCAAGAAAGATGATTTAACATGAATTTGGTAGATTTTGAACCTCTTGTGTGGTGCATAGGCCATGAGCAATATGATTTCTTCCATCCTTTCCACTAGTGCAAAGGTTTCATCAAAATCAATTCCTTCCATTTGGGAATACCCTTTACATACAAATCTTGACTTGATTGTAGTTACTTCACCTTTTTAATTTAGTTTATTTCTAAAAACTCACTTTGTTTGAATCACATTCTTGTCCTTGGGTCTAGGCACTAACTCTCAATTTTCATTTTAATCTATTTGGTATAATTCAACATTCATTTATTTCACCAAATGTTTATCTTTTCTGGATTATTCAACCTTCTTGGGTTCTACCATGCATTGGAGAGTTGTGTTCTCATGAGTTTTGAAGTTTTACAACCTTATTCTTGTGAGTATTCCTGAATTTTTGTTTCAAATAATATCATTAGCTGGATGATATTTCTTAATATGCCTTGAAGGTGTTTTGTGTTTGGTCTCTCTTATTCTTCATCTTCTTCTTCATGAGTGCTTTCTTCCTCTATACCCTCTTTTTGGATTTCTATGCATGGAGTTTTATCTTCTAGATTTTCTTCATAGTTTTTGGGTTGAGTTTTTATATTCAAAGGATAGGACTCATCAATCTTGACATTAGTAACTTCCACTATTTTTTGGAGTGTTTCATTATAACATCGATATGCTACACTTACTGAAGAATATCCTAGAAATATTCCTTCATCACATCTAGAATCAAACCTTGCTAGATTGTCCTCATCTCTCTTGATGTAACATTTACTCCTAAAAACTCTAAGATGTTTTACACTTGTTGGCCTTCCTCTCCAAAGCTCATACGGTGTCTTATTGATATTCACTCTTATTTGTTCCCTATTCAAGATATATATAGTTGAACACACTTCCTCCCTCCAATAACCATCTAAAATTTTGGACTCATTTAGCACGGTTCTAGCCATTTCTTGAACTTTCCTATTATTTCTCTCAACCACCCCATTTTGATGAGGTGTTCTTGCAGTTGAAAACTTCCTCCTTATTCCATGGTCTTCATAGAAGTTATCACTCTCATTAGAAAAAAACTCACCTCATGTGTTGATGTAGCCTAGAATTCACAAGTAAGACCCCAATCGCACCGGCACATCACTCAGCACAGACTGAGCACTCACCCAAAGTGTGCAAAGGTACCAGGTCCCTCTTTAGGGTTGTTATTTGTAGGACGTTAACATGATGAAGACTTAATATATGCCGTTCCATAATTAATACATTATTCTACAGAGCATGCCAGATCTATAACTAGGGGAGAACAAAATTAAGTACTAACCATGATGAAATAAAGAACATACTAGATCCAAACACACATAGAACTAACACTTAGATTTAGCCAATATCCTCCATTATATTAATTATGAAAACTACATAGAAGCTTATTACAGTAATGGTATCCTATGCACACAGATTTGATACAGTAGTCCAATCTTACACACATACATAACTCATCCACGTATATATCTCTTCTACTACATAGTTCACTACATATTTATAAGGGTGGGGACTATCCCTTAATTGCTTATCCAATCCTAAAATACGTCGCATGCTATTATTAGCTACGCACTTTTACAGTCATAGTCCCACATGCAATTGTGCTAATAATAGACTTCCTTTAGTTAACTGAAAGTGATAAACCTATTCTTAGCCCACATCTATGCAAAGTGCTTTGTATTCAATCCTCCAAAATAGCCAATACGTGGTGCACACATCTCTACTCTGTTTGTATGCTCTATGCCATCTCTATAATAGATCCTCTTGTGCAAAAATGGCTAAGTGCCGAAATATGAACTTATCCTTTGTGCATGTGTTTCCCTTATTCGTTCGTGCCTTTGAACATGCCCTATTTTCCCACACGGACCTCTTGTGTGCCTTTTGTTAAGTATTCTCTACTCAACATTACCCCACACTAATTGTATTTCTGCCTCAAAAATGGTTGTCTCAAAAATGAATTAAAGAATATGAATGGAAAGAATAAGAATGAATCTATATGCACAAAAGAATGATGTTACCCTGCAGCTTCATCCGCTTCAACTTGAAAAATTAATTAGGGATATTCCTCCTTTATTTTGGCCTCCAAGGTCTACCACTCAATGAGTGCTCCCTCTGCTTTATATGGAATTTCCACAACAATGGACTCCAGTTCATCTTGTGCAATCTCTCATTTCTCATTCTACAAGACGAATACAATGTTTTACATTGCAGTCATCCTTCCCTATAACAAATCCATCTTCTGTGCGATGAATTTCCCAAGCTCATCTAGTCATCCCTTGTGTGGTTCTTGTGTTGCTACAAGGGCCTCATGCTTCTATTTAACCAATGCTGGTCTTTCTGTGTGGACCAATGTGTCATCCTTCATCACTTTTTGGACCTCATTGTCATCCTCCAGGGTTTTTTTTTGATGAGCATGTCTGGAGCTATACAGATGTTCAAGGCTTGGTCTACCTTCTTTTGTTCTTCCTGTAGTGCTTGCAGTATTCCTTTGTAAGATGAAATATTTCTCTTCACTGCATCCCTTGCCCTTTCTGCCTCTTACTCAGGATTCTTTGGTGTTGGCATTTGCATGGTTTCATCTTTAAGTACCAAATCCACCAAAGTCTTGACATAGTGCATTGCTAAAGAAATTTTTCTGGTACCTTTGACTCCAAATGTGAGTGCACTTTCAGTACACTATCCCCAATAGTCTCTACCATGCTGATAAAGGCATGGTTCTTCTGTTCCAAATCCTTTTCCTAGATCAGGCACATTATTTCTACATCTTTTGTTTTAATTTCCCCTCACAGCACCCTAATGGTTATGGCCTTATCCATGTTCCTGCAAGCCATCTCTGTGGAGACATTTATCAATGCATTACTTACTTTCTCATCAGACATAATAGTAGGCTTTATTGTTATGTGTCTATCTTGGGGAGCATTTTTTAACCTCCTCGACACATATGACTCCTCACACACATCGAATTATGGTTCATCCATATGCATGTGTATCAACCATGAAAGTTACTTCCTTGTGTGCATGGTTTCCATATCTTCATCCATCAACTCCCAGCCAAATAACTCCTTTTGTGTCATAGTGCTCTAAAAATGGGCACAAAAATTTTTACCTATGTCCTCAACATAGCCCATGATTTGTGCATTGTGTTCTCCACTCATTCTCTTTGTTCTAGGCCCCTTAGGAATTGGGGCTCAAAGATTTGGAGTTTGTTCTAACATCCCCCAAGTAGTCTCATGTGTGGCTTCTGTTGTATCCTTTTCTCCTTCCTCCCCATCCTTCATTCCTTCATCCTTTGATTCCTCTTGTTTTTCCTCCCTACTTTGTAGTTCCTCCTCATATTTAGGTGGTGTAGGAGACCTTGACGTACTTTACTCAGATTTATCTACCTCTTCATCCAATTTCAACTTACTTCTTTTTTCTCAGTTGTCTCTTTCTATGGAGATAGTCGAGGTGACTTATGCACTGATTTTGGAGTAGCACCTTGAGTCCTTATTTTCTTGAATACTCTTTTAAAGTGACACTCTCCTTGAACTGGTTTTGGATCCTCTTCTTCTTCCTACCCATGAGTTGGTGTAGTTGTGCGCTATGATTCCCTTTTATACAATGGCTTCTTCCTTCTATGTTCCAAACCACCACTATCCTTACACTCATCCTCCTCATCCTCTACTTTGATTTTCTGTATGGGCTTAAGAACTAGAATGTTCTCCATGGTATGCTTACCCTTTGGCAGCCCTGGGAGCGTGAACTCATCTTCCACATACTTTTTATTTTCCAGCTTGTGCTTCACTTGGAGGTACACAAGTGTTGCTCCAATGTCTCCAACAACAAAACTTACTAGATTAATGCTCAACACATTTGAGATGAGCCTTTCAATATATGCATTATGTCCTAGATATCCATACTTCTTCCTTAATGTGTGTTATTCACAGTCTATCTTGTCTGCATTGAATGTTAGGGTGGCACGCATTTGAGAACCTATGAACCAATGCCCAAAAATACCCTCCCTATGAAGGCATATGGTAGTTTGCACCATGGGCTCTAAGTCCCATCCTTCATCGTAAATCGTTCGATGGAAAAATTCAGGTATACTGAAAACTATACTGCCTTACCCACCACCGAAGGAAATTATTTGGGGATGCACCATTTCTCTTCAAACTCCATGCAGAGCCTATCATACAACTTCTCATCCCTCTTCTTGGCTGATTCAATCATCGATCCTTCACACAAGTACTTGCTAAATCATTCTGAAGGTGACTTGTTCTCCATGGGATACTCCCAGATCTTCTCCTTTGGTCCATCAATCACCCCGATCTCCATGAATACTAGAGACAACAGAATATCCCCAAAACTAATCTTTCCTCTTAAACTCACTTCTTCTATGATAGTTTCTGCAATGTACTTTGAAATGTTGTAAACTACCCCTTCAGAAATCTTCTTTGCAACATGTAGCCACATGTTGTTCACTTGTGACCACCTCCCCTTGGTCATTTATCTTTGTTACAAGGTGTGCAGATGCCTACACAACTAGGTACTTTTTTCATCTTATCTATGTCCATGCCGCACGGACCCTTGGTGTACCCCATCTCCCTCCTAGTCTCCAAAATTACAACTTTGTATGTTAAGTCCTCTTTGAGGTCTTCACTTATAGTCTTCAACCCTGTCACTGTGGAGATCAGCACGGCTGAAATCCTTACTCTACGTCTGGTAAAATAGAATAAGTCTTTGTGTACTCTACTCATGAGCCATTAGTACAAGGGCTTATATTTGGTGAAGTAGGGGAGCTCGTATAGCTGATATAATCCAATATTTTTCAATAAATTCTCCCCAGCATCATCATAGATTGATATGTCCTCTGCCATGTACTTATTTTTCTTTGTGTTCAACAGTGCATCTAGCTCCTTCTTGTTTCCTGTTGTAGGATGGTTCTACTCACTTATCTTGCTTCTTCGAATGCGGGAATCCCATTCTTGGCCTACTATAACCCCCTATAGATATTGCATCTCTGAAAAATTTCTCTCATGGGTCATTTCTTCTTCCTCCATAACCACCTTATTCTTTCCCTTAACTACTATTACAACTACCTTCTTTGGTGCCATTTCTACCCTACAATCCTCTTAAAATACTCACCTTTTGACTTCTGCAATGTGTAACTCACACCCTAGCTCTGTAATGAAATTACTTGATTAATTATGATTATCACCAGCAATAGAACACCAAATAACACAATATTGTAGATAAATTCTCTCAATATGAAAGTAGAATACCTTGGCCACTTCGAGGGGGAAACCTCCAAAACATATAATAAGTCTCAAATACTCGACATAATCATCATCCAGTACCTATAAACCATATTTAAACTATTCCTATGATATGGCCATCAACAAGGCCAACCAACCAATGATAATAGATCATATATGAAAGAGATACATCATGATAAGAAATTGTGATAGCCACAAGTTGGCTATATCCATCCCATGTAAGATATATAATTAATGGTGTAACATGTCCCTCCCCTTGAAAGCAACATTGTCCCCAATGTTGGGAAGCCCTGGATGTTGTTGCATGAATGCTTCATCTTCCCATGATGCATCCTCAATATTCATATTCTTCCACTTAATCAGGTACTCAGTAATGAATCTGGTCCTCAGTCTTTTGGTGCTTGTTTGAAGAATGCCTTCAGGTTCCAATATGATCCTTCCTTGTCCAGTTCTGGAAGCACTGATTGTGTGGAAATGTGCTGCCCAATAACTTTCTTTAAGAAAGAAACATGGAAGACTTGAAGTATTCTACTTCCTGGAGGGAGCTCTAGCTTATATGCCACACTACCAATTTTCTGCAAAACTTGGTAAGGACCATAGTATTTAGGAGCAAGCTTATTATCCTTTTGCTATTTTTTTAAGGATAACTACTTATATGGCTATAACCTTACAAAAATAAAGTCTCCCTCTTCAAATTTTCGCTCACTTCTATGTTGATCAGCCTATTTCTTCATACGATTTTATGCCCGTGCCAAATTTTCTCTAAGACTAGAGAGTACCTCATGATGATGCTGAATGTGATCTTCGAATGTTCTCACCTTTGGTTTGACCTTCAAGATAGATATGAGTGATGGAGGATGGAACCCATAAAGTGCAAAAAATGGAGAGATTTTGGAGGAGGTACGAAATGAAGTATTGTACCACCATTCTGCTAGTGGCAACCATTTCACCAAACGTTCTTATTTATTTGAAGTAAAACGTCGAAGATATCCCTCTAAACATTTATTTACCACCTTAGTTTGCCCATCTGTTTGGGGATGATAAGAGGAACTCTTGGCTAGTTGGGTACCTAAACAAGAGAACAAATTAGTCTAAAATTTACTTGTAAATATTGGATCACAATCACTTACTATAATTTTTGGCGTGCCATGGATCTTTTGAACTGTATCCATAAAAGAGATGAAAACTGTAGTAGCTATGAAAGGATGAGCCACGACACAAAAATGAGCATATTTGGTAAGTCTGTCTGCCACGACCATGATGACACTTTCCCCTTCTGATTTAGGTAATCCTGTGATGAAATCCATTGATACCTCTTTCCATCTCTCACTAGGAATAGACAGAGGTTGGAGAAGACTAGGTGTCTTAATGGTCTAAACCTTATTTTTTTTGGCAAACCAAACATTTTGCACAAATTTTTGAACATCTCCTTTCAACCCCTCCCAAAATAAATCATTCTTAACTCTATGATATGTTTTCAAGACCTCAGCATGGCCACCTATTGGAGAAGAATGTAGCTCTGAAAGAACATGGTGTTTAAGTGTAGAGTTCCTACATAGATATAACTTATATTTGTACCACAATGTATCCCCTTTCCATATAAATTGAGCTAATATGGATGGATTTACCTAGATATTTTGAATGAGAGTATGTGTGGTTACATCTTTCTTCCATTCTTCACGTGCTTGATCTACCCAATCTGCATTTAGTATAGATATGGCACATAACAATGCTTTGGCAGACTCATCCCTCCTAAACAGAGCATCAGTGACAAAATTTTCCTTTCCTTTCTTATGAACAATCTCTTAGTCATATCCCAACATCTTAGTGACCCTTTTTTGTTGTTCTTCTAAAGATAGACATTGCTCTAAGAAAATATTTCAAACTATCATGATAAGTTTTTACCTTAAAATGTCTACCCATCAAGTATGGTCTCCATTTTTTGACTGCATGCAGTATTGCCATCATTTCCTTTTCATAGGCGGGCTTTAACAAATTCTTTCCTTTTAGTTGTTGGCTCTCAAAATAAACGGGGTTTCCTTCTTCCATTAGTACTACTCCAATTCCATTTCCTAAAGCATAGCACTCAACTATGAAAGTTTTGGAGAAATCTGGGGTTGTCAATACTAGAGTGGTGCACATAGCTTCCTTCAATTTTTCAAATTCCCTAGATGCTTCCTCATTCCACTGAAAGGAGTCCTTCAATAATTTTGTGATTGGTGCTGCTATACTACCATAGTTTTTAACAAATCTATGATAATACCCTGTGATACCTAAGAAACCTCGTAATTGTTTTAGGGTTCTTGGGGTTTCCCATTCCACCATGGCCTGGATCTTGTGAGGGTCCACCTTAACACCTTCATGAGAAACAATATGGCCCAAGTATTCCACTTCTTGTACCCTAAAAGAACACTTCGAAGGCTTGGCATAAAGTTGATGTTGCTCTAATACTTCTAAGACAGTATTGACGTGATATAATTGTTTCTCCCATGATTTGTTGTAGATGAGTATATCATCAAAAAATAATAAGATAAACTTTCTTAGGAATGGTCAAAATACTGAATTCATCAAGCTTTGGAATGTGGAGGGAGCATTGGTAAGACCAAATGACATCACTAGGAATTCATAATGGCCTTGATGAGTTCTAAAGGATGTCTTATGAATATCTTCTTTCTTGACTCTAATTTGGTGATACCCAAAATGTAGATCTATTTTTGTAAAATAAATGGCACCATGCAACTCATCTAATAAATCATCAATGATGGGAATAGGAAACTTATCTTTGATAGTGAGCTTATTGAGCTCTCTATAATCTAGACACATGTGCCATCTTCCATCCTTATGATGCACCATCACCATGAGAGAAGAATAGGCACTCTGACTGTGATGAATAATACCCATTTCCAACATTTCCTCCACCATCTTCTCGATCTCACTCTTTTGCAAATATGGATATCTATAAGGCCTGATGTTGGGGGGTTGGCTTCTTGGAATCAACTGAATAACATTATCATGCTCTCTTTCAGGTGGAAATCCTCTTGGTTCCTTGAAGACAACTACATGTTGATTTATATACTTTTGAAGATCAGGATGTAATACCTTCATTTGCGGTTGGACTTCTATAGAGAATAATCAAGATACAAAACCTTCAGACCCCTTTTTAAGAATCTTCTGCATTTGGTGAGAACTTACCACTAGAGGATCTTTAGCTTGTAGACCTCAAAGTTCAAATTTTTTACCCTCAGAATGAAAGTGCATGAACAATTCCTGGAAATTTATCTCTATGGTGCCCAAAGTAGTGAGCCACTGAACACCTAAGACAATATCAGCTCCTCCCATGGGAATAGCAAACATCGTAGATTCCAATGTGTAATCACCCATCATGATTTTGACTTTATGGAATTTACCTAAACATTGGAATGTGCCACCATCTACAATCATTACTTGAAATTCAGGTGCTACGTAGATGAAACAATTTAGTCTTGTTGTCAACTTATGATTGACGAAATTATGTGTGCTCCCTAAATCAATCAAGATTGTTAGCTTCTACTTATTAATATAACCCACAACTTGAAGGTTTTGTGGAGTACTAATACCTGATAGAGCATGACATGAAATAGTGGGCTAAGGATCTCCAGATTCTCCCTCTAATTTTTCCACTTTCTCTGTTGATGTTGCCTCATATTCTTCCTCATCACCAGATCCTTCAATGTAGAACAATTTTTTTCTCAAAACATTTATGATTTGGTCCATATTTGTTATCATAGTTAAAGCTTAACCCTTTGGCTCTTTTTTCTTCAATTTGTTGAGGTGTCAACTGTATTGGCTGTGGGTAAGAAGGAGACAAGGTGTTACGATATTTTATGCTAGAAAAGGATTTCCTTCTACTGGAAAGAAATTTTTCCTCTACTCGACGTGCCATGATAATAGAATCAACAACCTTGAGTGTGTTAAACATGCATACCTCATGCTCAATGTGGTCCTTAAGATCCCCCAGAAATAGGTCATTCAAATACTCTTCTGTAATATCCTCCACACGTAAGGAGAAAGTTTGGAATTGATGGACATAATCCTTAATTGAACCATTTTGGCGTAACTTTGCTAATTGGCTGAAGTAATTCTCATAAACACTAGAACTACAGTGTAATTGAAGCTCTTTAGTGAAAACTATCCAAGTGAAATTTAGGCCATTCTTTTTCCGTTGAGCACATAACCAACGATACCAAACAAATTGATCAGGTTCTAGGTATAAGGATGCCATAGTTACCTTTTGTCCTCCTGGGATCTGATGGAGATCAAAGAAATATTCCATTTGGGTAATCTAATTGAGTGAATCGTTTCCATCAAATTTACGCTTTTAAAATTTTGGAATCATGCCCCTCCATTGGTGAGAAGATTCTCTTGAGTGATTAAAGGATCCTCCTTGATTGGAGTGATTTGTATCTATGTGACCATTTCTAGTGGAACCCATATGACTGGCATTAGAAGTTCTATTTGAAATAATATGCAACAACTCCTACTATATTGCATGAAAATCCTTTTGAATCTCACTCCTAAGGCTACCTTTCAGTTGACGAAGCTCAACATTAAGGTCATCCTTACTTGCCATATTGTTTACCCTTTCTTGAAGTTGGATGACCACCTCAAATACTTCCAAACCAGTAGACTCTGAAGCAATATCTTCCTTATTTGGGGTCATTCCTGGAGTTGCTTGTCCTTTTCCTTGGCCTCGGGTAGATCTACCAGCCATGAAAAAGGGTTTAGGCCTAAGGGTAGACTTAATAGGGCATAATTTTAGGGTTTAGGGTTTCATAATTTTTTTGGCCGAATATAGGAATTTATAAAAAAGAAACCCTAGCTATTTTTTGAGGGGTTTTTGAAAATATAAGAAATTTGAAAACTTTCCAAAAATTACACACTAGGGATCCAAATTATGAATAAATATAGAACCGTAATAACTTTTTCAAAACAAGTCAAAATTGATTGAAATTTGGAGAGAAGTTTACTTGACTTATTGCAACACACCACAAAAAAATTGCAGAAAAATTCGCTACCAATCTTGAAATATAGCTAAACCTTCAGAATTAGGGTTTGACATCGTCCTAGCCAAGATCAAGCTCTGATATCACTTGTAATGAAATTACTTGATTAATTATGATTATCACCAACAATAGAACACCAAATAACACAATATTGCAGATAAATTCTCTCAATATGAAAGTAGAATAGCTTGGCCACTTCGAGGGGGCAACCTCCAAAACATATAATAAGACTCAAATACTCAACATAATCATCATCCACTACCTATGACCCCTATTTATACTATTCCTATGATATGTCCATTAACAAGGCCGACCAACCAATGATAATAGATCATATATGAAAGAGATACATCATGATAAGAAGTTATGATAGCCACAAGTTGGCTATATCCATCCCATGTAAGATATATAAATAAGGGTGTAACAAGCTAAAACATGTGTACCCTAGTGGAAATCGCATGCCCTAGCTTTTTTGTAATGCATCTTCTTCACTCGAACCCTTCTCCTTTGGGAATGCAAGAATATCCTTTGCACAAACCTCCTTTCCATGTCTTGTTTCACACTCTTCACACCTCATCACGATTTCTCAACTCTTCACACTTAGATCTTTTCAATTTCTCTTAATCCAAATGGTAAGAATGAACTTGCATCCCATCCTTATATATATATTCACACTTTTGATGCATTTATTTCTCCTTCGCCTACCCAATGTCCTCTCATTTATTGACCAATTTTGTTTTTTCTATGCGGTACATCTTTGTGCCCCAGCTATAACCTTCTAGCACACCTTCCTACCCTCTGGTCACAGAATTCTCTTTAGTGTGCTTCCTTTCACCCAAGTACATTGTCACTGCACCTTCCACAGGTAGTTGTTATGACCTTTGCTTTCCTCGTGTTATATTGTTCATTTATTCATCTCCATCTTTGTTCACTTTATAAAAGCAATCTTTTAACTTGAATAACACCTTAATGGAACCTATAGCAATTTATTTTTTTCACCTTTCAATTCCAACAATCTTGTACCTAGATATAAAAAACTACCCCACACTAAAATTATGTGTAGTCCTCTGTGCATAAATATGCTTCAGATAGTAATTAGCTTCACATGCGTAAACATGCTTATTACATAAACACACCAACTAAATTGATAAAGCATAGCGAGAAAGAAGGAAATTCATGAAGCAAATGTGAAATTGAAAACCTGATCTAAATGGCAACACTGCATTATTAAAAACACTAAGAAGACGTATTTATAGTAGGGCTTCAGCCTACTCCCATTAAAGTAACCGGGTAGCCATTTTCCATCAAGTGCTTCTAACTGTCAAGCACATGTTTTGAGTATGTGAGTGATACCATATGGCCCCAACCAATGTACCTTAAGTTTTCTTAGATGGCGTAAGAACTTAGAGTCACAGAGAAGCACCATTTGTCCAATCTCAAACTTCTTATCCCTTATGTTTTTGTCATGCCATGCTTTCTACCTGTCCTTTTCATGTTTCTAACTCCAACATGCTATGGATCGTCACTCATCTAGCTTGATTATATTTTCCATATGTTCTTCTAAAGCTTACTCATCAGCTAGACCTACAGCGTGCATGATACGCAAAGAAGGTAACGTGAATTCCATATAAAGAAAGACTTCTATGCAAAACACTAACTGAAATGATGTGGCTTTTTTCAACCTCTTATAAGTTGTTCTATATGCCCAAAGTATAACAGTGACTTTATCATCCCAGTCCTTTCTTCCAACATCACAATTTTTTGTCAAGGTCTAACTCAAAATCTTGTTAAAAGCCTTAGCAGCTCCATTTGCTTGAGGATGGTAAGGTGTAGTCTTACAGTGCACAACCATAAACTCATCTAATAATATCTTTATTGTCTTATTCAAAAATTGTGTGCCCCTATCACTTGTCAAACTTAGAGGAAATACATACCATGTAAGAACATTTTCCCATAGAAACCTAGTTGTTGTAGTTGTCATACAATCCTATATAGGTGTTTATTCTTCCCACCTTGAGAGATAATTTTTGCAAGTAAAGATGTAGCATGATCCAATCCTATGCACAGCTAGTGAAATAGGTCTTAAATGCATCTCATCTCTTTTCCCTGGTTTTCCTAGATGTTCAAAATGATCACACACCTTGCAATACGCATTACAATCTTTATACAGGGTCTCCCACCATAATCCAACATGTAGGATCTTCCATTAAGTAGCATCACCTACATAATGGACACCTAAAATACCACCATGAGCCTCCTTCATAATATTTGTGTGCTCATGCTCCAATACACAATGACATAATACCTCATCTCTTCCTAACTTGTATAGGTCACCACTTATCAACATAAAAGGTTTCACGCATATAGCAAGTTGTTTCTTTTCTAAGGATGTCATTCCTTCTGGTGCCACACCACTCCATAAAAAGATAGCAATGTCCTATAATTCTGATGGCGTGCATTGTAACCTATATAACTATGCATCTAGCATGTTATCCTCAATTTCCTTTTCTTCTTCTCTTGACTATATTCTTGATAGATGGTCTAGTCTAGAGTTACTTTTCCCTAGTTTTACCATAACTGTAAAATCAAATTCTTGAAATAATAGTAGCCATCTACATATGCACCCCTGTAAAATGGTCTTGTTTACTAAATACTTCAATGCCATGTGATTTGTATAGAATAAAAATGGTGTATCTAATAGATACTATCGGAACTTGTGTAATGCGTAGATCACCGAAAAAGCTTCACGCTCTGTAGTTGTGTAATTCTGTTCTGCAGGAGTCATCTTTCTACTAGCAAAATAGATAGGATGATATATAATAGCTTCTCTAGGTTGAGGTAACACCGCCCCAATGGCTGTGCCAGATGCATCCACATGTACATGAAATGGTTGATCCCATGAAGGAAAATTTCGAATAGGTGTGGTAGTAAGTTTTTCCTTTAATGTCTTGAATGCGCATTGCTACAGTTATCCCAGTAGAATGTACCTTTCTCTTTCAGTAACTCTTCCAATGGTGCAAAAGCTTTGGCAGATCCTTTGATAAACTTTATGTAATATTCTGTATGACCCAAAAATCCATGCACCTCACTCTGACTAGTAGGCTCCCTTAGGCCTATAATGACTACAACCTTGGCTGGATCAACCAACAAACCTTCCTTACATATGTGTCCTAAAAGTATCCTAAATGGTGTAGAAAATATGCACTTCTTGATGTTTAAGGAGATACTCAACTGACTACATCTTTCAAACTATAAGCGTAGATTATCACAATGATCCTTAACTAATCCATACACCGTCTAATCATCCAAATCGACTTGTAAGAAGTTGTGAATAAATTCCTTAAACGCTTGGACAACTATGTGTGAAAATATAGTAGGCACATTTTTCAGACCAAAATTCATTACAGTATAGGCGAAGCTACCCCATTCAGTAGTAAATGTGATATTTTTCTGATTGTCCTGGGCAATCCTAACCTGATGATACTTAGAGAACCCATTTGCAAATGAATAGATTTCATTCCCTGCAACGCCTTCTAATATTTCCTTAGTGAATGGCATAGGAAATGGATCAGTTACAAATGCATCATTCAGCTCCCTGTAGTCCACACATATTCTAATTTTTCCATCCTTCTTGATACTAATCACCATTGGACTAACCCATATTCTAACTCATCAAGGGGTTTGATGATCCAAGACTTCAAAATTTTATCAATCTCTTCTTTTACCTTTTTGCGCAAGTTAGGGTTCATTCTAAAAGGTCTCCTGCTAATTGGGCACACACCCTATTTAAGCTTTATCTTCATCTACCCTAATCATTCATGCATTCCTTTAAGTTCATGGTACCCCCTAGGGAATAAATCTTGATAATCCCTCAGCAACACTATGATTTTTACCACTTTAGAGTCTGACCAATATTCTCTAATTATGGCTTCCTTAGGCTCAGTATCTATCCCAATATTCACCCACTTTGTCTTCATAGGTTCACAATAGGTGTGCATGGTCTTACCCTGCAATTTCCAACACCTCACACCCACCTGTTGAATAGTTTACATCTACATTTTCTATTTCTTGGTCATCCACTAAGTAGACCGTTTTTCCTTTTCCTTTCTCAAAGCAAGCACATTGAATTAGTATGTCATCATCCTCTATTTATTTAACAAGATGTGCTCCTAAGTTTCCTTCATCTAATAACTCCCGAAGTATTTCTTCATCCTTGGCACTATCTCCCATAGTTAAGCGCTTTATGACTTTCAATGCTTCTTCCACCGGAGGCTTTGTAGAGAAGAATTCAAACGTCTAGGTCATTCTTATGATTAAATCTTGCCAATTTTCATTCTCTCCATGGAGTTATGCATATAAATACCAAGCACACATGCATCCTTGTAAATTGGAATAAAACTTGTGCACCCATAGCATGAAGGGGGTAAAGCTTCTTGCCCTCTTTTCCAAAGTTTCTCACACTTCTGAACATGGTGCTGAATAGGTTGATTACTACGATAAGTAGATATTTGAGTAAGTGGCATTACTCTTGAAGAACCTAGTAATAAGACCAATCCTAATTACATTCCATCCTACAAGATTATCCTTGTGGGCCACCCACGAGCATGCTTCTATTCCACGTAGTGTATATGCTAGCATATTTTTTCTTTCCCAATGGGTCTATCCACTGTTCTTCCATGGTGCACAGGAATACCATAGGATCTCCTTATTTAGTGTAACAAGGTACCGAGGTTGTTACCTATCTGCCTAACATAACGTGGTTTATTGTCTCTTAGAAATATTCTCTTTACTTTACGTGCCCTACCAACTAATAAGTTCTATGAGCCTAATTATCAAAAGCAACACTTGTAGTATCTCTCATAGACTATGCATCCTCCCACCTAATTAGACCTTATTTGGTTGGCTCAAGTATATTTAGAATCTCAGATGGCACATACATAAATCCTATTCAGATCTTCTTTACTTAAGGGATCAACATAGGGCACAAATTTTCCATCTGTTAAAGGGATAATAACTCTCTCCTCCATGTTTTCAAAAATGATATAGCCCTTTTTGAACAGAAGATCAGTGTTGTTTGCATAGCACCATAGATGCCCTAATAGAGTTGGGAAGCTTTCTGACTCTACCAGTGCTAAAAATTCAAAGTCTCCAGTGAACTTGGCTCCTTGTATAGTAATGGATGCATATTTCAAGACTCCGATGGGAGTGGCCTTAGTCCAATTAGCCATGAATAATACATTAGAGGATAGCTGTAATGGGGGTATTCCCATATTGTACCCATGAATATAAAGTAAGAACATTGACTTCTGTGCCTATATCAATTAGTATATTACTCAATAGCCACCCATCCACAACAACATTCAGAGTGATTTCCTTGTCATAATCTAGGCTATGGGGGGGGGGAAGATTTTCCTACAAGATTTTCCGTCCAGTCCCAACATTTTCACGTGCAGAGTGTTTCTTTTTAACAAAATCCCTAACAGTGGAATGATATTTTCCTGGCGCAAAATTTTACACACTTACCTTATGTCATTTATATCAGTTTAGAGCATCTATGATACTTTCTTTTGCTCCATCCTCCATGATTACTCTTTTAAGTACTATATCTCACCCTAAAGATTCCTGAGAACTTCCATGGTTTCATATAAACCTCCTTTTGATAGGTAGGATATGAGTATCGTTCATGTAGAACCTCCTCCTTAGCGATGTAGGATTCTGAATTGTGAATGCTTCTATGGTACACGTGCCACCTCAAAATAGGTCATAATATTCACTTGCAACTCTTTTAGGACTCTTCCACCAACTTAGGCATCTATTGATTTTCAACAGTGCGTTGTATCCAATGTGGTGAACCATCCCTGCACCTTTCATTTTCTTGTTTATGATTGCTTACTAAGATGTTCATACATGTCCAGGAACTCCTTGTAACTATGGTTCTTTCTACAAAAAGAACATGTAATATTATAAGATTAGCCATTCATGCCTGTAGTGGTCAATGAGAGATCCACATGTCTAACATGTTCTGTGGGGGAACTCACTTCTTACACTACCATGGCCTTGTCCTCCAAATCCACCGTGGTATCCTCGACCTCTGCCACAACCAACTTCAAAACAACCTTCATTACATCATAGTGCATCTGATTGTGATCCTAGTCCTTGTATGCTTGTTCTTTCCCTTAGAGTTATCTGAAAAATTCTTGTATGAGTAGTTCTTCGACATATCTGTAGCATCATGGATGTGACCAATTAACCCTTTATTGTGCTGAGTCTAATGTCCTTAGGTAGGAGTGGACCTTCATATTTTAGAATAGCTTGAAATGTTATTCCTTATGGTACATTTTTCATAACTGGGAAATGTTCTTGAATTATGGTTTAAGTTGTAAATGTCGCAATCCAGAAATACCTTATCAATTTCCTTTGCGATCGGAACATAGCAGTATCCTTGTAATTGTGAAACTTCTACATCACAATCTTGTGAGATCAAATCGAAGAGCATGTTTCAAAGGGATGAATTTTAGGATAGTTCTCCAACTATTCCTACATATTCTATACATCTGTGCTTCTAAAAATGGGCTCACTCCAGTGTAAAAAAATTCCGAATTGCCTTCAGCGCGTAAGGCTTCTTCAAGTGCTTCTACGCAGATCAGTGTATGTATTATGTGATAGCGCCCTTCTAAAAGGTGTAATTAGACCTCCAATAAACAATTGTGCTTGTTGGCTTGCATGAATATCATAAGAAAGCTTGGATACTAACATTCGTGAAATGATGAATCATACTCTCTGACACTCTTCAGTAGTGCCTTGTTTAATATCCTTGAGTGTAATTATACTCTTCTACTCAAACTCAGGGATATGAAATTATTTAAGGAAAGCATATTTTAAAGTTATATAGTCTTCGCATAGGTCTTATCAGGGTCAAACTTTTCTATAACAACTATGTGCGCACCCTTGTAACGTAGTAGTGAAAATTGGCTTTCCCTACTCTCAGAAGCCGTGGTTCCTTTTGTGTGCCACATTATTTCACACATGTGCATATGTTCAACAGCATCTTCTATGCCTCTATACTTTGGAAGGCGAAGAGAAATCTCTATGTAAATACTCTTTGGGGTTGGTGTGGACCTTTCCCACCTGTTTTAGAACCTCCTATATTTCCCCTTCCTGCTAGAACCATCATATCCATTGGAACTAGAACCACCTATACCTCCTGATCCCGAACATGTGGCCAGAATCAGACTATAAGATGTTCTCCCCTATGTCCCAAAAATAGATATTGAACTATACCCTAATACGGTTTACGAAAGCATTACTATTCCCATGAAGAGAGTTCAAAATTATGGCATGTGCTTGAAGTCTGTGCACTGAAGATACACTTAAAAAGGTACCCCCATATACAATAACGAAGACAATTTGAAATGCTATCATCGAGGTGTACCTTTTATAAGACTCTACTCCTGCTCTCCCATTGCCTAAATTAGCTTTTTGACAATGCTTATTCGTACTAGATATTGGAAGACCAAGTGCAAGGGCAAGGTTTCCAGGTAGACTCAGATGTGCGCCTGTGGCCCAAGGTCATCTCTGCTGACGTGCTTCCTATGTGAGGCCAAGGAGGATTCTCTGTCATGCTTGCCCAAATGAGGGAGTTCTTGATGCTTCGTTTTCACGTCTTCTGCTTGAAGCTCCAAATCGTTCCTGAAGCCATCTCTCTCTTCATGATGTCATTCGCTTCTGCAACATCCCAATGCTTCTCGATCTCCCTCTCCTATACCTCATTGTACTTAAGCTTCCTTTCTTCTCTCTTTGCCTTTCCACTGCTAGGTCTGCCATATTTCACCAAACCTGCTCCTGCCCCCAGCGTGTGGTGGAGTTTAGTTAGCCATTGGTTTACTCTCTAAATTTAGGGTTACCATCAATATTTTGATCGCCAGTGGAATGCCTTGCAGGTAAGTTCCCCTGGGATATTGTAAAAATTGGAATTTAACTACCTCTGGGCATGAAAAAATGGAGATTGAGTACTCCAAGATATAGCTGTTCAAAAGAAAATAGAACCACGTATCCACAGCTGCGATTCCAAATCAGATCAACATCATAAAGGACCTGAATTTCTTCCTACATCCAGACAAGTGCGTGATGCCTCCAATTCCACTTAGATGCATAAACAATCTAGCCACTCGTACAGTTCTACCGGAAATATAGTGAAGAAGCTCTCATACAAACTAGTCATATAGATTCTATGCTCCACCCACATGCGTGTGTCAAAATTAGATCTAATGTTTAACCGCTCCAAGCATATTCTTCTTCTAGGTCATGTATCCACTCCTCAAACACTTGCTAGGGTCAACCTGGTATGTCTTCATCGTGAACTATCCTGAAAACAACTGAAAAAGAGGTCCCAGAAAATGGAACCAATGATGCATTCTAAAATTTACCAATAAAAGCCCAGGCACGCTGACACATCACCCAGCACTAGACTGAAGCGCCTCACCCGAAGTGTGCAAAGGTACTAGGCCCTTCTTTAGGGTTGTCTGTTGCAGGATGTTAGCGTGAAGAAGACTTAATGCATATGCAGACTCCATAATTAATATACCATTCTATAGTGCGTGTTCATATCTATATCTAGAGAATAATAGAATTTAAATGACTAACCATGATGAAATCAAGAACATACTCGATCCAAACACACACAGAACTAACACTTAGATTTAACCAATATCCTCCATTATATTAATTATGACAATTGCAAAAAATATTCTTAAGTAATGGAATTCTATGCGCATAGATCTAATATAGTAGTCCAATCTTGCACACATACATACATATATCTCTCTACTCATCCACGTATATATCTCGTCTATGACATAGTTCACTACATATTTATAAGGGTGGGGACTAGCCCTTCACCACTTATCCAATCCTGAAATAGGTTTTATGCTATTATTAGCTACACACTTTTTACAATCATAAGCCCACATGCAAGTGTGCTACTAATAGACTTCCTTTAGTTAACTAACAGTGATAAACCTATTCTTAGCCCGCATCCATGCAAAGTGCTTTGTAATTGATCCTCCAAAAATATCCAATGTGTAGCGTGCACGTCTCTTCTTTGTTTGTGTGCTCTACACGCCATCTCTAAAATATATCCTCATGTGCAAAAATGGCTAAGTCCCGAAATATGAAATTATCCTTTGTGCATGTGTTTCCCTTATCCATTCGCGCCTTTGAACATGCCCTGTTTTCTCGTGCGGACCTCTTGTGTGGCTTTTGTTAAGTATTCTCTACTCAACATGTGTCTTATCTCAAGCATTTGCTATTTTTATTCTTTTGATTCTCCATTAAGGCTTTGAATTTCTTGAATCTTTCTAATTCTTCTAATTTTTCTTTTAAGCATGCAATCCAAGTCATCTTAGTATAGTTATCAATCAACATCATAAAATAGTCATCTCCTTAGATGTTTATAGTTCTTATGGGTCCAACAAGATTAGTGTGTATCAATTCTAATGGCCTTGATGTATATTATTCCTTTTACTTGAATCTTATCCTACTTTTTTCCCCATGTAACCAAGATTTACAAAGTGCATCAGTTGGTTTGATGATTCTTAGCATATTTCTAACACATCGTTTTTGGGCTTATTTTGAAAAGGTTATCAAAATTAAAGTTCCCTACCCTCCTATGTCAAAGCCAACAGTAATCCTCCTTGTTTATAAAGAAATTTTATTTTTGGACTTCCTTTATAACATACATATTATTCTTGGTTATTATTTCTTTACCAATCTTCTTTCCTAATTTTATTTCTCTGACATCCCATCCTTTTTCATGGAGTACTAATGTGTACTCTTGATTACACATTTGGATAATACTAAGGTGATTTCACTTGATACCTTCTACATATAGTATGTTCTCAATGACTTGTTTTCCATTATTAAGGCTTAATGAGCCCTTACCAACAATGTTAGTTGAGTTGTTGTATCCAAATATGACAACTCCTAAGACATTCTTAATTAGGGAGATGAACTTGTTCTTATCAAGAATCATGTAACTTGATCAAACACTATCAAGATACCATATCTTTCCCTCATGTTGAACATGAAATGTTGTTTGGGTTATCATAGTTTGTTCTTCCTTCTTAGTAGGGTATGATTTTACAAGATATATATTTTTATCTTGTCTTGGAGATTTCTGATTGCAGGATTTTTCTTTGTCCCATCTTTTGACAATTGTAACAAACTACACCCCTATCGTTACTTATCTTTTTAAAATTATAATTTCTTTCATGACCTTTATCTTTATTTCTACATTTGATAGCTTTATGACCAAACATGTTTCATGAAAAATTGTAGCCATAAAAGGAGTGAGTGTACCTGATTACATATGAGTGTTTGGAAGGCTTGGTCCATATCTTAGAATAATTTTTGATCTTCTTGTTAGTCATGTAAGATGATTCGAGAGAATTCTATCTAATTTTATTATCTAATCTTCCAACATCCTTGTTTTCCTCTTTATATCCTAAACCTGATTAGTCACGTGTATCTCTTTGGATGCTTAGAAGGTCAGCTAGATCATGTGTGCTTTTGTCAAACTTCTCAAAAAATTTCAATTTTCTTGACATTTTATCCACCTCATTCTTTAGGAGTTCCATTTCTGATTTGATTCTTAGACACTCTTCCTCTTTATATGTGAAGGAAAGTGATATTATCTCTAATTGAGCTTCTAGTTCTTTGAACTCATCTTCCTCCTCTCTCTGTTTCATGTTGAGTTTGTTTTCATAAATATTAATTTTCTCCTCATAGTCCTTCAACTTGGATCTTAACTTGTCATTCTTCCTTTTAGACAATTGCAATTATTCAAGAGCACTGAAAAATTTATATTTAAGTTCTACTACAACTCCTTCATCTAATTCTTCATATTAAACAAAATTCTTTCCTTTAGAATCGATTTCATGTGATGTTTTAAAGGCCATGAACAAGGTTTCATTTTAAGATTCATAATTATCACATTCACAACTACTTATCTCACTTGATTCAAATGAACTAGAATCCTCTTTGGTGTAGAAATTTCTTTTATTTTTGAAGAATTCTCTCTTATCTTATCTCTTGAATTTATTGTTTATTCTTGATATGCATCTTACCTTTTTATTCATGTTCATCTTTCTCCTCTTTATTCTTATGAGGACACCTAGAAACAAAGTGACCTACTTGTCCACAATTGAAACACTTAAAGGGAAATTTCCCCTTATACTTACCTGAGCCTTTCCCGAGTTTTCTCAAAAACATGGATTTTATCTTCTCATAATCCATGTATACATCAAATTATTCTTAATTATTTCAGTGTAGTTACTTTTTAGCTTTGAAATCAGATTTTTTCTTAACTGATTTTGCTCTAAATGTTCTCAATTCATATGCTTTTAGGATGACATGAAGTTCTTATAATTTTATCTTAATCATGTCCTTTTCTTCCTCCACAGTTGAGACCTTTGCATCATATTTAGATGTCAAGGACCTTAGTACTTTTGAAGAATCACTTATTCCTCTTGAATTTCACCTATACCTCTTATCATATTTGTCACTTAATCCACTCTTTGTAGATAAGAAGAAATGTTCTCATCCTCCTTCATTTTTACGATTTTAAATTATATTCTATAGGTATGAAATTTGGAAAGTTTCACTTTATCATCTCCCTCATATATATTGTTTAGTTTGTCCCAAATTTTTTTGCATTGCATAACCTTTACAAAACAATTCTCAGATAACCCACAAAGGATGGTATTCATATCTCTTGATTTATTCTCATGAGCTTTCTTGTTAGCTACTGAAGTGATAGGTGTACTAGGAATGGTGTAGCCATATTCAACCACTTCCCATATAATGTATCTAAGAGATTGAAGGTATGTCCTCATTTTGACAATAAAAAAGGAACAGTTGGTTTTAATCAAAAGAGGTGTCATGGTCATGGAGAAACCAATTTGTGCTAGATTGGTGTCCATGTTTTGTGTAATAAATATCTCTTTGAAGTGGTTAGAATTTCACTAAAAGGTTCCTATTGTGATACCAATTATTAAACACTCAAGAACAGAGATAGGAGGGGTGAATATGTTACTCTTAAAATTTTGAAATTTTTAATTCAATTATTAACATAACATTCATCCATAATCCTTTTCAAAAAATTAACTAAACAAAGCATGCGATCATGGTTAGAGAAATAAAAAACACATGAGGACACATGAATTAAGGTATGAAACCCACTAAAATCATAGCACTATTAGGGACAAATGTAATATATCAACTACAATTATTTCATGATGTGTTGAGCACCAACTCAACTTGAAGCACCCACTCCAATTTTGAATCACCCACTCTAATACAAAGCCAAACACCCACTTGATTATTTTTCAAGCACCTATTTGCAAGGAAGCACTCACTCAAAAATTGTTGAGTAGCAACTCATAATTTAATGAAATATTTTTTGATCACCTCCATCACTTATTTTCTTAATTCAACACATTTTGATGAATGTTTCAGATCTTCACTTCATTTACTCCTATATCCAAAAATCAACACAAATTTATTCCTATCTCTACAGAAAGAATAATTTCATACACCATAAATAATATTATACATGAGGATACCTCTCTTTCATGTCTCTTACACTTCACATTCTCACCTATATGATTTATTTCTCCTTTCAACTCGAATCAAGGAGATCAAAAGACAAGACACAAACTTCCAAAAAGATAAAACATTGCCTCTACAAACGCCAGTTTCACACTTCCTTTATTACCTCAGGTTTCATGACTCTTGATGTACCTGTGGAAGAAAATAATTATGTTTCAACTATCTGAGAATCAATTACAAACTCATAAAATCTGATTTAGACACTTTAATATTCCTTTTGTAACCATTACACAAGATTTATCTTGTAGACAAGGGAGCATATGTTTGCATTTTATTTATTTGACCATATTCCAAGTGTCATGTGCATGCTACCAAATTACTAAGTCTTATAAGATTCTCTATTAACTATGAAAATTGTCCATTTTTAACCATTGTCCTTACCCACGTCATTTTTATACATATGAGAAGCACTAAAAGTTAGAAGGATTAACACATATTTGAACATGAAGAGGAAGTGTACATGTGAATGATATCAAACATATATTCAAGATAGTAGGACTACAGGGTGACTTCATCAACACTCAAAGTGTTAAGACCATCAAGATAGAGAATACAGTTATTTTCTCATCTTCTCATTCACAGTTATGAATTATCAATCATATAAAAACTTGAAACGAGTCAATGATGAGATTTTCAAGACATGGAGGAAAAAATTTCAATTATTTTCATAATTTAGAGATGATGGTTTGTGAGCATTTTGTTATCAACACCAATCAAGTAACTAAGGCACTTCAAATATCCTCCATAAACAATGCACTATGATAGATTGTTCATTTTTTTGTTAGGATAGATTTCCATATTAAAATATTTAGCAACTCCACACCTTTCTTATTAAAGCATGATTGTAAGTACATATGTCAAGAATGTTAGAGGCGTTTACATAGCTCCCTAAGCCAAGGAATTTTATTATTTCATCTCAAAGAGATAAAACTTGCTTGATCTTCAAAAAATTTCTTAGGTAGGGTTTTGGGATTTGTTGGATCTCAAAATTGCACCCATCCAAAATTAGAATGATCTAGGGCTTTGAGGAAACATGGTATTGTCTTTAATTTGTGGGACTCAAATTTAGATAGACCTCCAAATAAGGTCAGCTTCCTCTATCTATTTATAATGTTAAGCGACTCCTAAGAAAGTGAACACAACTAACTACCACTAATCTATGATTCCAAGGGACCAGGGAGAGAGTGAGATGCTTAAAAGGGAAATCCTACACTAAGGGAGGTGATAGCACCAAAATAGAGGGAAATAAACTTTTGAATGAGGGAAAAATGGAGGAAAATAAAGGTGGAAAGGGAAAAAATGAAAACCATGGTCCATAACAACACTTAAACTCCCATTTTCCTATAATGCAACAAAGAAATAAAACCTACAATATTAAGAAACATACTCAACACTCCTGTGAGTAAAATAAGAAGTAAAAGAATGCAACAAATCACTAGCTAAGGTAGAATATAGCCACAAAAAAAGTAATTTTATTTCTTCAAGATGATGCACAAATCATTACAATGGAGGAAGAAGGTGTAAATTCATAACATGATTATAATCTAAGGACTATAGCTCAAGAACACCTTTGTAACACTTTAAAATGATGCCCTTGTATTCCAAAAGTATCCAAAATTTATATGAAAATTACTCCTCTATTTATAGAAGAAGAAGGAGAGAAGAGGGGAAGAAGAAGAGGGAAACTCAAATTTATTCTTCCAGTCACTAACAATAAGCATTAAATTCCTATAAATCCACCTGAAAAGCTATTAGATGAGCCTCTCATGTCTTTTCTTATTGTAGAAGAAGGAAGGAGGCTAAATTGTATCAGATATTAGTGGTTACGCTAACTGAATCTATGCATTAATAACCCAATTAACATTTTCCTTTTTTATAGCATATCAAACTCCACCTAAATCTGATTTTTAATGGTCTAAAGTGTAGATCATGTCAAAAAATTTCCAAAAAGACCAAAATAACATGGATCTAGTATCTGTAATAGGAGCTATGGTGTTTTGAAGATTGTACTAAAAACTGAACACACAATGACATATGGCACATTCTGGATTATCAGAGGACTAATTGATTAATAGAAAAATTATTTTTCCTTTTTTTCTAATCAAATTTCATCAATTTCTGATCACGATGATGCCAAATGGAGACCTTTCCAATGATATAAATTTTTTGTGAGTTGAATATATGGATCGAAATATATGGCCATTTGAATATTTTCATGTTGTGTAGTAAAGGAATTTGGCATTTGGTATCCTTTTATTATATCAGGGATTTCCTCTACCAACGTGTGCATTGCTTTTCCTTTTTCCATGTATCGGTATTTGGTTCGGTCACAAGGTCAGGATTTTCTTCTTTTTTTCTTTTCGATGTTATAAGCTTTGTGGGAAATTCTATTTCTTTATGAAATGTGATCTAATTAAACAATTTCATGCTCCTCGTGGTGTTATATTGTTCTTTAACTTTGATTATCCATCGCGAACCATGAGCCATAGAAAATCTCAACGCTACTTTAAAATTTAGTTTCATTTATAGAACCTTAACAAACTAGGAAACACTAATCAATAAGAACATTCCACACTGTTGAACTTTGGCCAATTGTGTTTTCATTGATGTCAAGTGACATTGATGGCAAAGGAGTCAATAGTAAGCTTTCAGGAAGGTCTTAGGTTGTTTTCAATATGGTGTAAGTTTTTTCAGTGAGGAAGGAGTTCACTAGAGGCATGAACATGTTTGGAAAAATTTGTACAAGTGTTTTAAAGGTCATACATGATCTTTATATCATGAGAAGGATCTTTTGGAGTTAGTAACAGGTCAAAGGTTTTGATTCACAGTTGTAACTTGCTCATTTAGGTTTGTTTCTAGAGCCTGTTGAGATGTGAGAGGTTGTTGTAGGTCATGGAAAGGTAAAATAAGCATGGGAACAGCCTAGGAATGTTTTTTAGGGAATTTGTGAGCAATAACCAGGCTTAGTTTAGCCTCTAGAGGAAAAAGTCAAAAATTTATAGAAATTGACTTTGAGAACTAGTAGGGTAGATTGATGAAAATGAGATATAATATAATATTATAGGAATATCTATGAAAATCATCTTATGGATCATATATATGGATGAGTTTTGGTGCTTCAAGGAAAATTTCATCAAGTTCTGAGAAGGTGTGTGAAAGTAGTGCTAGTTTTTCTAAAACACTATTTTTAAAAAGTACATAATAAGGTATCTAGATTATTAAAACTTAAGAAATAATATACTGCATCCTTTGGATAAATATTAGAAGGAATTTTTTAGAGGACTCCAAGCTTTAGATATTTCAAAAGGTTTCAGGTAAACTGGATAAGTATAAAAGAAGTTATGAGCATTTTTCTAGCTAGGTTCCTAAATCAATAAGAGAAAAAGTGGTTTGTTTTATTTCAAATCCTTTGTTTGAGCTATTATATCATGTCTCAGAGATATTCAATGTTGATAATGAGATTTTGATTCGTTCAATGCACTTCAATAATTAATTATCCCTTCAAGCTCCTTCAACAAGGCATAGGTTACTTTCTTCAAGCACAGTACAACATTATAACCATAGAGGTAATGATTGCATCAAAGGTTGGGATTCAAATGAAAATTTTAAATTATCTACAAGTTCCTATCAAATATTTTAATCTCATAAATGGCCCAAATATTCTCAAATGATGGAGTGATTCTCAGTCTCCAATCTATCTTCTTGAATCACCATTCATGTGTTAAAGTCTAAGTAGGTAAGAATACTTCTAAAGGACTGAGTGATATCTTCAGGGAAACTGAAATGATATAGTTTTCCTCAAGCCCTAACACCTGCCAACAAGAAGCTTGAAGCAAGCCAAATATTTTGTAGATTCTTGCAATGAAATTTTTTGTTTATAGCCAATACTAAGTGTGACTGTGAAAGGGTAGTTTTTTCACTCGATGGTGAAATTTTGATCTCAAAGAAAGACTTGTAAATTAAAATTTTCAAATGCACAATACTAAATTACATTGGTCTTAAGGGTTGTAATTTAATGGTCATAGTCTTGAAAAAATGATTATCTCCTAAAAAAATTAGTTAATGCCTTGTCAAGCAATTTATTTTGTTGTTTAATCGTGGAGATCACATGAGAATATGGAGGTATTAAAGTACATAAAGTTATATATATATATATATATATATATATATATTATGTGTCATTTTTGTGTGAGTGAGTTCCTTGTTGTATGAGAAGATATCACTATGAAGCAATCTACGAGACATTGTTCAAGTGATTCTTTCCTAAATTGGAATGGAACCACTCTAAGAGGAAGCAAATATTGTCTTGAAAAGAGAAGCCATAAGCATGCAAATCTAGTTTTGAAGATTATTTAACTTGTACTTTCACTCTAAGGATGAATAAGACTAGTTCGGTTGATAAATACATGTACACATAGTCTTATATGGATGTTATAAACTTACTTCACTAAGGTAATCATACTCAGGGTTGAAGGAACAATGTTTATGTTTAGATAGAGCCTCGAAAACAAAGCATAAAATATTAGGAAATGTTTAAACTTCATGAAAACTATTGTTATGGATCTCTTGTATAGAAAACCCTAGTAAATTTGATCTTTTTTCTAGCTAAAGAGATGTTTCAAAATGGATTGAGTGATTAGAGACTCTCTACAGGAACATGCAATCCTCTCAAAACTCAATCAATCAAAATATATTGAAAAATGATTAAGAACACAATTTTTTAATGTCTCGGGCACATGGAGACTGTCAAACCCTGAACCTAGGGTTTCGAGGTAGAAAAATCATCTATCTAAAGTTTTCTCAAATAAAATACCCTAGAAATATGGAAAAATATTTGTAGGGAGATCATGAACTCAGTAGAAAAGGAATCAACCTCATTCACTTTGAATGTATGGAGAATTTTATAAAAGTAGTAGTTTACATTTGTGTTAGGACTGTATAATGAGGTTTTATCGAGATTAAGATGTCACTTAGCAATTAAAAAGTTATATTTATTTTTTATTGAACTCCAATAAGGGTGAATGAAGTCTAGAAATCCTCAAACTTTTCTAAAAAGTATAATTCAAACATGTAACAATGATGAATGAGATCTTAATGTTGAACTTAGGTTACCATGATTATCTGTACAATACTATAGACTTAGAAATGGGACTTGAAATGGTTTCAAATGTCCAACTTGACTCTACGGAGTGTTTTGAAAGGGTTTCAAGATGCTTCAAACGTTTTCAATGAGACAAAATTGAGTTAAGGACTCAAAATATTGATCATATAGTTTGATTTACCAGTTTTATTCCCCCATGAACATGAAAAGTCATGAGTCAAGTCCAACTCGAAGAGAATAGACATTTGAAGAAACTCAAAGGTGTTTGAATTTTTTCAAGCACCTTTTCTCATCTTTTACATCTCAAGTAATTCAAAAGGGTTATTAATCTCAATAAGTGAAGTTGAAGAGTGTTATGGTGACACCAAAAGACATGTTGTTGTAAATACTATCTTTGAAGTAAGTTAATTTGAGAAAAAGAGATGAAAAACGTGTGTGAGGGGATTGAAGGATGTTTTTGAGAAAATTTTAAATATATATTGATAAATTTTGAGTGAGAGATGTGACAGATATAGATATAACAGTGATGTTAAGATGTAGAGGTGTCATCGAGTGTCGAATGTTCTTATAAATATTAAAGATACAGACAGAAAAAATTGAATGCATACATAAAAAAAATAAGTGTGTGTACATGTTGATCACACAAATGTAGGGGGTGTGAACAAAATTTGAGTGCAAGTATAGAAAAACATGCATGTGAAGGTGTGAATGATGAATAGCAGCTGAAAGAGAAGAGTGAATAAATATCAAGTAGAAGAGTTTTTTAAGACTTTTAACGGGAAGGTGTGATAGGAAGGTAGCATTTGACTAAATGATCAAAGTAGAAGCAATGTGTGTGATTTAATTGATGAAAATAAACACTTGAAGTTGAGTGAATATTTGAATATGTGATGAATATTTCTACACAAGCTTATGGAAAGAGCTTTGTGACTGTAAATGAACTTAGAAACTTGAATATTCAGATATTATGGTCATTGTGACTATCAATTGAATGAAGAATTGGTGCTTATGAAAAAAGTAGGAGTATGAGACCAATTTTTGCTAATGACGGTGAATGCAACTGTTTTTGAAGTATGATAGGAAACTATGTATGAAAGCAACAAGTACTATACTAGCATATAAAAAGTGATGATTTTCATTTTATTTGATGATTCAGACAAAACAAGATAAGAGCACCATGATTCTGTTAGGAATTATTATTATTAGTGCTCACATATATTTTCTATGGGTTAATATTAATATGTGGGTGTGTATAAATATATTGTATTTAGTGTTTTGTTAAGTAATATTGTTGTATATTATAATAATATTACATACTTGGTTAGTGGTTAGTAGGTTATACCAATGAATATTATTCTGGGATAATAGTTGTAACACCTCCCTATTATTTCATAGATTGTTTTTGGCTATATCGTTGGCTATATAATAGCCATGTACTATACGTTTGAAATATATAGCTGAAAAATTATGTTATTCTTGTTTAAAATTGATACCAAGTTCATTATTTGATATCAGAGTGTGGATATACAGTCATATAATGGAAGAAAAATCTCTTACTAGGGAATCTTGAAATCTATAGGTTGCCCAGGTTGATGGTTATAAGATAATGGAGATTACCTATCTTCAGAGTGGTGATTCTGAGAGGACTCACGGTTTTAAATAAGGAATTGAAAATTAATTGTAGGAGACTTCTTTTATGTGCATTTCTATCCTTTTGTAGTTGTGCATACATATGTTTTGCATTGGCATTGATCTGTTGAGAAGGATTAATCAGAATTTTGGAAATTCAGTGTTTGGCGTCGATCTCATCGCTGATTCGTTGTCTTCTCCATCTAGAAACTTTTTCAAACAAAGGGATATTTAGCATTGTCGGCTCCTAAGCATCTTGTCATTATTATATGTTGTATTTATTTAATTGTTTAGATGGATGCACATAAATTCCAACAAGGATTATAAGTATAGTTTACACTCTATGTGGCCATGATCAGTTAAATATCATTTCAAGCATATTTTTTGGTGTTTGATCCATATTTTGCAGTCCATCTACCAGGTGTGGGGTTTCATATAGTTTTGCATTATCAACGATGTGACATGAATGATACGTCAAAAAGCTTGATTTAGGCTTACATACACCTGGAGGAACATGACAATCTTGAATGTGTGGAGGATATTTTAGCAGGTGTGTCTTAGTTCACACTCACCACGTTTCTCTCCAATCTGATGTAGCTACATTATGCATTTTCCAGATGCTCACATAACAGAACCTAGCCTTATATCGAGATTCAAGTTTTTTACCATGTAGTAATTTCCACCATTTTTACTTTTACGATCTGGTATAATTAAACTTTCTTCACGTCAAGTCGGTCAATATTATTATATTTTGTCAAGTGACACATTATTTATCAATGTCTATAGTTCTTTGAGTATACATTTATTTTTTGGTTTTTGTCTCCTCACAATTTAAATTATTAAAACCTTATGCTTGTGATAAAGGAGTCATTTATTAAGTTGATATTTTGAGTATTGTTTAAGTTTTTATTAAAGTCCCAATATGATTACAATTAGTGTGTAAATGGGTTTCTTAAAAAGTAGTCATAATATATTAATTTTGAGCCAAAATAATTCATGTTTTCATGTTCTTTTAAATAGTCATATAAAAAACATATAAATTTCATTTTGTGTCAAAACTGGTAATTGTGTCCCATCTATGTTGAAGAGTCAAATATTGTCAGTAGAATATTTTTCATTAAGTTTTATGTGTGTGAAGTAAAAAATTCATAGTCAAAGTCATTATCGAGTTCACATATTGAATTTCCAGTCAAGTCCTTTAGTCTTAGTCAAAGTGTCATTGTAAAATATTGTAAAAACAAAAAAAATTTGCCTCACTTTTAGCCAGGTGCATTGTTGGTGGAATTTGATGTCCAAGTTGAACTTAAGGGGGGAATTCTCAAATGATCCTCAAATAAATATTTCACTGAGATAGCATCAAGTATACTAGATGATGGAGGCACAAGAGGATGGAGGACAAGCAGTGTCCTCTCGCCAGCCGCAAGCGATAAGGATCCAAAATGAGGTTGTGACATTTTGTTTTAGAGTGTTTTTTAGTTGCCTTGTACCTATTTTTATTTAGTTTTCAATATGTTTTTGTTGTAATAAAGTGAGTATATTCCTATGTACTTTCCTGATGTGAAGATATTGCAGAAAGATGAAAGCGCTAAGCAAAAATCAACATCATGATTCTTGAAGAGGATGAACAAGGGTTCATGAACAGGGTTTCGTATATGGAAGAGGGGTTCCTCTTTTGGTGGATAGGGGTCCATTTTTTTAATAGGGTTTCATATAGTGAACAGGAGTTCATTTCGGATGAACATGGGTTCATATCAAGGTTGTTAGTCAGCATTTTAAAAAACCATCATAGAGCCAAGATCATGAGCACGCATGAGTGACAGGCTGCAGAAGAAGTGTGATTGTTTTTCTCCCATGTTCACCCTAAGAGGGGGAATGTTAGGAATTCATATTATTAGTGATCACATATATTTTGTATGTGTTAATATTAATATGTGGGTGTGTATAAATATATTGTATTTAGTGTTTTTTGAACTAATATTGTTGTATATTATAATAATATTACATACTTGGTTAGTGACTAGTAGGTTGTATGTGTGAATATTATTCTAGGATAATAGTTGTAACACCTCACTATTATTTCAGAGGTATTTTTGGCTATATCATTGGCTATATAATAACCATGTACTGTACATTTGAAACATACAGCTGAAAAACTATGTTATTCTTGTGTAAACCTGATCCAAATTCATTAGATTCGTTATGAAGAAGTACATGTATATAGATTTGAGAATTGAATGAATAAGTGCTTGAATTTTTTAGTCATGAAGAGACATATATTATTCAAGAAACATAGAGAAAGGATGTTTGCAGCATGTTGAGGGTATGAAGTAGTACAAGAATTTATGAGTAAAAGTAGCCTTGTATGAAAAGTATTGAATGAAATCATATGATCATAAGAGAATGTATCATGATAAAAATTGTGAAGAAGAGAAGAAGAAGCAAAGTGAGAAAATATAGAGGTCATTATCAACTATGTAAGATAGTAAACAAAGTATGAAAAGAATTCAAGGACAACTCTAAGTAACAACTTAACATTTGAGGAGTTGCAGCTTCCCTGTGAGTTGAAGATCACTAAAGATCAGTAGTGGTTGATTAAATTACAGGAGGTTGAAGCCTCTAGACCCAAGTAGCAACTTGGTCAAACCTAGGAGTTGCAGCTCTAGGTTGAGTTAAACTTCAACTAGAAAACCATTGTAACATAAATAGGACATTTTAGTCCTAAGCATAGTTCATGGTTTCAGTGGGTTTTTTCCCAGCTTGGTTTTTCCACATTAAATATTTCTCAGTGTGTGAATTCTCTTTTTAGTTATTGTGATTTATAATCTAGAGTAAATGATGAAATTTGAATGAACCAGTTTATGAGTTATAAATCTGAATAGACATTGATTCACCTCCATCTCAGTGTCCTAGTTTCCAAAAATTGGTATCAGATCTTGGTCCTCTTGAGCCAATCCTAACAGCTTCGAGGTGATTATGAGGACATAAGCATGGGTACATCACCAGAGTCATTATTTAATAAAATGTATGAAATTTCTCAAACTCTTATCAATGAGTTAAAGGAAGAAATCAAGCTCAAATAAGTTAATCATGGTCGGGAACTAAATGAAATGGCCTCATTTGTTGAGAAAGTGTCAAAGGCTTCAAAAGATAGATAAAATTACTTTTCTTAAATTTGAAGAGAAACTAAAAAACATTGAATATTGAGTTGGCATAGGTTACTAACCAAATTTAAAGCTTGCAAATCAAACAAGGACATTCTGGTGAAGCAGAGCATGAGACATGTCAGACAGTTATTCAAGCCAAGAGTGGAGAAAGTGAAAAGTTAAATGCAGAAGTAAAGACCCTAAAGGAGGAGCTAGAAAAAATAAAGAAAAAGCAGTTAAGAGATGAATCAAGTCATACTTATTGTCAAGGATGTTCTCAGCCCAATAAGGAAAACAAATATCACAAGAGGATATTTAGGCGACCGGCTGCAAGGAGATTATCAGGTAAGTTTCATGGAATTTTTTTTCTTGCAGCGTCTTTGGACATAGAGCTAGATATTGTAGGAGAATGGTATATGAAGGCTATCCATGGAGATATTGGAGGTCTGATTATGAGAAGAACATAGTGTTATTCAACTGCAAAGGAAAAGGTCACATAATCAAGATTTGTTTAGAAGATCCAGTAAATCATTTTTGGGACAAGAATCAAGTTGTTTGATTTAACTACCATGAGCCTAGGAATTTTTCAAAACATTGTTATGAACCACCTAGATTTATATATAAGATGAATGGAATCCAAAGAAAAGGAAAAAGGATACAAAAATAAAATAAAAACTCAAAGAGTAATACCAAGTCAACTATGGTTATAAGAGATGATAGAAAGAAGAAAGAAAAATGGGTATACAAGGTCAAGGAAGAAAAATCAGAATTTGATACATCAAATGATGAAAAAAATATAGCAAGGGAAGATGCTGAAGAAAAACAACAATCTAAGTATGTCACAAGGGAAGCAAGCACAATCAAGATAGTAGGAAATGATGACAAAGGAAAGAAGAAGGAACATAACTCTAGTACCAAGTATGAAGAATGTATTCCCCAAGTATTATTAAAATAGGTGTATGAATTGCAACATGTATTCCTATCTAGAACCCAAGAAGAAGATGAGAGATCATGTGATCTAGTGGCCACACCAAGGATTGTATATTAGAAAATAACAAGAAACCAAGGACAAAGAAGGAAAGAGATGATTCATCATGTTGTCTTGATGGATTTATTCTATTATGAAGTGACTTAACAAGATGGTATGCCTTCTCTAGGATTTTAGAATGTGTACACTAGTTGAAGGAAGCATAAGTTGAGGTTGATTTTTGCATCTATCAATTTGTCAAGGTATTTCAGTTTCAAACTTGTTTGTCTTGGTCCATGTTGAAATTTGTGTATACGGTGAAATTCCTTAGTATCTTTTGAGTGGTCTTAAAGAGAAAACACATTCAATAGGTGTTAAGGACTTATGTTAGACTCTCTTATGTTGAAAATTCTGAAAATGTAACTAAGTCTTATATCTACAAGGTTGTTGCCTTGAAAAAGTTGAGTTTTGAGAAGTTGTATGTCTGATTTGGTTCAGTATGTGTGTGGATCATAAGTCATTCCATTAAATGATCTATAATGTCATATCATCTGTGTAAAGTATATTTTTTTTTGTCAAATTCTATGACTAGTACTATTGTAAAACTTATTGATCTATGGTTTCTTAAAGATTCAAATGGTGTGTCATGAGTCAATCATGAGGATTCAAGTGCATGATTCAAGTATGTCTAAGTTTGAGTGATGTGGATGAAACTATGATAGTACTTCAGATATGTGTTGGAGATGATTAGGAGTCATAAAGGATGTTTTATTCTTAGCAAGTCTATTTCTGGTCATCTTGACTAGCCTAGATGTGTATAGTCTGTGTTGTTGGTGAAGAATTTAAATGGTTTATCAAACTCATTAAGAAGGTTTGAAGGGGAGAGCTTCCATAAATGATGATGACTTAAGAAAATCACCATGTAAAAAAACTATAACAGTCTTTTTGACCGTAGATAATGCCAAAATTAAGATTTTTATTTCATGAAAGTGGTACTTATGGTTTTCATTCAATAAATTTCAGGCTCAAGACCTTAAGAGGATGTTGATATAGTTATTCTATCAAAATATGAGATCTTGAAAATAAAAAAACATGTCCATCTTTGTGGTTTTCATCCAAATCTAGTTCAAGGTTCTCTCTAGTAGAGGTATGAAGAGAATGATGAGTTTGAAAGTGTAAATGGTGGATTTGAATTCTAAACTACTAATCATTTAGACAACATGTTCTACAAGATTCAGATGATTTCAGACCATAAAATTTGATAGTCTCTTTGAAATTTATGACATAATTGTGATCTGACAATGAAGGTTCTAAGACCTAATTTGAAATGTATGAATTGCTTCTATAAATCTCTCAAGGTTGTGGTTGTTAAGTTTTTGATTATCTAAAAGGGGTGGATATTCTCTAAAGAGTATTTATTCATGTCATAAATTATTTTAGTCTTGCAAATATTACTCAAATTTTTGAGAGTATGTACACGATATATTTAGAAGTAAATTTTAATCATCTTTAGGTTGGTTGATGAGTTTGTTCCATTCTTGTTTGGTCTGAATCTCAAAGAGAAAGGCATGTTATGTCTACATTTGCAATATCACAATCAAAATATGGCTACAAGAACTAAAAATTTGGTTTAAGGAAGGTCCTAGTTGTTTGAATCATTATCAAGGGCTGCAAGCAAGGTTAAGAGTAAAATCTATTTGTTTCAAAAAAGGTATAGATGGCTTATAATCAGGGGAAGAATTAGAAAGATGCATCTTGTGATGGTCATGTTGTTAGAGGCTATTAAGAATCTGTGCAAGTAAAGGCGGTGGTGTAAGTCTATTTTATTTAAAGGACGAGTTCCAATGTTTAGGGTGAGTTTAGTTTAGTTCAACAAAGGTCAAGGTTGGTATAGGAGCTCAAAAAAGATAAAATAAGTCCCAGGGGAAGCTTTTAGAAAGGTGAGATTATTTTCTCATGCATAGTTGTTTTGAGTGGTCATTTTTTCATGTCAAATGAATAGGAACTCTTTGTCATATATGTCAAAGGGGAGAGAAGTTGTCAAAATCTAAGATTGGTGATTGGAAGTTATTTGTATGTGTTTTTTCCATAAAATTTTATGAGAAGTTTCCATCAATGATAAAGGGGGAGATTTTTGAAGCTTGGTCATTGGTGTTGTCATTGATTTCAAGTGGCATTGATGGAAAAGGATTCAATAGTGAGATTTTAGGAAGTTCTTAGGTTGTTTTCAGTATGTTGCAGGCTTGGTTAGTGATGTAGGAGTTCACCAAAGGCATGAACATGGTTGGTAAACTTGGTACATGTGTTCTACAGGTCATACATGATGTGTCTAGAATGAGAAACATCTTTTGGAGTGAGTAACAAGTCAAAGGTTTGGGTTGAGAGTTGTAACTATCTCATTTAGGCTTGTTTTTGGAGTTTGATTAGGTGTGAGAGGTTGGTGTAGGTAATGAGAAGGTAAAATAAGAATTGTAGCATCCTAGGAATGTTTTATAGAACATTTTTGAGCAATAAGTAGGCTTAGTTTAGCCTCTGGAGGTAAAATTCAAAAGTTCACAGAAATTGGCTTTGAGAACTAACAGTGTAAACTAATGCAAATGAGATATAATATAATATTACAAACATATATACAAAAAATGAGATTGTGTATCATGTATAGGGGTGATTTTTGGTCCTTCAGGACTAATTTCATCAAGTTATGAGAAGGTATGTGAAATTTATGCTATTTTTTCTAAAACATTTTTTTAAAAAAAAGTGCATAATAAGGTGCCTGGCTTATTAACACTCAATAAAAAATATAGTGCATCCTTCGGATAATTCATAGAAGTAATTTTTGTAGAGGACTACAAGATTGAGATATTGCAAAATGTTTCAGGTAAAATGGACATGTATGAAAGACGTTATGAGCATTTTTTTGTCTAGGTTCCTGAATCAATCAGTAAAAAGTGGTTTATTTTTTTCAATTAATGTTTTTTGAGCTATTATATCATGTGTTCAGATCTATTCAATTTTGAGAATATGATTTTGAGTAATTCAATGCACTTCAAGAATGATTTTTTTCTTCAATATCCTTGAGTAAGGCATAGGTTACTTTCTTCAGGCACAATATAACAATATAGCCATAGAGGTAATGATTGCATCAAAGGCTTGGATTGAAATAAAACTTTGACATTCTCTACAAGTTCCTATAAAATATTCAAAGCTCATAAATGGCCCAAATATTCTCAAATTATGGAGTGATTCTCAGTCGCCAATTTGTATTCTTGAGTCACCATTGATGTGTTGAATTCCAAATGGGTAAAATTACTTCTAAAGGACTAAGTGATATCTTTAGGGAAACTGAAATTATATAGTGTTCCTCAAGTCCCCACTCTTGCCAAAAATAATCTTAAAGCAGGCCAAATATTGTTTAGAATCTTGTAATGGAAAATGTTATTTATAGCCAAGAATAAGTGTGACTGTGCAAGGGTAGTTTTTCCCTCAAAGGTGAACGTTTTATCTCAAAGAAAGACTTGTAAATCAAACCTTTAAAATGCACAGTGATAAAGTAAAGTGGTATTAATGGCTATAAGTTAATGGTCATATCATTTAAAAACTGATTATCTCTTGAAAAAAATTAGTTAATGCCTTGTCAAGCAATTGATTTTTTTGTTTCATCATGGAGAACACATGAGAGTATGGAGGTATTAAAGTGCATGAAGTTTCTGATATATATATTGTGTATCATTTTTGTGTATATATATATATATATATTGTATATCATTTTTGTATGAGTGAGTTCCTTATTGCATGAGAAGATATCACTCTGTAGAAATATGTGAGATATGGTTCAAGTCATTCTTGTTTACATTAGAATGGAACCAATCTAATAGGAATAAAATATTGTCTTGAAAAGAGAAGTGATAAGTACAAAAATCTAGTTTTGAAGATGATTGAACTTGTAGTTTCACTCTGAGGATGAATAAGACTAGTTTGGTTGATAAAGACATGTACACAGTCTTACATGGATCTTAGAAAATCACTTGACTGAGGTACTCATACTAAGGGTTGAAGGAAGAATGTCTATATTTAGATAGAGCCTCGAAAACAAAGCACAAACAACCAGGAAATTTTCAAACTTTATGAAAACTACTAGTAAGGCTCTCTTGCATAGAAAACCATAGTAAATTTAATCTCTGAACTAGCTAAGGAAATGTTTCAAAATGGATAAAGTGATTAGAGACTCTCTGCGGGCACATGCAATCCTCTCAAAACTCAGTCAATAAAAATATATTATAAAATGATCAAGAACACAATTTGTTTTATGTCTCGGGAACATGGAAACTATCAAACCCTGAACCTAGGGTTTCGAGGAATAAATATCATCTATCTAAAAATTTCTCCAATAAAAAACCCTCAAAATCTGGACAAATATCTATAGGGAGATCACAAAATCAATAGAAAAGGAATCAAACCTGTTCACTTTGAATATGTGGAGAATTTTATAATAGTAGTAATTTACAGTTGTGTCAGGACTATTTAATGAGGTTTTATCATGATTAAGATGCCATTTAAAAATTGAAATTTTTTATTTCTTGTTGATTCAACTCCAATAAGGGTGAATGAAGTCTAGAAATCATCAAACTTGTCTGAAAAGTGTAATTTAAACATGTAATAGTGATGAATGATCTCTTAATGTTGAACTTAGGTTACCATGATTATCTATACAATACTATAGACTTACAAATGGGACTTGAAATGGTTTCAAAGGTCCAACTTGTCTCTAAGGAGTGTTTTGAAAGGGTGTCAATATTCTTCAAAAAAAATCAACATGACTAAATTGAGTTAAGGACTCAAAATATTGATCATATTGTTTGATTTACTAGTTTCATTCTCCGGTGAAGGTGGAAAGTCATGAGTCAAGTTCATCTCAAACAAAATAGACATTTCAAGAAGATCAAAGGTTTTTGAATTGTTTCAAACACCTTTTATCATATTTTCCAACCCAAGTAATCCAAAGGGGGTATTGAGATCAATAAGTGAAGTTTAAGATTCTTATGGTGACACCAAAAGACATGTAATTGACAATATTTTCTTTGAAGTAAGTTAAATTGGGAAAAAGAGATAAAAAAAGGTGTGTGAGGGGATTGAAGGATGTTTTTGAGAAAATGCTAAATATATATTGATAAATTTTGATTGAGAGATGTGATAAATATAGATATAATAGTGATGCTAAGATGTAGGGGTGTGATCAAGTGTAGAATGTGCTTGCAAAGATTGAAGATACTGAAAGAAAAACTGAGTGCAAATATAGAAAAAATAAGTATGTTTGTAGATGTTGATCACAAAAATGTAGGGTGTGCAAACTAAAAATGAGTTCAAGTATGGACAAACATTCATGTGAAGGTGCGAATGATGAATAATAGTTGAAAGAGTAGAGTGAAAAAATATCAAGTAGAAGAGTGATTGAATACTCTCATGGGGTAGATGTGATAGGAAGGTAGCATTTGACTAAATGATCAGAGTAAAAGTATTATGTGTGATTAAATTGATTTAAATGAAAAAATGAATTTGAGTGAGTATTTGAATCTGTGAAGAAGAGTTCTACACAAGCTTATGGAAAAAACTTTGTGACTGTAAATGAACTTAGAAGCTTGAAGATTTAGAGATTATAATCATTGTGACTATTAAATAAATGAAGAAGTGGTGCTTATGAAAAGAATAGGAGTATGAGACTAGTTTTGATAATTAGGGTGAATGCAAATATTTTTGAAGTATGATAGGAAATTATGTATGAAAGCAATAAGTACTGTAATAACATATAGAAGGTTATGTTTTGCATTTTATTTAATGATTAGAATAGAACAATATTAGAGCACAGTGAATCATTATGAAGAAGTACATGTATACAGGTTTGAGAATTGAATGAACATGTGTTTGAATTGTTTAGTCAAGAAGAGATGAAGATTATTCAACAAACATAGATAAAGGATGTTTTCAACATGTTGAGGGTTTGAAGTAGGACAAGAATTTGTGAGTAAAAGAAGCCTTGTATGAAAGAGATTGAATGAAGTCATATGATTAGAAGAGAATGTATCACAAGAATGATTATCAAGAAAAAAAGAATAATAAAAGAGAGAAACTATAGAGTTAATTATTAGCTGTGAAAGATAGTAAACAAAGTGTAACTAGAATTGAAGAACAAGTCTAAGTAGTAGCTTAGCATTTGGGAAGTTGACAATTTCCAAGCACAACAACTATACCCATGTGCCAAATTTTTCATTTTCTACCATTCCCAGGCACACCAAGTCCAACCAGTTAGTCTAGTGACCCCCTGGACAACATTATCTCATTCCCCTAGGTGATTTAGGAAAGTCAAATCAATCCCCTAGGTGATTTTAGGAGTTCATTGGAAATACAAATTTCAGGCAGTCACAGGAAGGGCTATCATTGGCCTTCCCAGGACTGGATCAACCCCTAGAGTGGAATGAAAGGGCCAAATTCAACATGGAGGTGAATTGAAGAAATTATAAAATCATGGAAATAATTTTGGAAGGTTTGGGGAAGTTTTGAAAGACTTGGAGATATTTGAAAAAAAAACAGGGTTCACAAGCCTAGGTAGTACACAGGCCTAAAAAGCATATTGAGCTTCAAAGGGTGATTCCAGGAGCTCTGAATGGAGTTAGGAGTAAACAAAAAATCTCTAGAAATATAATTCTAATACCTACAATATTATGAAATAGATTTTTCACAACACCTTGGTGCATAGGGTTTACAAGTAGTTTTTCTCAGGTACATATAGAGTACCAAATAAAAAATACATTTTTAAGGTATCAGATGGAATAATAAAGACATGAGACCCACACCATTGGATTAAAAAATCCATTTCCAGTCAATATCATATAAAATTTCACCAAGTAATTCCACTAGGAATTCAAGTTATCATCGTTCCAAGTTACCCTCTTCGAGACAGTTCGGGAGTTAGTCAATTTTTGGGAGGACACGTGTCAGCACCAGGAGCCTGGCAAGATTTTATGTCAAATAAGTCCCTGAGGTTAGGTACATAAACCTTGGAAAAATTCACCCAGCCCCCATTTGACCTCTGGGACCCTCGTGTGACCTTCAGATTTGACAGTTCAACCCCCGAGTGCATTTTTGGAGCTCAAATTCCCTATCGTCATATCGATGACAAGTGTCGTCCTCTTTCTCACCATGGAATTTGATGTCCCACACATGTCTAAGGTCAGGGAGAAAAAAAATTAAACCTAACCCTATTCCCAACTCCAATTCCAATTTTCAAGTTTTTTTTAACTTTTTGGTGCTTCTTGCTGCTTCTAACTACTTCTCCATTACCAAAAGAAAGTTGTAAAGAACACTAGTCCACCACTCCACCATTGCAAATTTTAAAGCTCAAACCAGATTCACCAAAGAAATTAAACTTCCTCTACCCCATGGTGATACAAAATTCTCATCAAGAATAATTAATCAAGATAAGAAGAATAAATGAATAACAGAGAAGAAGAATAGTGGAAATCCCCATTGCCATAAAATGAAGATTTGAAGATATCTTGCAAACCGGTGCACGAATTGACAAACTATATGTTGATGAGTTCTTCTCACTTGAAGGCCATTAAAAAATCATATTCAAACCTCTAATTTTTAGAAAGGAATTCTCACAGTGAATAAATTTCATTTCCGGCTCCATGAAGAACAAAGTTGAAATTCTCGTCAAACCAATTGTCGGATTGAAGTAAAATTTCACGTGAAGCACCAGAAGTAAAAACCTATCACAATGGAGTTGATTTCATCATGAATGGAAAAAAACCAGACCTAAAATTTAAATCTCCATTAATGGATCCATGACACATTAGTGGAATAAATCAATGAGCTACCTCTCCACTTCTCAATATTCTAGTGGGTGAAATCACATGAAAATTGGAGGGAACGATCATTGAAAAATATAGTTTTCGTGCCATGAAGTCCCTATTTTTTAGGGATATGGAGGGATGTTTTATTTATCATCATTCTACCCTCTTTGAAGAAATTTTCAAATTCCCAAAGATCCAACAAGTGAAATCATCTGAAATTAAGAGGGAAGAGTCTCCAAAAAATATAGTTTCTCTAAAACTAGTTTTTGCATGATAAAGTGTCCAAATTATTGAGATATGAAGGAATATTTTTTTTATCAGTATTCTACCTTGGTAGCTTCATACCCAAATCTCTTACCAAGCATAAATTTTCATTTTTCATTTCTGAGCTTTCTGGAAAGTGAATCATGATGAAAATTGGAGCACAAGTTCATGACGAAGAGATGAATCCAAAATAGTTATGCCCATCGCAAAAAAAGGTCATTTTCATCATTTACTAAAAATAACATATGTTATACTTCCTCACATGCTATAAATGGTGATCCTAAATGAATTGTAAGTTTGATCACTCAGGACAATCAGAAAAGGAGTAAAATGGAAAGTAAGATAAAAAATGACTTCTTCCCAAAAATAGCAAGTCCCCAAATAGCAACTTGCTAAAAATAGAAATGTGCTAAAAATAAAAATATCTCAGGAAAAGAGGAGGTTGGAATATTGTAGAAGGTTTAAAAGGTGAAACTAGAGCAAGATAGGTGATATGTCCCAGGATAGCAGAGCATGGGATCATATTCTATAAAATAGACAGGTTGTTCTCAAAGGGAAAGTTTTCCACAATGGGACATAGAGGGATGATCATCTCAGGGAAATGGAAAATGTTTTTTGATGGTTTGGGTCATAGGTATATCATAAATAGGATGGAGAGTTTTTTTCATCAGTGGAATAGTTCATTAAACTTGGAAAGAATTCATGAGTTGATTTGGAGGCAGTTTCTTAAGGTGCAAGGAGTTCAAACATTCAGTGTCTCACTATACTTGAGTTTTCAATCAACAAGGATCAATGGATTTCATTAGGAACAACATCTCCTCTGTCTTCTTATCTTGCTCTTTCTCTCTCCTCTTCCCTCCAAATTTATCTCTCTTCTCAATTTTCTAATTTTGCATTAGGATTGTACTTTTTCATATGTATTAATGTTCCGAATGTAATAATTCACCTTTATGTTATAAAAAGGGACTTAATAGTTTCCTAGGAAGTTGAAAAGTTTTAAGCTATGCAAGGACATATGAAAAGGAATTGGGGGGAATATGAAGAGTCATATCTCACTCTATAAACTGTAAAGTCCATTCCCATTTTTCAAAAGGCTGGAAATTGATCTTGTAAACTCAAGAGTGCATTGTACCTTAGAGAAAACAAAGGAGATAGCCAAATTTCTTCTACTTTCCTCCACTCTCAAATTTCTTCCTCTATTCTCTACACTATGTACAACTTTTTTTTAAGAAATCAATACAAGAAGAAAAAGTTTCTAGCATTATTTAACTAAGGGGTTTATTGATACTTTGTGATCGATGAATTCTCATTTGGTCTTATCATGGTATTTATAGAGTTGTTTCTTCCTCATTTTAATGCATGTGTTGAAATTTTTGACTAGCGGGTGTAGGAATCTAATTTTCTACCTACAACATTAGTTCTCCTACCTCATATTATCACTCCCCTTTCCCACTTTACAGACAAACTTTCTCTCTAGCAAGTGATATCTATAATTTTTGTCGCATAGGGTTAGTGGAGTGCCCCTATTGGATCCCCGACCACAAGGCCATAAGGAAAATCCACCTTTACTCGTGCATGCATATACTACATTTGCACCAGTTAAGTAGAGGGACTTAGATTCCTAGATCTTTGGTAAAAAATCCACAATTTTTTCCACGCAATAAATTTCCTCACTAACAGCTTTTAGTGCCCATTGTGGGGTAGATTTAGTAGCATCTCCACCCAAAATATGGTTGGAAGGTACAAAATTTCAAAAAAAATGAAATATTGAAAAAACAAAAAAAGGAGTTCATGAAAATCCATTGCTGAAAGATACACTGTTAGATCCTGCATGTGACCTTTCATATTCCACAATTTCTTTTCATATTCCCACTTCAAGAATTTCCAAAATCTAGCTGAAGGAAGATACACTAGGTTGAATAATTCGAGTAGGCGGTGTTGACTCCAATTTTGAGGCTTTGCAAAATCAGCAAGAACAAATTAGAGATAATCCATACTTCTTCTCTCAAGCCTCCTCATCCATCTGGATGCTTCAAGAAGTTCACCTAGAAATCCTATCTAAATTCCTAGTTGATATTCCCCCTTCAAATTCTCCCACTTTTTCAATCACCTTTGAGTATTGAGTTCCCAGAAGAAGAAGAGTTTGAAGAAGAATTTCTAGAAGCAATAGTTGAAGCAGAAGCAAGAAACAAAAATGGCTGACAAATGAAGTGGAAATACCATCAACCCATTGTTCCATGGGGAAGAAATACATGCTCTCTTTCTATTCAACCTCCTCTTCCATGATCTATACAACAAGTTCCTGTAAGAAATTTCCAAAGTTCAAATTTTATGGCAAAACACAACATCCTTGAAGAGCACATCACTCATCCTTCACATGATATCATGAGGGATTATTGGTGTCCAACATGAAGATGTCACTGTAAGACTATGTTTATAGAGTCCATCACTAAGAAAAAGTAGCGCAATGGTTCTACTTCCTTCCTTCCTGGTCCATCACGGGTTGGAATGAAATCAAGGATGCCTTTGAAGAAATATTTAAATCAACTAAAGAATGTCAGGACATCCTGGTGCACTTGGCTCAAATGAAGAAAGGATAAAGTGAAACTATGAGAAACTTCGTGGATCATTCCGAACAGGTTTCTTCATAGGATACTAGAAGAATATTTGTCATCTCAGAATAATATCAACAGATTCTTCATAAATTCTCAATCACCAGACTGTAGGATTTATCCTACAAAGAGTTCAACCAAGGAACATTATAGAAACATAAAGGATGTTCATTGAACTTGATGATAATCTCATCCTCTCTGGAAATATAAGGATATTCCATCAAAGGGAAAGGACCGACATCATGGAGATGAGATAACTAATCCATCGCTGAAAAATTTGGTCCAAATGAGATGGCATGTTTGAAGAGGGAATTATTTAAATGATTATATTTTCAAAGAAGCAACAAAAATAAGATTGCAATGAGCACCCCAAAGGCTTGCCTTGGAGTCCCCACCTGTGAACATAGATTGCAAGATTTCAAGAAAGTGAAGAAAGAGATTGAACTAGAAAGTGAAGGTCGCAATTTTCTAGAAATTGATGAACTTGAGAATGATACACAAATAAGATTTTATGTGTATTCTAGAGGTGAGGAAGAAGACGAAGAAGATGCACTCCTAGTTTCTCATGTGCAGTATTCACTTGTTCTCAGTCTGAGAAAGGAACACCTCCCTCCACTGCTACAAAGGAAAAGAAGGTTGATGATCCTCCTGTGGTGACTCTGCAAAAGAAAATAATCAGTCAAAGATCACCACTTCCATCCTTTCATGGAGTTCTACATTATTGAAGCCTGATCCTATAGTAAGTAAGAAGGCTCCCACTATTCCAAGTAAGTTTTCCAATTCCTCTTCCATTTATAAATCTACATCTGCTCCTAAAAAATATAATACCTTGAAATCTTCTAGTGTTCTGTTCAAAATACCCTCCATTACTCAAAAATCTAATCTTTCTCCCAAGCCTATCCCGACCCCAAAATCAGTCTCTTCACCCCTCTTGTTCACATCTGCTCCCTTTGAATTCATAGAATATGAAAAAAAATCCAAAATTTAGATTACCGAAACCAAATATTTGTAGACCCATCTTGAACAGTTTGAGAGGTTTGTTTAATAGATCAAGAATGGTAGTCTAACACCCAATGATGTAGCTCCTCGTCCTAAAGGAATACTACCAAACCCACCTACACCTCCCCCACAGAACATGCTTTCTATGAGTGCATCAAGGACTAATAAAGTTGAACCTTTCTATGCATCCTTTCTTGCTGGAGAATATGTATTGAGCAACTGCATAATAGATTTAGGTGCCTCGGATAATGTCATGCCCATGAAGGTTTCCAAATCTCTCAAACTCACAATGACTCCACCTGGTGGCTCTTGTTACTCTTTGGGGTCAAAAGAGGTCCCACTTGTAGGGAAGGTCAAAGATGCATAGATGGATCTGATCAAATTTCTAGACAAGAAATTTTAAGTGATGATTTTGGTAGTAGATGTCCTAGCCTCATTCAGAATGTTGTTGAGTAGAAGTTTCTACCAAGACTTGGGAGGGAAAATTTGGATGAATTGTTCATCCACAACCACACTAGTGAAGGGAGACATGGAGAAATTTATTCCTGAGAATAAGATGAGGAAACGTTATGAAATTCTGGAATCCTAGAAGCTAACATCTTGTATCAAGGTAGCAGGTAGATGAATCACTTTGTGAAAAATGAGGACGAAGAGGATATTCCCATCTTGATAGGGCCAAACATGCCTTCTTGGAGAGATTTGGATTTTGAAGAAGCATTGAGGAGATTTGAGTTAAAAGATGTTAGCCCTGAATTACCAGATGATGCAAACCATGAGGAAGAGGAGATGGTTCTTGATGATTTTCAAAAATAAAAATCAGCTTATATGCTTATCCAAGATGAGGAGTTATTCTCATTCCCATTTGGGGATGAAGATGATTTCAGTCAGGCCATATATGGAGATACAAAATCACCTAATCATGAGACCATGAAAGGTTTGAAAGAAATGTCTATACAAGAACTACCGAAAGTTGCAGAAGAAATTGAGGACCCTGAGCTTAGTCTCAAACTCCTGATGCAAGCCACAAATCTACAAGACAAGCATGAAGATGATTTGGAATCCTTAACCAATTTAGAAGGTTAGCCATAATTCCACTCTCGAGCTAATGGTTTATGGAGGCAATAAATAAATGGATATATTTTCTTTCCCATTTGAAGATGAAGAATCTTTCCATGATGAAGAAATTGAAGCAAGGAGTTTTGAGACCTCTGAAGATGAATCTCTTTTTGATGAAGGATCGGTAGGGTGCAGCGATTCCCAAAATGATGAGGTAATCCTTATATATAGTTGCCTTGAGTTGCATTCTTCAAAGGCGTACAAAGATGAGTTGTAGGAAATAATGAATCATAACTCTGTGCAAGAAATCTTGGATGTGGAAGGAGTTTTGGAAGATCTCAAGATGATTCTTGATCTATTAACTTGTGCCTCAGACATACAAGACAAATATGAGTTTTCCTCATATTCTTTCGTCAATACTCAAATGCATCATAGTGGAATAAAGATAAAGGATGAATGTAATGTTTCTCATGGAGATGATGTCAATGAGCATAGACCTGGGAAATAAAGTAACTCAGAATATTCAAGGAATTGGAACGAAAATAAACTTCGGGGTAGCAATGAGATGCTCGATGGAGAATTAGCTACATAGATAAAAATGGAAGGCAACTATCACTATGAAATTGATTTCAAAGAACATGGAGGCATTGTAATTTCCAAGAAAATACCTGAGCATCAAGAAGCTCACATGAACTCACTCCTACAAAGTAAAAGGACAATAATGTAAGCATCTGACTTCCACAAACAATTAAGGAAAGGAGGTTACTTTCTCAAACCAGTCAATGGCTTCACAGAATAACATCACTCAGGGTTTCCCACTCATGGGTAAATTTTGAGAAATGGAAAGTGCTTCAGTGAAAGTGGGTTGTCCCCCATCTTGTACCATAGGTGATTGTTAGGTGTGTTTCCCTTTCTGTGTTGTGCTTCCTTTTTCTTTCATGTATTGTGTGTTTCCCTTTTTCCATGTTTTGTGTGTGTTTCCTTCTTCTCTCTCTCTCTCCTATAAGTTGTACATGACTTCATAGGGACCAATGGATAAGGCACTAGTCAATGAGTTATATGGTTTAAAATTGATATTCTGGATTCTCCATGTCATGTCTTTGGTATGCTCAGTCCATATCATGTCCCCAAGCTAGAGCCAGTTGTTTTCATACAAATGTGCAATAGGGAAATTGACAATTTCCAAGCACGACAACTATACTCCTGTGCCAAAATTTTCATGTTCTGCCATTCCTAGGCAAACTAAGTCCAACCAGCTAGTCTAGTGACCCCTGGAAAATGTTATCTCATCCCCCTAGGTGATTTTAGGAGTTCATTGGAAATGTAAATTTCGAGCAGTCACGGGAAGGGCTATCACTGGCCTTCCCAGGAATGGATCAACCCCTGGAGTGGAAAGGAAGGGTCAAATTAAACATGGAGGTGAATTGAAGAACTTATAAAATCATGGAAATAATTTTGGAAGGTTTGGATAACTTTTGAAATACTTGGAGCAGTCTGAATAAAAAATAGGGTTCACAAGCCTAGGCAGTACATAGGCCTAAAATAGCTACTGAGCTTTAGAAGAAGATTTTGGGAGCTCCAGATGGAGTTAGGAGTAAAAAAAACATATACAGAAATATAATTCTAATACCTACAATATTATGAAATCATTTTTTTACAAAACCTTGGCACATAGGTTTTTCAGACATGTTTTCTCAGGTACATGTAAAGTACCAAATTAAAAATCCATTTTTTTAGGTATCATATGGAAGAATAAAGACATGAGACCCCCACCATTGGATTAAAAATTTCATTTCCAGTCAGGATCATATAAAATTTCACCAAGTAATTACACTAGGAATTCAAATTATTATTGTTCCAAGTTACCCTCTTGGAGATAATTCAGGAGTTAGTCAATTTTCGGGAGGACACGTGTCAATACCAGGAGCCTAGTGGGATTTTATATACCCAACGTCTCTAAGATAAGGTACATAAACCTTTGAAAAATGCACCCAGTCCCCATTTGATCTCTGCGACCCTCATGTGACCTTTAGATTTGATAGTTCAGCCCTCAAGTGCATTTTTGTAGCTCAAATTCTCTGCCGTCGGATCGAGGACACGTGTCATCCTCATTTTCACCATGGAATTATATGTCCCTCACATCCCTGAGGTCTAGGAAATAAGGGGAAAAAAAAATCCCTAACTCCAACTCCAAAATTTTAAAAAAATTCTAATTGTTTGGTGCTTCTTGTTTCTTCTAACTGTTTCTCCATTACGAGAAGAAAGTTGTAAAGAACACCAGTCCACCACTCCACCATTGCCAAATCTCAAACCAGATTCACCACAGTAATAAAATCCTTTACAACATGGTGATACAAAAGTCTTAGAATAATAATTAATTAAGATAAGAAGAATAAATGAAGAACAGAGAAGAAGAACAGTGGAAATCCCCATTGCTATAAAATGAAGATTTGAAGATATCTTGCAAACCGGTGCACGAATTGATAGAATGTCTACTACTAAGTTTTTATCTCTTGAAGGACATTAAAAAGTCATATTAAAACCTCCAATTTTTATAAAGGAATTCTCATAGTGAATAAATTTCATTTCCGGCTTTACGAAGAACGAAGTTCAAATTCCCTTCAAACTGATTGTCGGATTGAAGTAAAATTTCGTGTGAAGCACCAGAAGTAAAAACCTATCGCAATGGATTTTATTTCATCACGAATGGAAAAAAACCATACCTTATAATTTTAAACTCCATTAATGGCCACCATGACACATTAATGGAAGAAATCAGTGAGCTACCTCTTCACTTATCAAGGTTCTAGTGGGTGAAATTGCACAAAAATTAGAGGGAACAATCGTTGAAAAATATAGTTTTGTGTGAACTAGTTTTCACACCATGAAGTACCTATGTTTTAGGGATATGGAGGGATTTTTTTTATCATAATTATTCATTCTTCGAAGAAATTTTAAAATTCTCAAAGATCCGGTGGGTGAAATCATCCGAAATTCAGAGGGAAGAGTCTCCAAAAATCTAGTTTCTCTCAAACTATTTTTTGCATTATAAAGTTTCTAGTTTCTCAATATATGAAGGAATGTTTTTTTATTACTATTCTTCCTTGGTAGCTCCATACCTAAATCTCTTACCAAGTATAAATTTTAATTTTTAATTTCTGAGCTTTCTGGAACGTAAATCATGATGAAAATTGGAGTACGGGTTTGTGACGAAGAGTCGAATCCAAAATAGTTGTTCCCATCGGAAACATAGGTTTTTTTCACCATTTAATAAAAATAGCATATGTTATACTTCCTCACATGCTATAAATGAATAGCCCCACTGAATTGCAAGTTCGATCACTCAGGACAATTAGAAAAGGGGTAAAATGGAAAGTAAGATAGAAAATGACTTCTTCCCAAAATAGTATGTCCCCAAATAGAAACCTGCTAAAAATAGAAATGTGTTAAAAATAGAAATATCTTGAGAACAGAGGAGGTTGGAATATGGTATAAGGTTTATAAGATGAAACTGGAGAAAGATAGGTGATATGTCCCAGGATAGTAAAGCATGGAATCATATTCTAAAAATAGCAGGTTGTTCTCAAAGGGAAAGTTTGACACAATGAGACATAGAGGGATGACCATCTTAGGGAACTGGAAAATGTTTTTTGATGCTCACTAGATAGTTCAGGTCACAGTTATATCATATGCAAGCTGAGATTTGTGATCATCAACGGAGCAGTTCGTTGAACTTGGCAAGCATTCACGAGCTGATTTGAAGGAGTTTCTTAGGGTGAAAGGAGTTCGAAGATTAAAAGTCTCATTGCACTTGATTTTTCAATAAACAAGGATCAATGGGTTTCATTGGGAATGACATATCCTCTTCTTCTTCTCTCACTCTTTCTCTCTCCTCTTCCCCCCAACTTACTCTCTCTTCTCAATGTTCTAATTTTGTGTTGGGATTTCACTTTTTCATATGTATTAATGTTGCTAATGTAATAAGTCACCTTTATGTTATAAAAGGGGACTTAAAAGTTTCATAGGAAGTTGAAATTTTTTAAGTTGTGCAAGGACATATGAAAATTCATTGGGGGGAAGATTAAGGGTCATATCTCACTCAATAAATTGTAAATTCATTCCCATTTTAAAGGGTTGGTCATTAATTTTGTAAGCTCAAGAGTGCATTCTACTATTTTGACTAAGGGGTTTGTTGATGATTTTTAATCATAAATTCCATTCGGTCTTATTATTATACGTAGAGTTGTTTCCTCCTAATTTTAATGCATGTGATAAAAATTCCAATTTATGTATACAGGAATCTTATTTGCTACCTGTAACATTATTTATCCTATCTAATTTCTCACTCCCCTTTCCCTCTCTATAGAAAAAGTCCTCTCTTTTAGGTATCTACAAGCTTTGTCGCAAGGTCAGTGGAGTGTCCTTGTTGGATCCTTGGTCAAAAATCCACCACAGAAATCCACATTTTTGTGTGCATGCATATATGGTAGCTACACCGGTTAAGTAGAGGGACTTAGATTCCTAGATCATTGGCAAGAAATTCACAAGTTTTCCCACCTGAAAAATAATCTCGCCAACACTTTTGTATAATCATTCATGATCAGTGTGCAACGAGACCAACTAAAATCAACAAAATAGTGCAAAGTACGTAAGGAAATTGAAACCTACACTACCAACAAGACAATGTGTTGAAAGAACTTAGAGGATTAAGAAACTAATCTACTATGTACAAGATGTAATGAAACAACTTTAATGAGAATGTTTAAGATAAATCCCATTAAGTGGGATTTGTAGTACATCTCCATTGAGATTAGATAATTGAAATGATTTGGATTCCTTAAAATCACTGATGATTTAATGCCCACTCCAAGTTTCATCAAATTTATATTTTCTCCTTGGTTTAGCTCTGTCACCATCCCATTTCAAGACTAAATCACCAACCTTAAACATATGAAACCTAGCCTTTTTATCAAACCAATGTTTAGTTTATTTTTGAAGTTGTTATAATATGATCATGGTATAATTCCTCATTTCTTCAAGATAGACAACTTATTCCATTTTGATTTCTCTTTGATCTTCCCCTTCAAATTCCAATTGTTGGGCCAATTCAAGTGAAGTAAATCTAAGTGACAAAGGAATCCTATCTTCTTTTCCATAAACAATCTTGTAAGGGGAAGTACTAATTTCCTTTTTCATTGTGATCCTATCAACCCAAGGATCATTTATCAACTTTGTATGCCACTTATTTTGATTCATATCCATTGTTATCTTCATGATCCTAATCACGTTTTTGTTATTGGATTCTACTAAACCATTACCTTGAGGGTAATAGCTAGAAGTGTAGACACCTAAATTTGGTCACATTCCCCTTAGCCCCTGATCGGATAACCAACTTAAACATGGGCACTTAACCATGGCCCCTTTCACCCCACATTAATATTAATTTAATTATTTTAATTAAATTAATCCTCATCCTCACAACTTTAATTATTTAAGTGTCTTAATTGACCTAGTTCCCACCTCACCCAGCCATCTCACCCTAGACCTATTCTTGGCATGTTCCCATAACTAACTAAAACTAAGTCTTACTTGCCTTAATGAGATAAGATTTTGTCTAACCCGAAAATCACATGCCTAAGATTTCTCTAACCACATTCCCGCTTGTTAGAAGGAAAGATTCCATTCTAATTCACGACAACAAACCAACTTGGCCCAAGAAATTAGAAAGATCTACCCATTTTAGTAAACCTAGGGAATCCCACCTTAACCGACGCCAATCAAGATGGAACCATCGTCAGTTACCATTTATTCACCTTATAAACCTTGTTTGAGATGTTGACACATTCAGGAACAAAGGAGAGAGATCATAGCTGCATGCAAGTAGAACTAACATCCTTTCACTCATCCAGACATTCACAGCCAACACTTGGACAAATATAGAAGCATTGCACTCATGGAAGCATTATGGGATTTATTGTTATGGTCCCAAATACCATCCTTCTGAGCAACTATCATTACCATTAAGCCATCCAGTCTGCATCATATTAAGTGTATCCCTAACCAACATTGTTATTTCAGTTAGTAGCTTTTGTTACTCATGTTATGAATCTACACTTTGCATGCTCATTCTCCTATCCCTTACCAACATGTAACCCAACCATTTCCTTACCCACACCACCAAATCACACATCCTTTCCTATTGTTCATCCCTAAATACACCTGATACTTCTATAAACCTCCTTATCCACCATACCATCTCTATCAAATCCGAGATCAAACCTTGCAATCAGATCTCTTTGAGTTTCATACACCCCGACGTTACCGATGCTGGTTACCCATAACCATCATCAGTTTTGCATAAACCATCACCGGTCATACCAAACCGATGTCTTTCTCTGTGTTTTATACCCTACCCAAGAACAGAGCCAAAAAACCTCCTACCAATTGACCTAAACAACCCAAAATCAAACCATGACTGATCCTAGTACCTTGATAGTCACCTCATCCTTAAGATCCAACTATAGCCTAGCCTATTGTGATTGGATTTGTTTATTGTACTTGAATGAGATACCTAAATCATATCAAATAAATAGGACTTTACTTATTTCTTGCAATAATTTGTTTTAAATAGTGGATTGATAAAACATCTAGGAAGTATCACACTTCCCGGAACTAGCATACCCTAGGCAGTCCACTGTCATATATCATTTAACTTCTCTTTTGTGGTCTTGTTTTCTATTACAAGTAGTTTCTCCTAGCCAAAAGGAAGCTCTCAAAATTAGCATTGGGTCAAGAAGTCAGAATGCATGCATCAACCTCTAACCAATCCATTTAATAGGTATTCCTCGTAGCCCGTAACCCTATCTGTTTCGTCATTCAAAACATAAAGAAAACGGTGAAACACGAAGATGTCTTCAAAATAATAATAAGTTCAAGATCCCAAACATAATTTCAGATCCTAAGAAAGCCTTTGCATTAGCATAAATGATATTTTGAGGGATACCAAACCTTGTCAAAATGTCCTCAAGGAAATTAAGGATGACTAATTTAGTTTCTTCCTTCAATGGCATAGCCTCGGTCCATGTGGTAAAGTAATTTATTGTTGTTAAAAATAATTTATGACTAGAACTTGATGGAGGATTCATCATGCCAATGAAATCAAGTCTCCATTGGGTAAATGGCTTATCTGTTTGAATTAGATGAAGTGGGAGGGAAACTAACCTCTTCTTACTAGTGAAGAAAGCACATTCCCTACATTTTTTGATTGATTTCTGAGAATCAAAAAACAATGTGGGCCAGAAGTAACCTAATTTTATAATCTTTATTACAGTAGCCTTATAATAAAAATTTCCACCCGAGAAACCATCATGGAACTCGATCAAAACCTTTTCACAATTTTCACCTTAAATGCACCTCAACAAAACTCCGTCAATGTTCCTTTTAAATAAAATACCATCAATTAGTGCATATGGAATGGACTATAGCCTTTTATGCCTCATTTTTTTTTGTTTAGTCCAAGTTGATATGCACTAGTAGATAAAAATCTAGTCATATCAACAATCCAATTTTGATCATTAAATGTATCTCCTTCATTTTGTTGAATTTTAGTGTTATGTGGGAGTTCTTCATTTATGAAGGAGGTTTCTTGATGCTTCTGAGCATCCAAAGCAAGATTCTTGCAAATTTTTCTTCATCTTACTAGTTTTTTAGTCTTGATAGTCATATCATATTCACTTATTTTAGTGACTCATCTAGCTCTATTCTCACTGATGTCTACTCCCATAATGAAGTCTCTCACACTGGAATGTGAGACTGAAACTTTGATATGATTAGTGGAAAGCATACTCTTGAATGTTTTTAGAGATTTCATGATAGAAAATAATTGTTTTTCAATATGAATGTAATTTAATTCATAATCCTTTAGTGATTTACTGAATAAGGCCATAGGCTATGTTATCCATTTTTGCACCCCCTACAAAATGGACAACTTAGTAGGTTGGAGCATGGGCAGTTAATGGAAAAAGGAAATGCTTTACAATCTTCAAGGTAGCTTGTGTTTTGGCTTAGCTGAGTTGGTCTTAACTCACAGTGAGCTAGAGAGCCGCGATGAATGTTGGGGTTGGCGACCAAGATTATTATAAATTTGGATGAGTTTGAGGAAACGTTCACTAGGTTGGATGCCTAAGATATACAGATGACCTATTTGCACAGGGTTTAGTTAGTGATGTTGTGTATGGAAAGAGGTTGGTTGGCCGGGTTGGTCGGACGGGTGTGTCAGATGAGAAGGATGGTTAAGATGGAAAGATGGGTTGGTCAGTTGGGTGGTCGGCCAACTATTGTGGTATCACAGTGACAAGCTCATGGTTGGACAGGTCAGTGGTGTATGGGGAAGATGGATGGCATCCAACCCCCTTGGGTTGGATGTCACATGGTTAGATGATATTCAACCCCCATCTAGCACATAGTTAGAAGGCCCCTTAGGATGGTAAGGTGGAAAATTTTACCGCACAAGGTTGGACAACCATCCAAAGCCATCAGTTTTATAGTCTAGAGGTAGATGGTTGTCCAACCCCCATGGTTAGATGACCCACTGTGTGAAGATGGAGACTCCCAAGTTGGTCGGTGACTAGAAGAATGTCCAACCAAGAAGTATGATGTCATCTCAACCCCTAAGGATGGATGGCAAGGAGGTTTGATGTCCCACTCATAATTTTTGTTGCCCATATAGTTAGGTACCGTCCAACTCCACATGGTTGGCTAAGCCACATGATGGAGGAGTACCAGGTCAGAAGAGGGTAGGTGGATGAATTATAACTCAACAACTAGATTTAATGAGTCAGAGAGTCCATTATTGCCTCTACAAGTAAAGTATTGAATCGTGTGGCCCTCATACCTCTTTAATGCATCCTACTGGTTGGTGGCCCAAATTTCCTATATATTGTAAAATCTCTCTCATTTTGAGGGGATTCATTCTGTTTTGAAAAGGAACTCTGTCAAAATCATTCCATAGCTATTGTGAGCTAAAGGCCTCAAATTTGGGCTTATTGTAAAGGATTTTTCCTTGTGCATATACTATAATGGATTGTGCATGTTTCTAAGAAATTAAATTGTTTTTTTGTGGCTTTTCTTTCATTAATTCAGGTTATATTACATCTTTTTCCTTCCATTATGTTTGTAAATATATTTTTCATGTTTATATCTATTTGCAGGACATTTAATTTGTTGTTCTTTATGAATATAGGGAATTAAATACTATCTTATAATGTGGTACCTTCTACCTTCCCTCTCTTACCTTGTTTACTCCCTAATTTTCACTCACTCATAGTGTCTCACACCCTTTTTTGGTGCATCACCTTCACTTAGAGTAGATTCAATTTTTGCGCATCCTTATATCCCTAGCTCCTTAGAAAGCATTAGGGGTATAATTATATTATTTGTCATTCTCTTCACTTTGGAGAAGTTTACACTAGGTTAGGAGAAGAATCTGACTTTATCTAGAGGATTATCCTACATGCCTAAGTCCCCACACTTCAGGATAATCCCATGTTATGCACTTACACTGATTTCAACACACACAAATCATAAGAAATCAGGGGTGAAGTAATTTTACATTAGCAGGTTGCTCTAATCCTTAATCATTTTGCTGAGTAAAAAAAAATTAATGCATATAAGATAAAATGTTTAACATAGTTAGGATTGACAAATTTAGGAGCTTGATAAAATTTCCTGTTTGATATTAGAAAATCTCTCCTTCCCTTCTGCAGGTCCATTTTAAAAATGAATCCATCTTTAACATCAGAGTGATGGGGCCTTACTAATCCTGTAAATTTTAGAATGAATCTCCTAAAAAAATTAATATTTCTATGGAAATATTACAATGATTTCTTTTCAATTGGAAAAAGAGAGACAGAGGATGGCTGAGATTCTTTCTAAATCGATGAAAAATTCCATCCTTTGAAATAATATTCCTCAAAATATTTCCCCTAGGTACTATAAAGTTACATTTCTTGGGATTAAGAGACACTCCATATTCCTTACATCTTTCAAATACCTTATCAAAATCGTTGATATGATACTTACTTTGTTTTGCAAAAATGGTAATATCATAAAGTTAGACAAGGATGAATTCATTTATATACCCCTTGAAAGTAATGTCCATTGCTCTTTGGAATACGGACACCTATGTTTGATAAAACAAAAGGTATTTCTTTATAAACATATGTTCCCAATTTGGTTGTAAATTCAGTCTTGTAGTGATCTTCCTCATTAACATCAATCTAATTGAAACCTGAGTATCCATAAAACATAGATAACCTTTCAGCTCCTGCCACGTTCTATAAAATTTTCTCCATATAAGGAAGATTATAGTGCTCCTTTAGGGTAATGTTTTTTCAAATATTCTTAAATCAACACAAATTCTGATTTCTCCATTCTTCTTTATCACCGAGACAAGATTTTCCACCCAAGTATAGTAATTAATAGGAAAAATTATTCTTTCCTCAATTAGTTTAGATAACCTCCTTCCTCATAAGGGGATCTATCTCGGGTTTATCTAGTATTTTCTTTTGTCTAATTAGATTTACATTAGGATCAAGATAAATAGAATGTTGGACAATGTTTTGATCAAACCCATTTATATCTTCATAATCCCATGAGAATACATCATTGAAATTTTGACACAAGGAGATAAAAATTTTCTTATCATTCTGACCACATACCTTTCCAACCAGAAGTTCCTTTCTTTTTGTAATTATGACTAGTTGACAGTCACCTTTGCCTTGTTGTTATATTTTTTATCTTCACCTCTAAATTCATCATCAAGACTGAAAATATACTCCAAAGTGACAATCATTTTGGTAATTTTTTTGTCTTTAGCTAAATAATATAGTCACCATAGCTGTCATGTAAATCGAGTTACATTATTGAAGATAAATAAACTTCATTGTGGATGAATTGAATGATTTTTTCATCACTAGTCAAATGCTTGTTAGCTAGTTTCATTATTTGGAATGGATGGTATGACCATTACCTTGATGTGTTCAAAATTTTCTCTAACCAGATCTACAGAAGATGAGAATTTTGAACCAAGGGCTTCCATATAGTCTTCTTCTTTGTTCAATTTCCTAGGCGCCAACTTGCAAATTAAGAGCATCAAAACTCTCTAGAAGATCTCGAACTTTATGTTTATAATATTTCAAAATATTATTCTTTGTGGCACACTTTCCTCTCACTTGGTGGACAACTATTTTAGTATCTCCAAAGATTTGTACAATGTTATGATTCATATCTTTTCAAAAATTTAAAGATCATGCACTTATGCCTCATGCCCTACTACGTTGTTAGAGCATGAAAACTACAATCTATGAGAAAAGAACAGATTCTCATTCATTAGTGAAATTAATACAACACCTACACTAGCTCCATTTTTTCTTTTAGAACCATCAAATAACATCTTCAATAATTCAGAAGCACTATATTTATTTTACTTGAGTGGTGTGGATAGAATAATATCCTTCTTCAAGAAAGTAGTAGGCTCAAAGTCTAGTTTCTAAAGTTGTGTCATTAGGATCAAACTCATAGCATTTGTCATATTTATCTAATGAAAGGTCAAGGATTGAAGGAGAAACAAGTTGTTATTCTACAACTAACTCCTGTTCATGATCTTCTTGTATTAGGAAATTTGATTGGGAAGGGGTAGGATTATAAGACTCAATATGATAGGAAAATATAAGCTCAACTTATGTCATAAATCTTTTACCATATAAAAGTTATTAGGATCATAGGAGTCCAATATGAAGACAAGTAGCCACCTACTTTAGCAGTGAAGTCTCTTGACAAGAAAATGGAAAACATATGAGGCAAGTCAATTACTAATATATCATGATTTATGGTTAAACTTGGACAAGCATGAAGGGTTAACTCAATAAATTTAATCACTCCTATGACACCAATGGTTGATCCATAAATTTTTATAGCACCATTAGAAATAGATATGTCCTTAAGACCTAGGATATCAAAAATATTTTTTGGGCATTAGAGAGGTACTATCTTTGGAGTCAATCATGTAATTATGAACTAAAGGCTTTCCCACAATCAAAGACATATAAAAGGGTTGGGTCTTGGAAAAATTTCTTACTTGTTCTTTGTTTTCATAACACAAATTGACAACATCATAAGTCCTTTGAGAAATCAAATCAGTTTTAGGAAGTTGCTTGAGAGCTTCATCTAAAAGATCTAGTTGTGATGAAATAGTTAAGGCATCCCACATTATCACATTGAAACTTTTCCTCTTCATTTTCTCAACAATGTTGAAAGGAAATCCCATGGGATTTTTTCATTTGAGGTACAATATTCTCTTTCCTTGATTTTTGCAATGTTGGGATAGACATATTTTGTTGGGAAGAAAATTCCTTGTCTAAAACAAGTCTTCTAGGAACCTCTGACAACTTGTTTTTTTCCTTGTTAATAGTGTTGCCTAGATTAGAAGAAGATGAAGGTTGAGAATACAAAATTCTCTTTTTGAACCTTGTGTTATCAGAAACATGAGTCTAAGGCCTATTTAAACCATCCACTGCTTGATTTATTTCACAGAATTCATCAGCTCTAAAGAATACAAGATTAACATTTGGATTGATCTCTTGATCTCCTTCCTCATTAGGTTTGGTTGCTTCTATAATTGGTTCTTGTTGATTAAAAGAAGTTTGAATCATGAAGCCTTGAGCTTGCAATGCATTTTCACAAACCAACTTATTATGTGGATGTCTTCATGGGAAACACCATTTTATTTCTTGTATTACTTTATTTTACACTAGAACCAATGCTTGACTTATACTAAGAGTAGGGAGTGGCTGAGTAGGGGAAACTGTTTGAAGTGGAAGAGGTGTATTTTAACCTTTCCATCTATTATTATTTTTATTTAGTTCATATCTTTAGTTAGGGTATTTAGTTTTGTTGGGCTAGTAACCTTGGTCGAATCCTTGGTTTGAAGATTTCCCCCTAGTAAGAATAATTTCTATAAGGTTGGGCTAGCTATTTTTCAAAGGATATTACTTTGTTGGAAATATTTCTAATCAAATCCTCCATCTCTTCATCCTCCTTTTATTTCTAAGTAGAAGAGGATGTGGAAGGAGTAGATTGGTGACTTTTCCTAGGAGTGGGAGCAATGGTAGGTTGTGGGGCTTGTGGACATTCAAGGAGAAAAGGCATATGCATATTAGGGGATATTTACTTGGCTTGTATTAGATAATTATCATCCCTAATGGATTTTAGGTAGAAATTATGAAATTTTCTACCCCCCCATAGACTGAATCATGACTGTAATATTTGAATATAAAGCTCTCAAGAAGTAAATAAAATCACCTTATATAGTTGGTCTCAAGAGTTCAGGAATTATTTATCACGTCCTTTGAAATCTGAAATTGAAATCTTCCATGAGCTCATTATGACCCCTCTTAAAAGTTGTTAGTTTTTCTGATGTAATGACATATTATTTTCCTTTTCCCCAAAATAGTTAGAAAGTGCAGTGCCAAGATCATTCCAATTGGTAATAAAGGAGGGTCTCAAATTTTATACCATTGATTTGTTTTTCCTTTGAGTGAAGATGCTAGCATCCTAACTGGCTACATCATTTTCTATGACTAGATAAACGAAGCATACATTTGTAACATCCTGAATGTGCTCAGCATGGGATGACTTGATTTTCACCAATAAATTATGGAATATTCTTTAGTGCACCTCCCAGTATGTCATGTTGTGCATTAATAACAAGGGTATTTCACCCATGAAGTTAACAAATGGAAAAATATTCCCTGTCTTCCTACCAAAATAATAGGTCTTAAAACTCTGTATGATAGAAAAAAAGGACCTACTAGGAGGTGGAGTGGAAAGAGTTTTATTCGGTGGTGAAGGTGACCTATGAATTTCTCTACCCTTCTTCTCCTCCCAATTGATAACTTTAGGTATTAAAAATTTATTTCTTCTACTGCTATTGACCTTGTCTTAATTCTTCTCATGAAACTGAGAACTTTGTCTACTTAAAAAAATTTATATAGAGGTCAGAAGTCATTAGATGTGTTGTAATAATCCTCAAAAGGCTGAAAATTACTAAGTTACACACAAAAAATTAGAAAAATAATTAAATAAATCTTTCACACTTGTCCCACGTTGCGTGCCAAAACTATTGGAGCTCAGAATTGCACCCGTCCTAAAATAAGTTTGATCTAGGGCTTTGAGGAAAGATGGAATTGTCTCCAAGTTGTGGGACTTGAACTCAGACAGACCTGTGGATATTTTCATGGCTTCCTCTATCTATTTCTAAGGCCAAACTACTCCTAGGAAATGGAATATACCTACCTAACACTAATATATGATTATAATGGACCAAGCGAGACAAGGAGATACATAAAATGGTAGTCCTATAACTATGGGAGGTGACAATACCAAAATAAGGGGAAATATACTTTTGAATGAGAGAAAAATGAAGAAAAATAAAGGTTGAAAGGGGCCGAAATGAAAACCAAAGTATAGAACAACACTTAAACTCCCATTTTCCTATAATGCACAATAGAGATAAACCCTGCAATATGAAGAAACATACACAACACTCTTTAAAGTAAATGAAGAGGTAAAAGGATGCAAAAAATCACTAGCTAAGGTGGAATAGAGCCACAAAACAAGTAATTTTATTGCTTTAAGATGATGCACAAATCATTACAATAAAGGAAGAAGTTGTGAATTCATTACAGGATTAAAATTGAAGGCATTTTTCTCAAGAACACTTGTGCAACACTTTACAATGATGCCCTTGTACTCAAAAATTATCCAACATTCACAATGAGCATTACTCCACTATTTATAGAAGAAGAAGAAGAAGAAGAAGATAAGTGGAGGATAAGAAGAGGGTAAAATCTGATTTCTTCTTCCAATCACCAATAGAAAGAATTAAATTCCTACAAATCTTCCTGGAAATCTATCAGATATGTCTTCCATGTTTGATTTTATTGTAGAAGATGGAGGGAGACCAAACTAGATCAGATCTGGGTGGTTGAGCTAACTGAATTTACACATTAATGGCTATATTGACATTTGCTTATTTTTTGAATATCATTTTTTTTTGAAAATATGGTTTTGAATGGTCTAAAGTGTATCTCATGTTAGCAGGTTTCGAACAAGATGAAAAATGCATGGATCTGATCTCTATAATAGGAGCTATGGTGGTTTTAATAGTGCAACACAAAAACTAAACTACAAAATGACATATGACACATTCTAGCTGATCCTTGGATCACTTGATTAATGGAAAAAGTTGTTTTTCCACCCTTTTCTTTAATTAAAGGCCATCAATTGCTTATTGCAATGATGCTAGATTGAAGAGATCAAGGAGATATTTCCAATTATATAAATTTTGCGTGATTTGGATCTCTGAATCGAAATATATGGCCTTTTCAATATTTGCATACCATGGAGCACAATAATTTGACATGTGGTATCCTTTTATTAGCTCAGGGATTAACTTTGCCAATGTGTGCATTTATTTTTCATTTTTCCATGTGTCAGTATTTGGTTGGGGTCACAAGGTCCGAGCTTTTCTTATCTTTTTCTTTTTTGTGATATGATCTTTATCAGAAAGTCTTTTTCTTTATGAAATGTAAGATAATTAAATAATGCCAAACTCCTCACAGTGTCAGAGTTTTCTTTAAATTTTATTATCCCATCGAGAATCACGAGCCAATAGAAAATCTCCATGCTACTTCATAATTTAGTTTCATCCATAAAACCTTGTCAGACTCCTAAACACTTGACTAATAAGAACGTTCCATGCCCCTTCCATGTATCATAATTTTGATAATCTTGACTGACAACCATGAGATTTGATCTAATTAAAAATATCCATGCATCTCATAATGTCAAACTATTTGAAAGATACTACTAAAAAACTATGAAATATTATCCATTAAAGAAATATCCATGTACCTTCCCCTATTTCATACTCTCTTGCATTGTGATTTTCTTCAATTGTTTGTTTCCTTTGTATCACAACTTCTTCATTTTTGTTAGGAAAAGTTTCCTTCTAGATTTAATCTACACTACACATCATTTTCTTTGGCCTATTTCTCTTTGGATACATTAAATTTCCATGCCCTTTCGTAGACCTGAAAAATCTATCCATTTCAACTAATTCCAGGGACTTGAGGTATGTGCAGCCCAAATGATATGAAGAGACCTAGAATATAACCACATATTCCTTTACATCATGGGATCTTGAAGTGCTTAGCAGTGTAGACTATTTAATGGTCATTTGAATGTATGTCTAGGATTTTAAAGAAAACCTGTAATAAATTAAAACTTAGTCTCCCATGGGTCTTTCAAATTCTAATGGCTAGTGCTTTAGAGAGGTTGAAATTGATGACTATTTGAACATCCCAAGCTTGTAAAAATGGCTAAGTTCATTTTAAAAGAGTTATCAAAATTAATCTGGGGGGTTAATTTGAGATAACTGGATTCAAAACCCTAGTTTTTCTTCACCATGCATCTAACCAGTTGAATCTAATTTTCATGACTTTCCACTGTAGGGAACATTTAATGAGAGCCTATACACCATTTTTAAATACTTTTATAGATGGGTTATTAAGAGAAACTTATTAGTCTAACTTATTTTTTTATCCTTCTTGAATAAATAAAAAGGACTATTGGAAACCAAAAAAACATAGACTTCAACCCTCTTCATCGGAGCATACCTTGGACTCCATCAAGTTATCTTGTACTCATATCAGGTATTTATGACCATTTCATAATTCAATATTAGGGTTATATAAAAGAAAATATTCAAACACCATGATTGGTTATTACATCCATAGTCTTCTAGTTGTATGAAGGATAACTACACTTACCCTTCAAATTTTAGCAAATAATTTTATCATACAACTTTGTGAGCTTTTTTAGGACACTATTAGATCTTTATAACACTAATTATTTCTTCATGAAGCATTCAACATACACCTATACCTGCAAGTTTCATCAAAACTATTTTTTTTAATATTGTATAGTCATACCTGTGGATGTACAATTTGATTTTATCGACTCCTAGTGAGCCCTTTACCTACCTCATACCTTAAATGATATTATCCAATGAATTTTTTCCCATACCTTTATTATTTATCCTATCTCTTGAGATGATTATTTTGGTGAATTTGAAACCAATTCATAAAAATGAATTTAACTCTTTTAATTCACAACCATTTCATCTCAAACCTTTTGCATTATATTTTTATCCTAATTTCATCCAAAAAGCATTTTATGATTTTTTTGAAGATTCCCTGTCAATTTAGAACAACTGCTAATAATTTGAGGTGCTTTGTTTGCACTTCTCAAAAACATGGTTTTGAATAATGTGACTCCACATGCTTGATTTTCACTTCCTGACCTTGAAATGTTGATCACACCATGATAACTCATACCTCGAACATCTCCCATGGTTGTTTTTTCATGAGGAACTCTTACTTTTTTGGTCCCATCTCATTTTCCTATGATTATTAGGCATGTTTTCAAGACATCATGTTCACGTGACTAACTTTAGGCTCAAAATTCCCGATTTTTATTTTTTTGCACCTTAATATTCCTTGTACAATGTTATTCCACACATAACCAACTATGAATATCCTTATCAGACCTGCAATCCATCATACACTAAGACTTGCTAAGAATGGGCCTTTAAACTACACCGAGTTTAGCTATATTTCACAATATAGCACCAATTATGGCTTGTGAATCTTCATGGAACCTTTATTAATATATGAGACACCCCTTAGAGCATGTAAGACACAATTTGTCTCATACCAAATACATCAATATAGTAAAAGACACTTAAATCTTCAATACTATGACTTGACTTCTCAGGGTACCACTACACTCACCAATACAATACACATGTTGAACTTTGGAGATACACAAAAGCAATAAGAAACATTTATCTATCTAATATAACATGATAAATGCATTGAAAACTCTTCAAAACACTTCTGATCATGCATGACATCATGAGAACCCCTAAAGAGAATACATCCCACATATATGCTTGACAATGCACAAAGACTCATTGAGCACAATAAATGATAGGGAAAAAAACAAACCATAACAACATGAAGAAAATTTGCATGAAATTGCTACAGTATTTTCCACTTTTTCATCATCGGTATTAATGATAACCTCATCATCTAGCCTTCTGAGTTTGATATCTTTTAACGCTCATCTTCAAGATTTTTCATGTGCCATTTGTAATCTCTATAGTCAGATACATCATACCTTAGATCCTCATGCCATGTACAGTACAGATCTTTCCAAGAGGTTCAGGGATCCATAAGAGTGAGAGGTAAGGGAGGATGTGAGTAATCGATATGGGTTGGCATGGATGATGTTGATGCATTTGGCACTTCTTCATCCATAATATCATCAAATTCATAGTAAAAACTAGGTATATACTCCCCTTCATCTATATGAGGAGGTATACCATGTGATCTATAAATGGATTTGTGAGGGGAGGGTGAGGATGGAAAATATTTTTGAGGCTCAGGAACTAGGATGTTAGGAGGAGTCTCAATTGAGTGTGAAGAGTCTTCTTATCCAAGAATGAAATTCAAATCACATTATGAGTTCTCTTTTAAGGTTATTTTGGTAATGTTGGATTTCTTTGTCTTACATTTTAGTGTAAATAGCCAAATGGGGATTTTCCATAGTGTAACCATCATCATAGTCAAGAGTAGAAGTGTACGTGAAATAGTAATAAGAATGGAAGACTCCTTTTGTAAGGATGGAATTTAGGATAAATTTGTGAAATAACAAGATCTGATAGATCAACGGCGATGATCCTAATAGCAATCTCATCAAGTTCATCATCATGAGAATCCAAGAGATTTAGAGGCATGCACTTGATCAATTATGGATGACCTACATTTCCATGAAGAGACTCAACATGATAGTTGAAGCATTTATATTCACAGAATGAGATAGGAGAAAGTTCTTAAAGGGTTGGGAATTTATACATCCCCTTTTGTTGTAGAGTGTTATAATTCCAAGGATTTGGGTCACCTTGAATTTTATAGATATCCCCATGATGTGTAAACTTGACACATTGATATGTAGAAGAGATGATTGTGTGCATGTGGTGGGTTCAAGGTTGACCAAGGAAGATATTATAAGATAGTGGAAGTTAAATACCATGAATTTCACACATACAGTCGTAGGAGGAATTGTGATGGGAAGCCAAATGTAACCCATATGAGGAATTTTCTGATGATCATACTCTGAACAAGTAGTATGTCTAGTTTTGAGGTTTTCTATTTAGTAACCAAGGTCCTTGATGAATTATAAAGAGGCTATGCATGTGCTAGAACCTTCATTAATAAGGGCACGCTTGATTGTGTTATGACCAATTTGTATAGAGATAAAAAGTAGAGGATCATCTATTGGAAGTAAGATATCATATGGAATAATAGAAGCTACAGAAAAATGGGTATAGCTCTTAGTGTCATGAGTATGATCTATACAAGTAGAAATTTCCTCACATTGATAACATATATTTTCTTCTAAACCATGCAATATAGGATACTACCCCAAAGTAGGATAGAAAGGGGATGTTCATTATAAAATATCATAGTTATAAAAGTATCATGATGATGAGGTTATGTGCGCATTATATCTAAGAAGTGGATTGAACCATGAATTTGAGATAGTGATTCTAAGGAATCCCACTCATCATGGTTGGATTGAGCAACAAGATGCGATAGCTCAGGATCCTCAAAAACAATCTCATAAGGAGGAGGAGTTATTAAAGATAATTCATAAATTTATTTTTGTTTACATTTGATGCCATCATCCCAACAGAAGGCATAAGTGATTGAAAAACATGTTTTAAGAACCTTCAACCCTATAGTAGTTTTGGCCTGAGGCTGAAATGATGGAGGATATTCAAGCTCAAGGTATGTTATAAAACCCCTCATATCATTTATGGAAACTATTTTCTCATGAGGATAATTTGGAGAAACCATGTTTGTTGTGGCATTTTCCAATTTCTTAAAGCTTTCACTTATACTGTGGTTAGGAAAAGGGTTAGAGAAAACTTTGAGTTCTTTATTATCTTGATTTATGGCATTGTGATGATCCTTTTTATATTGATTATCACAATCATTGACTACTTCAATAAAACACTCTTGAATGATGGAATCAAGGTAAAATTTAGGGCCTAATAATAATGTGATGGCAGCGACATGAAGACCATGACAATTTTCATGAAAATGGCCCTAGTTACCATGCAACCAACATAACTTGTTCTCATCATGTCATTGAGGGATTAATCGAGAAGGATCAAATATATAAATAAATGGTTTATGTATACATCATTTAAACTCATCCTTGGTCAAAGTATGATAATGACCATGTTAATGCTTGTTATTATTAGCTTTTGATTAATATTAAATAAATTTCTATTTGAATAATCCATAAGAAGAAGGGTATATAAGACCCTGTCGTACGTGGTATTCTTGTTCTTTCAAATTTAGAGGATTTGTATTTGTTTGGTTTATTTTTGAGGATCCTTATCAAACTCTCTCATGAGGCAATATTATCTTTTATTTTGTTTGAAAGCTTCATTGAGGGAATTAGGAGAGAAATACCTAACCTTGTATTAAAGGTGAGGTTCTAGGGCTCAAAGTAAAATTTGGAATATGGTATAATTCAACATATTCTATTATTCTTTAGTAGATAGATTCTTCCAAATTTTGATAAATTCTTGAGCTGATTCATTCTCATGTTGTTGACAGTTAATGTACGCATTGATGTTGTTTTAAGGGAAATCATGATATTAGAACTAATTAAATAGGGTTGTTACCTAAGATTATAGCTCTATTATGGAGTTAGGGGGTAAAGTATGATACCAATATAAGGCATCTCCAACAAGAGTTTTAGATTAAATATTAGTGGCAGAATAGGAGTTAACTTTCATCCATTCTTTATAAATACTTCCCAAAAGCCTTAATGTGTAGAGTAGGATCGGTTGATCCATCATATGAAATAGAAGGGGCTATAGGCTCTTATTTTACTACTTGAAAAATATTGTTATGAATGGGAGGTTGGGTAATAGGTGTTGTATTAGGTCCATTAAGAAAGGTAAGGGGAATTATACCTCAAGATCTTGGGTTGGGATGGTTAACCATTTAAGCCATATTGATCTGCATTTGGAAAAGTTGGGTTATAGTGGTGGTTTTTTGTTGGCTCCTTTTTCCTATGAGATGAAGGATAATATTAGTAGGATCAAAGCTAAAGGAGTTCCCATATTAGCCTGCCATAGTATCCTTTCCATTATCTTCCCTATTTTCAAGTTTTTCAGATACAAAATCAAGAAGATGCTTACGGATTACTGATTTAGGCTCCCCCGTGTATTGAGGAAATTGGATCAATAATTTATGGATCTTGGATGGAAGATTAGAGATGTCCTCAATTTGAATCTCTTCCTCTTCATCACCTAAGATGTTATTGTTGTGGGTCTTATACTTTTTTCTGATACCTTCTACCACACAAAAATATGAGTAGAAAGGAAAGCTAGATTTTGGATGATTAGTTTTTAAAAATGATTGTTCATAAGAATTTGAGATCCCCAAGCCAAGATGCACCATGATGAATTGTTGATCTACCTCAAAATAAGCTCAAAAAATAGACTACTAAGACAATTGGCCATGTAAAAAGCGTTTCAAGGGGACCAAAGGAGTTTGTGATAAAGTTTGGATAGAAAATAGAGTGATGGCATTTGTGATGAATTTTTGACAGAACAGACAAGATTTCCCCTACACGGAATTTAAAAAGGGGGTCGATGGTATATGGGAGATTCGATTTTTAGGATTTTTTAGATTTTTAACAGCTGTAACAAGACAAAAATGAAAAATTAAAAACTTTAACAATTTTTTTCTTGATCAGAAGGTGAAAATGAGGATTCACATCCGGTTCGCCAAGGATGTATGAAGGTAAATAATGTGTCTATACAATATGCAATCTCATCATCCATTCAACTAGAGTATTGAGGAAATGAATAAGAGACACATAAAGACTGCAACACAACAGATAGAATTAAAGGGTGTATAGAGACTGCTAAGATAGCATACCCAAAGGGAAGTAACCCTTACACTAAGAAAACCTAGGGTTTCCAAGTCACTAGGTCATAAAAGAGGAAGTAACCCTATTGAGGTTTCGACACTATGGGGGTTGATGATAAAAAAATAAGCATGCAAATTTTATGCTAGCTGAAGTAAATCGTTGTAAAATGAAATAAAGAAAAAATTGCTAACCTAACATGTGCATAAAATAATAAGATAACATAAAGTAAATAGAAAATATGGGAGACTACTCTATTTAAAATGACAACTTAGGTTAGAGAACTTACCTATTGGGGGGCAGTCATTGATGCATTTATTTCTTAAAGGACCATACTAACTTTCAGGTGGAGAATGGAAGAAAATTTGGTCCTAGCTCACTATAGGTGACCCAAAAGTATAAGTAAACCAATCACATCAAGAATATTCTCCAATAAAAAATTCAAGATTCAATAAATCCAAGATTTTTGTGAGAATATGCAAGTTGGTGTAAAAGAGCAGAGATAATGGCAAGTTCCTATGAAAACTTGTATTATATTTTGTGTCTTAAATATGTATGTTTGGAATTTATACCAATGCCATCATCTATGGGTGAAGGAATATGATAGGATTCTAAAATAGTGCTGATGCAATTTCCTGGAGGTGATGACATTAGCAAAGGAGTGGAAATGAGAAATGGGTGTGTGCAATGTGTCATGATGGATAAAAAGGAAAGCAAGGTGGAAATAATATGGTCATGGTCATGTAAGGTGTCAAAAGAATTTGAAGGAAATTAAGAAGATAAGAGCAAAAGAAAGACATAAATAGGAGAAAAAACTATTCTCTCTCCATGTATCACTCCTAATCAAATGGTTACATTAATAACCATACCCATATCCTAGAGTAATCCCCTTAAGGCACAAGTTCCTAGAAATAGATTCATTAGAAACCTCTAACCTAAAAAAAAAAAAATTAGTAACATTTATGAAAATAGAAAGCATGAAAAATTAGGTGTATAATGCTTACAGTAGGGAATCCTAGAGTTTCAAGGGCCCTAGGTCAAAAAAGAGGAATGATGACTTTCCTTTGGGTATGCGATCTTAGTGTTCCCTTTACCCTATTTAATTTTATGTGTTGTGTGTCATTCTTGTTGTGTCTCTTACTCGTTGCCTCGATACCATAATTAAATGGAGAATGAGAGTGCATGTTGTCTAGACACATTTTTACCCACCATATATCCTTGGTGAACCCAATCTAAACCTCCTTTTGAACCTTCTGATAAATAAAATATCATTAAAAGCATCTATTTTAAGTTTTACCTTATTTCAATCCTTAAAATTATAGAAGAACCTTAAAAATCATTTTTTCCCAACACTATCTGCCCCTGTGTAAAATCTATGTAGAGCTGATTGTGTTTGTCTTAACTCATTTTCATTCCTAGCACCATCAGCCCCTGTGTAAAATATTTGTAGGTCCGATTGTGTATGTATTAGTTTATTTTCATTTCCAACACCATTAGCCCATGTGTAAAATTTGTGTAGGGACGATTATGTATATATTGTTTCTTTATCATTTCCATCATGTTTAGCCCCTGTGTGAAATTTGTATAGGGCTTATTGTGTTTGTCTTAGTTTGTTTTCATTTCAAACACCATTGGCCCCTCTGTAAAATATTTGTAGGGTTAATTGCATCCAAATTATAGTTTTCCATAATCCTATTTCCAGCTTCTAGAAGGAAAAAATGTTTTCTCTGAGGATCTTTTTAGCACATTTGAACTTCCTAAACTTCTCTAGGGGATATTCCTTTGTGCCTACATCTCCTCTTAATAGTCCTAAATACTCTAATTCCCATCATAAAAGTACTTATCTTCCCACGTGCCCATATCCAAAATTTGAAACTCTGTGGTCCCAACCCTATCCCTCTGATCATTTAGAGAAGGGTCAGTCAGTATAATGTAACATGGTTGAGGTTAGGTAGATAGATCCTAGATCCATTTTTAATAACCTTATCAATAATTAATGTTTTACTCATGAAAAAAATGTAGGTTTCCAATGGATACCTACCAACATCATGGAAATAACTAGGACTCATTCTAATCAAGAAGTAACCAATCAAAATCATGCTTCTCCATACATAACTCATCAAGGTGAGTCCCATAAAACTCCCACTAATGAGATTAATAGTCACAAAGAAGTACCCACCTATAAAGGTTACTCCTATTCTTATGACCTTAACATAGTGATAATCAAACTCCTCAAACATATTTCCTTATCCTAGGTTACCACCACAACTAGTATGATTCATATACAATATCAAATATTACAATTAATATCTCAAAATTTGGTTCCTAGTATGCCTTCTCATACACCTCCCCCACTGGTGGGTGTACAAGGGAATCATATTCCTCCTCCACCAATATAGAGTGAGATATCATAAAAGATCCAAATTGAATTTCATCATTTCTTAGAAATATCTCATTCTACTTTTAAAAACCAGTGTCATACAGGCCCCATGAAAATATCATCGAAACCATAGAACCTTTAAACAATCAACGTGTCTTGGCTCAAATGATATCTTCCATAATTGAATCCAATCCCATTGAAATATCTTTCAAAAAATTCCTAAGAAGACCTCATTAACCTTCTATACCTCAACAATAGGCTTCCTAAGACAAAAATCCTTCTTTTCAAGACACCATCAACCCCTGTGGAATATCTTCTATAGGGTCAATGGAATTAAGAGATGACAATGAATCTACAAACACCATTGGCCCTTGTGGAATATCTTCTGCATGTTCGATGGAATCTAGAGATGACAATGACTCTATAGATGCCATCAACCCCTATGGAATATTTATTCATAGTTGATGGCATCTAGAGTTGAAAATGCCTCTATTGAAACCATCGACCCATGTGAAAACAAAACTTGCATGGCCAATAACATAGAGGAATCCCTAATAGATGTTGAAACTTCTTCCTAATTGGTTCTTGAGCCTCAGATTGCTCCGTTGGCTCCGTTTCCACATAACAACATCAACTTAGCTGACCCATTTTCCCTAAAAAAATGGATGAACATGTCACCAAATTTAACTATGACATTGATAAAATCATGGGTGATGATATTATTTATCATTCCTTGATGACTAAATGACACACTACCCCATCAGCTTCATCCTTACCCATTACATACATACCCCTATCAGATTCTCTCATTAATCCTCTATAACCTATGATACCTCTCTCTCTACCTCTTGTCCTTATAGATCCTTAGATATCTATGATCGAATCATATTGCACATCGCATAAGGATTTAAGGCATGATGTTTCCAATTGTAGATCCTATCGAAACCATATGAATAATCTTGAATTTTAGGTCAAACGTGACCAAACAAAAAAGGATACATAACCTTTCACTTCAATAATTTTCTTCTTCTCTCATCAAAGGTATTGCACACATAGTGATGCCAACTTTTGGGTTATTCCTAAAAATTATCCCATCCCTAAAACCTCTTCACGCACTCAAAAGTGTAGGGACAATTCCTCTCAGAACCATTTTCCTTACCCTCGACCTCCTTAACCTCAATCTACATATGAACCACCACCCTGTTCTAAATATCATCATACTCTAGAGGACATATGTCACAAAATCCTTTCCTGTCTAGATAATCATATTGATAATACATTATTTTCCACATGGTCAGATGTCCATCGATAGGTAACTATTACATAAAATGCTATTATGGACCTAATGACGCGTGCTTGAAGTCATATTATGAAACAGGTTCATGATATCATCACTGATACTCTACAATCATTCACCCCTTAGATAGATATAACCTTTTTCAATAAAAAAAATTTCTTCTACTTGGGCTGTCACTAGGGTTAATTTTAAGAGACCTCTTAGAAATCAAAGGTGGAAAATACCTGGCGAATATCCTTAGAACTAGTTTCACAGGAAGGTGAATTTTTTAGGGGTCCGATAGCAAAATTTTCACCTGATTTGATAGAAGGCTACAAATGCGTGACAGGAAATTGGATGTCATGCGTCAACAAGGTGGTTGATGCGTGTCAATGAATAGCATCCTCATTGATGTGTATCAACAAGGTGGTTAAAGCACGTTAGTGAGGTTCATTGACACACGTCAACAAGGTTATTGACACATGTCAACGAGGTTCATTAACACACGTCAACAAGGTTATTGATGCATGTCAATGAGGTTCATTGACACACATCAACCACCTTGTTGACACGTGACAACAAATCTCCTATCGTGCATCTGTAGCCTCCACCCTCTGGTTGAGTGACAATAAAATATCTATGTCACGCATCAACAAACTCTGTGTCATGCGTCAACTTCCTCCGCACTCCTGTCGTGCGTCAAAAAAATCTCCATGTCACGCGTCAACAAAATCTCCCTATCGCATGTCAAAAAACTCTCTGTCACATGTTTATAGCCTCTACCTTCCTGTCATGCATCTGTAGCCTCTTCCCTCATGTCACGTGTTTACTGTACTCGATAATACATATGCCCCCAGGTGGTATGAGTGATCTAGCAGTGTTCTACCTAGTGAATAATCTAGGATTATATAGGGGATAGTTTCAAGGGTAGGCGAAGCTGACCCCTAAAAAAATTAAACTGTAATTTTTAGGTGAACAGGTCACTGACCCATGCTAGAAAATTCACCTTTTCAATTTTTTCAAAAATGGAATATTCGCCACTAAAATTATCCTTGGCTCTCGCCCCCCCTTGGTTTTTACACACATCTCCAACAATATTATCCCTACTTGGGCTCTTTTCCCTACTTGGATTCATCATCACCTTTCTTTTTCCATGGCATTTCCTACCATTGGAATGTTTTGGTCTTTATTCCACCTATTTTGGATTTGATTTAGCTGGGCCTTTTCTAGTGGCACCACGGTCTTATGCATCCTCACTTAGTTCATTGACCTTGCTTGGATTTATTTTTCTATGACTGCACCGTGAAACCCTATTATCATCTATCTTGGTATATTTTCTTCCTATCTTGGCTTTGATTTTCCCTAAAATTTCCTATGGAGTCATCATGGTCATGTGCATCCTCTCTTAGGATCATAGTATTCCTTAGATCTATTTACCTCTCTTATTATCATGGCATCTACATCATAGATTTCTACACTTTTTAGTGTTGCTACCCATCACTTGGATTTGACACTATGACATGGTATCTCAGTGATACTATAACACAACATACATCCCATGTGCCACTAGTTAGGTGATTTATTTATTATTTTACTTATAACCCTCTAGTTTTCTTTTCATTTTTCTTCTTCAAGGTTCTAGCAACATGGATTGAGCCGAAATGTACCAGGACAACCAACACTATCAGGTACCCATTGGTGGGTATATTTCATTTCAGCTATTCCTTTATTTACTTTTGATTTCGATGTTATGTATCACTCTTTTTCTATGACTAACCCGTGTTTCACTATTGTGACATGCGGTAATCAATGGTTGGGGCATATGTATACACCTATTTTTTAACACTTTGTATTTTCATACCTATTAATAACAATTTCTCTTCTAGGTTATAGGTTTATAGTGCATCTATCTCTGGGAATCGGTTCCTTAAGGAAATCATTCCGGGATAGGGTATGGTTACTCACGTAACCATTGGGTTAGGGATGATACAAGGAGAGAGAATGGATTTTAGTCCTATTTTTACACCCCTTTCACTCTTATCTCCTTACCTTGTTCATCCACTTACGTGATCCATGACATCTATTTTACATCATCTTTGACATTTAGGTCTTCCTATTTGACACCATATTCTATGGATGATGGTGTTGGTGTTAGGCTTTCCCTTACCGAAACCTTTGACCAAGCTGAGGATTTTGGTGTTAATTTTTTTCCAAGCTGATGAATTCATCTGTGGATGAAGGTTTTGGTGTTAATTTTTTCTCTTGCTGAAACCTTCTTCCATGGATGAAGGCATCCTATATATGAACATAATTTTGTCATTTCATCACATATTCAACAAATCAAAGGATATATCACAAATACACACAATAACTCGCCATTAGATCTTACCTTTTGTGTCATCTTACATCTTTTCACTCAGCTATTTATATTATAATACAAAGATCTATGATATTTTTTATGACCATAAAAATATTTCCTTACCAATTTCTTCAAACCGTTTAAGTTGATGCATGTAAATTTCTTCTTTCAAATCACCATTTAAGAAATCATTATTAACATTTGTTTGGGAAATCTCCCATCCATATTGAGAAGACAAAACTAGATGAATTTTAAGAGTTCTCATTTTGGTAACATGGGAAACAATTTCAACATAATATATATGAGGTTTCTAAGGAAACCCTCAAGTTACTAATATTTCCTTGAATTTATCTATCTTACCAACAAAGTTATACTTGATTTTATACAACTATCTAGATCCTACAATGCTTCTTTTAGGAGGAAGATGGAATATTTCCCAAGTCTTACTCTTGATTAGAGCACTATAATTAGCTTCAATTCACCTTCCATCTAGGTTGGCTTATTCAAAATATTGAGGTTCAACCTCATACAAAGTTGACAAGGCATGATAAGAATGTTGGCTATAGGTCATCTTTCTTATATTATTAGGCTAAGAATTAGAAACCACAATTTGATCGCATTTAGGAATTCTAGACTGAGACATATATTATGAAGACTCCCCCTTAATATCCACATCCATCGTATCTGAATACAGATGTTTATCCTCTTGTAATTATATTTCCATATTTTCTAGAGAAGGGTTAAAGTATTCAAAATCAAGGGAAATAAGAGAGGGAAAAGAGGAAGTTTCACAAAATAGTTTCTCAGGAACATAAATATTCCTATTTTATATGATCTCATGTTTGAATGGATATTCTAATATTAATATTTCGTGTGATCTCTATACCCAATAACGATGCAAGAGTAGGAGGTATTATCAAGTTTCTATCTTTTAGCATTAGTAATGAGAAGGAAAGAAAGACTACCTAATATCTTTAAATGGGAGATATCATGTCTCTATTTGGTCCATACTTCATGAAGTATAGTTTGATGTAAGTATTTATTAGGAACCCTATTTAGAATTTAGACAATATTGTTTATGGATTCAACATCTAGAAACTTAGGCTCTTTAGAATCATGAAGCATGGTCCTAGCCATTTTGTTATGGTTATATTCTTCCTTTCATCTATGTTGTTTTGTTATGGGGAATATAGAGTTGTTAAATATTTCTTAATTCTACATGACAAAAATAAATCATAATTTTTTTTGACATATTCATCTCCACAGTTATTATCCTTTTAATTTTCATATAGCCATGTTCTCAACTAGGTCTTTAAACTCTTGAATCTTAGATAGAACGTCATAATTTCTCTTAAGGTAATATGACCAAGTCATTATAGAAATATCATGAATGAAATTTACAAAATACCGTACTCCACCAAGAGAGGGAAATTCATAAGGACCTCTTACATCATTACGGATTAACTCAAGAAAGTTAGAGTAATTAGATTTATAATTCTTGTGAAATGGTTCAATGTGTTGCTTACCACACAAGAAAATTTCACAAGATCCATAGTATTATTTAACCTTAGGGGTATCTATCAAAAAATTAAGACATGAAATTTCATAAAAAATCTTAAAGTTCACATACCCAATATTTTCATGCCAAAGTTTAACAATATTGAAAGAGGAAGAAGAAAAATAGGTTTCAACAATAAATCCATCAAAGATATACAAACCATATTTCTATATACCAGGAACAATAACTCTACCAATATTATTCTTCACATACCATTTATCTTTCAATAACACAACTTTATAGTTTTCTCTAGTTAATTGTGAACAAGATAAAAGGTTCTTCTTTAAGTTAGGAACAAAGAAGACATTTCTAATTTGGCATTTCCACATCTTTCAAACCTGATGACATAATTATCTCCTAGATATATTTTTTATGGCATTCCTCAACATCTGAAATAATTTCATGAATATAGGTCATGTGCCTAGCGACACCACTATCAAGGATCCATTCATTACTATTAAACCTGAGATAAAAATATATAGTGGAATAGTTTGTTGAACATTATTATCTTGGTTTTTATTTTGAATTTTTTTAATTCTTCTTTTTATTATTGAAGTTCATACCTTTAGAATTTTATTCAAATCATTTAATTAGAAATAAAATTCATCTACTTTATGAACAAGTTTACCATACTTAGAGAAAGATCCATCAAACTTAACTTTAAACTTTGAATATTCAGATTAGTTCTATATTTATATTTAAATTTTGGTATTTTATTAGCATTATTGTTATTATGATTTTTAACAATTTTCTAATTTTGAGATAACAATGCTTGAGAGGCATTGTTTTTTGAATAAAAATTCTCCATTACTCTTTCTTCTAGAATCAGGAGAGAAGACAAAGTTTCCTAATTAGGTAAATGAGATTTATTTTGATATTTAGAATTCAAAATTGATATATAATATTTGAATTTTTCATGTATGTTAATATGACTAATTAAATACAACTTATCTTGAAATAATTAATAGTTATATCCATATAAATGATCTATAATATTCTTAATTTTACTTAATTAATTGACTATCTTCTCATCTCCTTTCATTGGAGTTGTAAATAACTCCATGATTAGATTAATTATCTTAGAAAGGCAACATCCTTCATATATAGTTTGTAATTGAGTCTATGCATCGATTGGAAAACTCCATGTGTCCTATATCCAATAAGAATTCATTTTTAATGATTTGCAACAATATTTACATAGCCTAGTGGGATAATTGGGATAAGGAACACAAGGTTTCAGGGTTAGCTTGTCTCACAACGGGTCATGTATCAATAACTAGATCCCATAGATTTCTTGCCATAAAGATGGATTTCAGCCTAGCTCTCCAAATAATATACTTAGTTCCATATAAAAATTTATATTTATCTAGGGATAATTTAGATTAAATTTCCATTCTTGAAAAAATAGAGTAATGCGGGTTTTAAAGATAGTTATAGTGATATGTAGTTAGAGTTTTACAAATTTAATAAAATAGAGAATTTTTTATAATAAGAATAATTAAATTTCAAGGAGTTGAAACAAAGGGAATTACTTGTAACACAATAACCAAACTAAAAAAAGGTAAGAAAATCAAGAAGGGAGGCCAAAAATGTAAAGATCAAGCCACGATAAGCCACAAAGAAAGAGGAAAGAAAATAAAAAAATTTCAAGTTTGGAAGCCATTGAAAAAAAGATTAGTTTTCTATGGTCTTTTAACAATTTTAGTGTTCCACGGAATTTTAAGGTAAATTCCGTGAAACAAACAAGATTGAGAAATAAAGGCTTCCAAATATAGTGTTTTGCAGAAATTTAAAGTGAACACCACAAAATAAAGAAATTTCCACAAAACTAAGAAAAAATCTGCAAACCAAAGGAGTTCTGCACAATGGTGTGGAATAAGGTAGAATTTTGTGGAGTGAAGAAAAAAATTGCAACACAAAAAAATCCGTGAAATAAGGTAGAGTATCACGGAGTGAAGAAAACTTTGCACAACACATAAAAACATTCCATAACAACTATAAAGTCGTGTAAGACTAAAAAAACAATGAGGAAGGCCAAAAATGACTAAAAAATACAATTCTAATCACTCATAAGGCTGCGGAAAGTAGGAACAAAAAAAAAAACTTTATTTTGATCTTCTAAAACTATTTAAAACTTACCAAACTTCTAAATTTAACTTATTTCACATAGAATTGGAGCTTTTCACCCTTATTCCTTGAAAATTTTATGAAGAAAAAAATAGGTTTTTTGCATATTTTGAAATATTTCAAACAATCTTCTTTAAACTGATCTATAGATGAATTTTTCCCTAAAACATATTTATCCTACACAACCACAAACATTTGTCTTTGATACCATGTTAGGAAAGTAGGGGTAAATATTACACACATATTAGATATCCGACATAATTTTTTTGAGGATTATAGTTTATGATTATAAAAATATATATAATGAATTAAACCATAGATTGTATAAATACCATTGAAATTAAATAGCCCATAACACATAGTAATGAACACATAGCACATGATTTAAGTGGGAAAATATTTGGGTAAAAAAACAACTAAAAATATCACTTATATGTATTGAGAATTGAATTTCACCCAACAGTTACAAATTATCAAAAGTATTACAAAATCTAAACAACATTCACTCAATATGGAGTACTAGCTCGCATATTTTTCATTCATTATTCTCGATTGTTCTCACATATATCTCACATCACTTATCATGATTTTCCTTTTTTTAACAATCTCAGACGAGATCACCTTGTTTTTATACAAGATGTGTGATGCATTTTACCGCTTCATTATTATAATTCAACTTTTGATTAACAACTTCATTATACTGGTCATCATGGGGATCCACCATCTTATGTTTTAAACATAAGTTATAAGCCAAAGTTCTTAGTTTTGTGGGTTTTTGATTAATTGGTTTCTCGCTTAATATTGTAAACCTCAAAAAACACAACAAATATTTAGTATGGAAACATTATATTACATGACACGTTGGTTGCACATGTATGAAATAATTGGGTGATACAATATCATAGCACATTAACAGTTCAAAAATACTTGGTTTTCATAATAATCATGATAGAACAAATACCATATATCCAATATTCATAAGGGGTACATTCATCATGGAACATAATAATAGTTTACAAACCCACACAAAATGGTAAGCACAACAGGCTACTCACAACATCACAAGTACACATCTATTAATAACATAACATAACATAATACAACACAACTCTACTACCATCATACTCAACTATGTAAGGAATAACAATTTACATCTCTTCAGATTGCAGCAATGAAAACACCATGATAAGTCAACAATGTGTCCATAATGTAGTATGAAGTGGAGTCAGAATGGTAAAATATCAATTATAATGTTCCATAAAGGGAATAAGTATTTGTGGTACCAAATACCATACAAAATTGTCACAAACACTAAAGAATAGAACTCAAGAGTAACTAACCAAACTCTTGATATCTCCCATACCAGTCTATAGATGCCACCCATAGTTCTACTATCTAAAATCCACCCCAAACAATCAATGAACCATATTATAAAATTATTTGTAGGGTCTAATACAAAATGGGTCTACACAGCACATGCCTATATCACAAAAATGGGGACTCTCTAAACAACATGTTTGCACTTAGATTTACATGCATATAAAAATAAGTGGGACATAAAAACATATAAATAACTACATATAAAACCCTAACAAGACTCAACATGACACTCATATTACACACATATAGACAAACACACAAGAATAATTTCTAGTTTATCCCAAAGGTTCAAGTGTTTCAACATTGTTTTTGATACCCAATGTAATAATCCATGATTCACAACAAAAGGAAACAATAAAATTGTGATTTTTTTTCTTGTTTGAAACAACACTAGGGTACATATACACTAACACTCTCTAGTGCATTAATACAATGAATGCATGGTTTACAATTTTACTTTTGTATGCATTACATTTTGTTACTTAAGGAGTTATAATGTGGAAGCATAGCTAACATCATCAAGATGCATGAAAATAACATCTCAATTTATTTTATGGGTTATTTCATGAGTTAGTTTAACATCATTGTTCTCATTATTTCCATCAAATCAATTTCAGATTTACTTCTTATTAAAGGATTGATTTTAAAATGTGTGATTTCTAAGTGTAACTCAAAGTGCATACTAGCCATCCCACTCATTAAGATATTCTTATGTCAACACAAATTCAAGGTCTTACCCGAGAAAAAATAAATCGATTGCTCGTTATTGTAGTAGTCCCAATAATTAGGATGTATACTAGGAATGATTCAAATTTATTCTCGGGATAGTTATGTTATCCAATTTATTAATGATGTATTAACACTTTATTGTTTATGTCCACACTTTAATCAGTTTATACGACAATTCAAAGAGGAATTAAACAAATAATAGGGTTTACCACCCACATTGGTCTATTGAAATACCTCCCTAATATTCTCATATCTGTTGAAACATGTTTCATAGCTTGAGGATTAGTTTTTTCATAAGCCACACAAAGAAAGAAACACTCATTATACAATTTGTTAAGTAAGATCATAATGTAAGGTCCTATAGAAAACCTAAATGACATAGGTAATTCCCCGTAATCTTATTTTCATGTTGTACTAAATGGCCATTTCACCAATAAAATTCATCTAGCACTCAATTCCATGGTCTAACAGACTTACAAAGGGTTAATTTTTTATTTAAACATTTTGTGTGACAACCTATTTAGGTGGTGGTTCTAAGAAAGAAATTTACGTCAAAACACTAGTAGAGAGGGTACAATTTCACTAACCTCCCTCTTTTGACAACATCTAAGGCAAGGTTTACTTCGTTGTTAAAGTATTAGTGGATTCCTTGTTCATTGCCATCTTAGGCTCCAAGTTTTATTATAAGCTTGAAAATTTTAACATTGCACCTAATCATACATAAACACATACCACACTCTTTTATTTTTCTTGTATACAAGATGTATTTAGTTTTTCATTCAAATAATGATTTCCCTTTTTAATGTTATAGCATGAGGGTTACACCTCACATTACTATTTACAAATTTTTGTATTGATAACTATTGTCCAAAATCACACCACATGTAATTTTTATTATCTTATCAATATGTAATTCCTGTTAAAACAACCCACTTGAGACCCAAGAACCAACCTAGGGTTAGTTAGGAAAATTATGGAATAATTTTTTTATTAGAAGTGTCTACAACTAGGTTGCAAGACAACAATTGACACTAATTAGGTTCTGGAACAAGTTTAAAATCCACTAGAAAATACTTTTCATTTATTAACAATTATCAGAGGTCATAAGGTCCAAATTTTTGGGTTATAAGTTTCAATTAGGTTCAGGGGGTAAAAATATCGTCATAATCAACTCTCTAATAAGCTATCATAGTTTGAACTTGATTTTTCTCACACTTAAATCATTCAAAATTTCCCTAAATCATTTCCATTGGATAGGAAATTTTCTCACCTTTCCAATGATATAAAGAATTCCTCCTAACTCCTTGTAGAACTCTAGATATGGACAGATGAACTTTAGGGGTCAACTTTTCCCCCAAGGAGACACGTGTCGAGCGGGGAAGAAGACCCGTTTCTCAGATTGGTGGGTCACAGGGTGGCGTTGCAAAAATTTTCCCATGTGGGTGAAAATTCAAAATTTATTCCATGCCTCTGTGGGTCCTCCAGGGACACATGGTGTTCTCTGAGTCATCGCCGGGAGAATAGAGGGATGGACAGGGTGGGGGAGGTGTTTGGGGAAGAATCACTAAGGAGGGGAGAGTTCCAAAAATCCCTTGCACACCTATGGGTCTACCAGGGAGAAAAGGAGAGGGATGGGTGGTGTGGCAGGTTTAGCTGGAAAATTTCACCAACGGAGGGAAAAGGGGTTAGTTTGTCGCACGGGTCCGTACGTCTGTGGGGGAGAATTTTCATGGCAAGGGTAGGAGTGTGGGGGCCGTGGGGGTTTTCAATTTTTTTTTCCAAAAGCCAATAAGGTCACGAGGGTTTCCCCACCCCACTATCACCCATGCTACCATGTGGCAACCTCTAATTGGTTATGGGACGATGGGGAAAAAGGATAAAATTTTCCAAAACTTTTAAAAGGCCCAAGGGAAAAATTATGTCATGTCTCCACCGTTGCCCTGTGAGGACATGTGGCAGCCTCTGATTAGTTGTAGGCCGACAGAGGAAATTTCAAAAAAAAATCTCCAAAAATTATTCAAATATTTTTCTAAGGATATTTTGAATGAAAATTTTCGGGCCGCAGGCCTACCAGGAAAAATTTTCTCAAATTTTCCACGAAGGAATGAAAACTTCAAAGTGCCATAACTTTTTCTAGAAAGCTCAGTTTTCGGAAAATGAGGAATTTATGAAAAGATCTCGATGCCCTCTTTGCACAAGAATCATAAATTTTACATTTTGGTAAAGTTTGAGGGGTCAATTTCACAAAAATGGCATGCAGGATTTTAAATAACAAACTAGTAAATTTTAACATATTAATTTGATTCAATTTGATCTCCTCCTTCACTCAACATGCCAAACATGCATGGAGGATTGTTCTATGAAGGATTTAGAATATTTTGGGAAGGTAAATTTTCTCAATTGAGTTCAAATAAAAAAAATTTCTAACAATTGACAGAAAAAATGACTGTGGAAGGGATTGGGCTCAACTTTGCAATGTTTTAAATTGTTTCCTTAAGTGTTATTTGTCAATTTGAGTTCATTTATGACATATCATGCTAAATTATATCATTTGCAAGTTGATTATAATATGTAGGTCAAGACTGTACAATTTAATTAAAGTTATTTACCAATTTTAAAAATTTACAAAGAGATCAAATTAAAAGAGTTCCCTCTAACTTTTCATCATGCAAGTATGGCATTTCATTTCCAATTTAATCTAATGCATTAAATTTTTTTAAACAACCATTATAAATCATAATGCAAGTACTAAATTCCATTTTACACATTTCCAAAGATACAAAATACTGCATTATTTCCACGTGTATTTCTTCTTTTCAAAACAGAGATCTAACTATCCCTTTTTTCCATACAATGAAATATTGAATTCAATCCAACAATGCATATGAGAGAAAATATTGAAATTATTTATTGACATCAATTATAAAACTTTACATCTTTTAATGTTTGAATGCAAATAATAGAATTCTATTTCTTTCTTTACAATAATATAACATAATATAAACATCCTTCAAAATTTGAATATACACTTTCATAATCAATTACAACATCTTTTCTTCACAAGTATACATTACAATTTCATCCACATCATAGTAGGAAAGGTTACAATGAAATAAATTTCACAAGGGACTGTCAAAACTACATTTTTCTTTTCTCCAGAACAACAACATGCATGTTTTCTTTTTCTCCAAGTTGATCACAAAAAAAGTGGGGAAAAGGAAATGCTCTTCACCCAACCAAGACATCCAATGAAAGGATAATCCATCCTTCATCATTGGCCCCTGAGCCCCAACCATAATACAATAAGAGGTGTGATTCAACCCATGGAAACAACTGGCTTCCACAAACACACAACATTCTTTCAACATGCATAATTCAATATAAAATATGGTCCAAACAAAAACAATAGTTTACAACTACATTTGTGAACATTCAAATAGAACTCATGCTTGATCATGCAAGCCAAAGAAGCAAGGACTACGGGGAAGAGAATTATGCCTCCCAATTAGAATCAGGCATCCACCTATAACAAACCACCAATAAAATTCACCAAACATATCCTTATGCCCCCCACAATCCCTCCTTATGCCCCCCACATATTTCCTTATGCCCCCCACAAAGTAAGAAATGCAAGCTATTTATTTTCCATGGTGGCTCCCAAACCCAAACTCCCTCCAAAAAATTCTGATGCCAATGGAATTCCCTTATACTCCCCGCATGGATTCCCCATAGCCTTCTCCTACACCATTCCTATGGCAGTCTACCCAACCAACCAACAAATAAATAAAACATATACCATTCACACAACACAACAAGAAAATAACATCATAAAGGAAGAGTTAAACCCCTACCTCTCCATGGTAGCTTTTGTTTCCAAACAACAAGCTTAAATGCCCAAAACAACAATCTCTAAGCATGCAAATATTCTCTAAACTCCCAAAAGAAAGAGCTCCAAACATAAGAAAAATGCACCCCAAAAGAATTTTGCAAAATGTTTCAACAACCAAAAACAAGCAAAGAGTTTGAATTTTATAGAAGAGGGAAGAGAATAGGATTATGTGGATCCATGTAGGATGCCACATCACACATCCTCAACTCCAACAAAAAAGGAAAATTTTCATTGTCCAAGGCACAATAAAGAGGTGGGTGAAAATATGACAATTTACTTGCACGCTCCAAAAAGCCCACACCCCAAAGGATTGTAAATTAATTAAAAAGTAAGAGAGTGCAATCAAAACATGCAAAATGATTAATAAAATGCATTATAAAAGTCTAAAATCACCCCTCCAACCATAATTATGGTTGGTACATTAAATTGAGAGGTATGGGACAAGTTTTACTTGTCCCACAAGCCTCTAACAACAACCTCCAAAAACAAATTCGAATTTCCAAGGAGGTGGAGTATTTTATACTCCAAAATATGACTTACACAACTCTTACACAAAATTACACATCCCTTACATATTTAATACAAAGATCCAACAACTGCCATTATTACTTTTCCATATCCCAATTTGATTTATTTAAATTTTAACCATATGATTTCTCACATCAATCTATCACAATTTTAATTAAATAAAAGAGAGGGACACATTACTAATAAAATAAATACAACAATAAATAAAATAAACCACATCAATAAAATGCACAAACCCATGGTCACATATAAAGGTGATCCCCCCATGGGAATCCCTAACAACAACAAACACAACACAATAAAACAAGTTGTCATGGTGACCTTGTTGAATTCACCTAGAATTCCATTGTGGTTGGTCTCCAATCCCTCGATGTTTGTTGTGATATTAACCTGTAAAACACAAATAACTCCTTCGGCCTCGTGGCCATATCAGAACATCCAAAATGAATATAAATATAATCAAAAAATCATCTAAATATGTGAATCACAACAACATCAAGGCAATTTAACATTATCACATAAATTTTATATCAACAACTATATCATCATCATATAATATCCATTTTTTAGATCTACCCATAATATTCAAAATCACATGTCCGAACAACATCCATAAAACATCCATGTCAGATAACATATCATCATGCATCATAACCAAATCAAGATAAAAAATAATCCATGAACAATGTCTAACATCATACTAAATCAAAACATAATAATGTCCATTATGTAATCAACCATATCAAAATAAGTATCAACGGGTGTCAAAGGGAAGTGGGCACTACACAAGAGGACTTTACCATTTTCATGCTCTATAAAAGTCATGAGAGACTAGTCCAGTCTACTATAGAATGCAAGAACTTACTGTTCCATGGATTATCCAAACCCATGGAAAAAAAAATGATCAATGCATGGACTTATGCGGGAATTGGTGAAGTTTAGTGTTGCGCAAACTTTTTGTGACACTAAGTAAATAATTCCCTTTCTAATCAAAGTCAGCCAAAGATCTATAAAATGGTCCATCTGTGGAGGAAGAGAAGAAATTGGCTAAGTTCAAAAGTCGTAGAACACTAACTTGGTGTTCTATCGGTTTACAAAACTATAACGTCTCATGGGTTTTCTCAAACCTGCAGAACAATGGAAAATAGTTGCAAGACTAAAAGCCACATATCAAAGATTTAGACCCTCATAGGTGGAGGGAAGTATTTTCTCTCATAAAAGAGCATGGAAGAAATGTGGAAATTGCAATTAACAATAAAATTTAAAGTACTGTAGTGAAATCTGTGAGACAATGAAATATGTAGATAGTACCAAAGCTGCACCGAACTTCAAACCAAAGAGCCAACCACCCCAACCATTGAAATTTAATGCAGAATGGCAACGTTCCGTGTAGTTTTATGTCATGCATTAGACTCAAGGGTCGTGTTATGGTTTTTGGATAAAATTGGGGCCATCTATACCTATACCATAAGTAATACCTGAAGATAAATAACAACACCCATACTCATTCAATGTAATTTTCATAGGCAATCAATTACAGCTTGGCGGTCATTTTTTTCTCTCCTCGACATATAATTTTTATAGCATAGGTGAGCTAAATAATTATATTACAACTCATGGTTAAAGAGTATTAAATTAATTTTATACTGAAATGGGGTGATATTGATATGAAATTGTTCAAGAAAGATGTGTTAAATTTCATCAAAGTTTTCTAAAAATCAAGCTAATTGAGGATGAAATCACTTTTTGTACAAAAATGTCACCTTGTTTAGTTTTTTTAGGAATGAACATATTTTCCCTCCACCAATTTTTAACAGGTCATTTCTTTGACACATTATTCCTAAGTTTCTATAAATTATCATTTTGTGGTTCAAATTTTTAAATTGAATTTTTATAGTTGATTAGGGATTCTTCCTCTTATTATTTTACTAGGGACCTAATAAGGTGTTAGTTTAATTATAGTTGAATGGACTGTGGTAAACATATATATATATATATATACTCCAAACAGGTATAAAAATATTATTAGTTAAACACCTAGAATATTTGTGCAAAATGTATATAACAATATTTCTATAAATGAATACCTTAATAGGACATTTGACAGTTAGTAATGATCTTTGATGTGTGATATGTTACTTTAAAAATTAGTATAGGGAAGTCCTTTAATATGTGTGAAAAGTTAGAAATAGTTGTTTATGTTTTTTCGTGCACATAAATTTATGACCCAAATTAACCATCCAATTATACTGTCAAACATGTAAAATTATGGTACATTTTCTACAAAAAGTATTCGATTTTGGTTAAGTTCCCTTAAATGAAATAATTTGTCATTAGTGAGTTATTATTTCCCAAAAACTTATATTTTAACCAAGGGGTATAAAATTCACCCTGTAAAAACATTAATTAAGTGTCATTCATTTAAATGTTTAAAATAATCATTAAATTACTTTACTTAGTCAGCCATACTAGTTTAGAATATATTACACTATTTGAACCATAAATTACTTATTAAATCTTAGGTCCATAATTCATCTAAGGTTAATAATTTAATCCCAAAACAACATTTATGTAATAGACCGTTAATTTTGTTTAACATGAAATATTACATTTTCCCTACCAAGGGGTTAGGCTTAGCTAGCTAATAGGATAATTTAATCGAAGTAATAAAATTAAATTCTAAAGTTTAATTGATTTTATTTGGAATGGATCCTATTTTTCCCCATCTGATTGGACCCGTACATTATTTGCACCAAAATTCAATTTAAGTTAGTATTAAATTACATTTTTATTCATCCAAAATTACAGGGCGGAGACGCCCAATTACACAACATAAAAGGTCAACTAAAAAGACCACTTGACATGTGGAAAACCTATGTTTATTTTGGGCCTTTGGATGATCTCCACCCTAGATCCTAAGTTACTTTTTTTAGGATCCGTAATTTTCTTTCACCTTTATTATTCTTTTTATTTTTCCCTCCTCTATCATTTCTTTCTTTCTTTCTTTCTTATAGGTTTGGGGAGGATTTCTCATGGAGACACAAGTTATATCATTGCTCTATTTTTTCCAAATTCCCTTATTTGGATTTGTATGAGGAATAATGTATATATCCAACTATATACATAATTTGTTTATATCGATTTTCCACATGTATTTTGTAGAGTTACAAATATATAATAATGTGGGTTTGTATACATATTGATTTAATAAAATTAGAATTAAATATAATTTTAGAGTAACTACCATAACTTATGATATCCAAATTCCTGGATACAATAAAGACGAAAGAAATAAATCATTGAAAATATGAAACCCTAAGCAAGAAGAAGAGGTAAGAGGACTTAGATATTTTATGAATAGACAGGAAGTGATATGGGGCAGGTGTGATAGTTGAACAAACTGCAAACATGGTTATCACTGATCACTATAAAATATGGAATCTACGAACAATGTCAAACATGGGCACCTATGAGAGGAAAAGGAACCTAGGAATTAGAGACTAGAATTGGGCACCTGTGACTGTGTAAAATCTCAAAAATTTGTTTCTCCCATGTTGCTATGGTTTTGATATTGTTCTTTGTTAATCACTTGATATTCACAGTATAATTGTTGATGATACTTATAGCCTACAAAAGAGAAGTTCAATTGCATAATCCCACAAACAACATCAAAGCTAAAAAACAAAATGCAGAATTGGGAGTCGGATTGACCCCGGTGGTCACTTGAAAAGTGAACTTATGACCAAGAATTCCACTACATCTCAGACACCATGTAGTTCTTGTGAGTGTGTGTATAAATTGTGCCCTAGGATGCCCTTGTGCAAGATGCACTAGATAACGGGATAGAATTTCTCAATGATGCAAAATGTGTGGATGGACTAGAATAAACTTCCCCTTCTTATGTTTTATATGCAATGTATGCAACCCTTGGACCCTTGAATGGATGTTAAATGGATTCTTTGAAGTGATTTTGGTGTGTTTTGAATGTAAGTGTAGATGGTAATAGTAATGCTTTAGTACTTAGTCCTTGATTTTAAAAACATAACTATGTATTTATATGATTCCCCTTCTGAATTTCATAATTAACAAATAAAATGCTGACCTGGGGTAATAAATTGAAATTAATGAGTGAAAGGGGCCCAAAGGGGTAGGAAAAAGATAAAGAGGTACATGGGTACCTAGGAGGACATGAGAACTTTGTGCTAATGTCTGAATTGGGTGATAGTTTCTGAAGCCATAGAAAGATAAAATAGTAAAATGCTAACAAGACTAATAGGTGTATGAAGAAAATAAAAGTGTAAATGAAAAATAAACAGGCTAAGGGGAGTTATCAACTACTAGTTTTTCTTGCATAGGAACTGCGTAAATGCTAGCATGATTTTAAGACATAGAAAATGTACCCTAGTGCATGATTTTTTGTCTAAATTTACCACTACTTTATGTTTTTGATGTGAATACTAGATAAAATAAAGTAGTTAGAATATGTGTACATCTTGATCCTTATAGATAGTGTATTCGATAGTGTTTCAAGTGGATAGGTGAAGTGTGGAGACCAGGAAAGGAAAGTTAACTTAGGAGTGGATCATGTGTATAGATATAATACCTATTGTTTTGTTTGTATTTGCCGATGTAGGTTACATCTATTATGTATTAAGGATGGGCATGGAAAAATAAGATCAAAATAGTATTCAAAGTCATGTATATGAAAAATATGAGAAAATTATTCATAAGTATGTAAAAGTGTGTAAAAATAGTGATAAAGGAAAGTTTGCACCAAATGCATAAGAGTGTAAAAGGGTAGTAACATTTCCTGGAATGCTTGTGGAGAGTGAATTTTTTTGGACGATCTCATGCCGATAATGAATTTTTTGGGTGATCTCACATCAAGTGTAAATTTTTTTAGGAGATCTCATGCCAAGTGCGAGTTTTTTGGGCAATCTCAAGCCAAAGATAAAGTGTTGGGGGAGAGATGTATTTTTTACTCTCCTTCCATGACTCTGCCCAAATAAGCACCACTAGAGATGGTAAGTCCCTAATTTTTTTCCCCTTCATTATTTCTTGATTAGTCTCAATTGTTTTGATTGTACTGATTGCAACTGATTGTAGGAGATATAATTTTTTTTGTACCTGAAGGTTTGTTCCTGTAACTATAGAAATTTTCTGTAACCTATTATAAAATGTGATGTGATGATAAATTGACTATATTTCCACCAAGACATCAGTTCCTAGGGGAGGACAGAATTACCTAGGCATTCCTATATGATTCTAGGTGCTAGCATCTTCTTTGTGATTCTAAACCCAAGTCTAACTATGATTTAGTTTGTAATTATGTTTCTGTTCTTTTTCTATACTGTACTATGTTATTCCAAAGATCTCTACTATTTTAGGGGTGATTTTTCACCAAATTTATGCCCCATTTTTTGGGGCACATGTCATTTCTATAGGAAAATGTGGTCCAAAGGATAGGACCCTTCTCATACATGTATATTTGAAGTGAAGATACCTGCAGGGGATAAGGGATGTGCTTGGTAGAGACAAAGGCACATGCAAACAAAGTGGTGGCTAGTACAAGTGTTAGTAGTAAAGATAGAATGCAAGAGGAAAACAATGTAATAGGAAAGTATGCAAGCTAAATAGACAAGAAAATGGGGATTAAAACATGGGATATCTCTCACACTATCACAAGACAATCAGGTTTGATGCAGCCAAAAAACATACAATGATCACACAATACATAGGGCATAGCCCAAAAACAATAGCATATAATGGAAAACAATAGTAAGACAAAATTTATCAGACAACCATGGTGGCATATACTCCTTTAAATAAAATGTTACATATTATGCATCTGTTAGCATGTTAGAAAGATAATTAGTATTTCATGAGTGGTGTAAAAATCAGTGAAAAGTAAAGTAATTGCAGTGAAAAGTAGTGAAAATGTAGCGATAAGACCTATGTAGTATTTAATAAAAAAAGTAGATTCCCCCAAGATCCTTGATGGGGCTGGTAGAAGGTAAAATTCCCAAACATTATTGTAGTGTGTAAGAACATATATGAGATATACATTCACCTCAAAATAACAAGTGAACATGCATGTGTATATATATGATTATTTTATAAGTTATCTTATTTTTTATTTGTTTTTTTTTTGTCTCTGTAGAAATATAATTTATACTAAGAATTTGTCTAGTATGGACAATGAGGTGTAACATGTAAGTAGAAATAAGATAGAAAAAGTAGATGTAACCAAGATATGTAAATGCAATGTATGAGTGGGATGGAGTTGTATGAAAAGTATGAAGATGGGTAGGGGCAGCGTGCCCCTAAAAAAATGCATGAGATGAGGTTCATTTATAAAATATCCCTCAACAATCATGAAGAATTGTAAAAAAAAGTGTGTCATTGATAAATCCATGCATTGTGTGAGTTGATGCTAAAAATATGTACCATGAAGTATATAGCGTGAGATGTAGATGACATGAGGTTCATTTCAGAATCAGGCCCTCAACATTCGAGTACAAATAGTGGAACTAGAGTGTGTCATAGTAATAAAAATACAATGCTTGTACCAAGATGTAAGAATGCATAGGAAATATTACACATGAAGCGCGGAGCGTGAAGTGTAGTAGTAGACACCTTTGACAATGATGAAGGGGGGGAAGATCTATGATTCCCCCAAGAGTATGTGTGATGGATATCTATGTGGTGATGTGAGAAGGATCATGCCATGGTGGTGGAGTTTTAAATGTGTCTTGGACATCAATGTAAGCATTATCTTGTTTGAAAATTATAATTAGATGTTGAAGTGGAGTACGGTGGAGAGGGATCCTGACTCATGGTAGCTTATTTGGGAGTGATAATTCTATGAAATAATTAAGAGGAGGAGGGGATGAAATAATTTTTAGAGGAGGGTTATTATCTGGAATTGGTAATGTTGAAGAAGGCTTGAGAGGAGGACGACATGGACTAATTTTTAGAAGAGGTTGCTTAGTAGAAATAAATTAGATAGGTGGATCTTGACTTACTAAAGAAATAACATTAGTGACAATGGAATGATGGAACATTAGTGAAGAAAGAACATTTTCTTCACAACCTCCTACTACCTCTCTGAACCGCTAAATCCCAATGGGATCCCAAATTAAACCCTAATGTGCAAGGTATTGAATTATTCATTTTAAAGCATAGAAATCATTGCCATTATGTCTATTGATTCAATGATAATTATAAATTGGGAGACCTTGGTGTTTGGAAAGTCTATAAAAATGGTATAAATTATTATTTGCAAGTTGATAAATTGGTAATCAAGTATCTCAAGAATAATATCATTTTTTTTAGCATTTAAATCAAATTTGAGAGGTGTGGGTAGTAGTATGACTTGAGGTTCAATGATATGAGCACATGTAAAAAGATATGTGATTAAAGTGATGTGTAGAAGAAGAACTAGTATGGGCTTGAGAAGTCTCCTTAAGATGTTGGATTTCGTCTTTAAGATATGTAATCGTTGTTTCCATGGATTGAAATTTATCTTGAAATAAAATGTAAAGCTTAAATTGAATCTAAAATGGGTTGATTGGATGAAGGAATAGGATCAATAGAGTCATAAGGTAGACGATAAAAAATGGAACTTACTTTATTGATTGGAATATTATGAGGCAGATGCATAGTTTCTAGGAATTTTTAGAAAACAACTTTGCAAGGTGGATGCAGTTGACGTAAATCATGCAAATAGATTTGAGGAATTTTAGGATCCATGAAAGAAAATTGGATAGAAGGTGCTCATGTCCTCCTCTCGGAACTAATGTCCTAGGGGCAAAAACAGTAATCTTCTCACATCATATAAGTTCATATTAGTCTTCAGAGAAGTTCTATAATTACATGAACTTTCCTCAAATTACAGAATACATTCTATCTCCTACAATCAACTTCAATCGAAAAAATCAGAGCTAATTCAAAACTAATATGGAGAATTGGAACTGAAATGTGACGTACCATCTACAGTAGTTCTTATAAGGGTGGATTCATGGAAGGAGAGTAAACTATATCTCTCTAACCTCTCCAATATTTTATCTTTGTCATGAGATCATCCAAAAAACTCGCATCTTGGCATGAGATCAGCCTAAAAAACTAACACTTGGTGTGAGATCACTCCAAAAAATCACTCTTGGCATGATATCACCCAAAATACTCACTTTCCACAACATTTCAAGACACCTATATATCATTTACATTCTTTTATATTAGGACAACAACTTTCCTTTACTACTTTTACACACTTTTACATACTTTTCTCAAAGTTTTCATATACAGGAATTTGACTATAATTTTGCTCGTATTTTGTAGGTTTGTCCTTAACACGCAAAAGAAACATTCTAATATAGTAAATACAAGCACAATAATAGGTATAAAAAATGCATATCCATCATCCCTATGGTCACTTTCCTTTCCTATTTCTTCATGCATTCATGCTTCACTTTTTCCACTCGGCACGCTATTTACCACACACTCTAAAGGATCATAAGGTATGAAACTCTTATCTACTTTATGTTAGGGTTCATTTTAGGGTAAAATATTCATAAATTGTTGAATATTGGGATTTTTAAAGTTTGAATTTGGGTATTTTTTACTACCATATGATAGCAAGTTTGCCAAAATTTTACAAGTCATAAAAAAAATGACCTAATTTCTCCTTTTGTTTCCTCTAAGAACCGACCAAAGTTAGTATATTTGTCATTATGTTATAATATAATATTATATATATAATTAATAATTCCATAATGTAGTATTACAATATAATTCCAAAATATCATTAAATTTGAGATCTGTAGTTGATGACGAAGGTAAAATTGAATAATCTTGTGAAAAATCTAAAAGTACAAGCCAAAAATCATGAGGGCACTGCACGCCAGCATGATGTCGTCACTAACAAGTAACAATTATTGATTACCGGATGGGTAGAAATTTCCATGTCACCACCTAGTATCATTTTCCTCACTATGGGCCAGTGGGTATTTTATGACCTATAGAAGTTTCCATGCTACTAGCCAATGACATTACCGACCGATAGCATTTTCTATGTTAACATCCAATGACATTACCACACTATTGCATTTTACATGCTACCATCTGGTAATGTTATTAAATAGAAAAACAAGTAGGGAAATTTTTCTCTTACCCCATATTTTCAGAGGACATATTTCTCATGGAGACGATCATTTGAACTACTAACATAAGAAAAAATTCAAAAATAAAATCCATGTAAAATTAGCGAAATCTAGATTTTTCACAAAAATTCAATTTTTTTTTACTTTTTTCCTTTGTCATATTTTGTGAGGACATATTTCTCAACGAGCCAGTCAATTTAACTAATATCGTAAAAAAAAAAAATTTCAAAAAATTACATATGTTTTTGGCTAACATCATATACTAACGACCAAAATCATATATTGTTAGTCGACAATTACGACAAGACGACATCATTCAAAAACCCATTTTTTGAGATTCACCATCATTTCAAAATTCATTTTCACATATTTTTCAAGGAATCTATACAAATGTTTCCTAGGGGGGGTCTTAAAGTAAACCTTGCTTTATGTTATCAAGTATTCAATTAACAACATAAATTGGGGGCAAATGTAGAAAAAAATAACATAATTTAGTACATTTCTAGGTCCTAAAAGTGTACTAGCATTTACATGGTTCCTAAAAAATAAAACTAGTAATTGAAAACTCCCTGTAGTTTGTTTCTTTGTCATTTGCACTTTTATTGGCTTCATAAAGCTACTACTTTTACTGATATTTGACTATTTTATATTTCTATGGCTTCATACATTAGTGCCAAGTTCAAATAGTAACATCAGGGTGTTCCTATCTTGTTGGGCACTCTTGTCCCTCTTTATCTTTTTCCTACCCATTTTTTTATCCTTTTACTTCTTAATTATATTTTATTACCTTGGTTTGGCCTTTTAGTTTTCAACTATGAAATTCAAAACAAGGGAATCATATAAATACATAGTTATGTTTTCAAAATCAAGGACCAAGCAATAAGTGTTACTATTACAACCTAAACTTGCATTCAAAGGGCACCAAAAGCACTTCAAAACATCCATTTAGAATCCATTTAAGGGAAAAGGGTTACATACTCTACATACACAACATAAGAAGGGGAATTTTATTCCATTTCCATCCACAAATTTTGCATCATTGAGCAAGTACAACCCATTATCTAGTGCAACTTATACAAGGGCATCCTAGGGAACAATATCTACAGACACGCACAAATACTACATAGAGTGTGAGATGTAGTGTAGTCATTGGTCATATGTTCACTCTTCAAGTGACCGATTGTGGTCAGTTTGAATCCCCATTCGAAATTTTTCTTTTTAGGATTTAGGTGGTTTATGGGCTTGTGTAGGTGAACTTATTGTTATAGGTATCATCAGTAATCATAGTAAAAATATCAGGGGATCCAGAAAGAACAATATTGAAACCCTAGCGACACAGCAGAAACCATACTCCAAGATCCTACATAGTCATAGGCACCCAATAAAAGTCTCCAGTGCCCATGAGCCTTTTTCCTCTCATTGGCGCCTATGTCCCACATTGTTCATAAGATTCCATATTTTTAGAGTGACTAGTGATGACCCTATTTGTAGTCTTTTCAATTATTTCACATGTCCAAATAACTTCCTATCTATTTGGAAATCAATTAAGTCCTCATACCTCTTCATCTTTCTCAGGGTTTTATAATTTGCATGCTTTATTACTTGTTTCTTTATTGTATCTAGGCATTTGTATATCATATATTACAGTAATTACTCTGTAATTATATTTAACACTACTGTATGAACTGGGCATTAGTGTCTGAAGCCATGGAGAGATAAAACAATCAAATTCCTATAAGAGCAACATATTTACAAAGAAAATTAAAGTGCAAATGAAAAAGAAACATGCTAAGGGGAGTTTTCAATTACTAGTTTTCTTTCTTAGGAACCTTGTAAATGCTAGCATGCTTTTAGGACCTAGAAATGTACCCAAGTGCATGATTTTTATGTGTATACGTATTTCTATATGTATATATATCGAGATCCATATGTGTATACACACGCGCATTAACTATGTGTATTTTTTTAGTTTTTAATTTTAGTTTAAAAGTCTTGTAAAAGTCAAGCCACAACTATGCATACATACATATATACATACATACATACATACATACATATATACACACACATGTATATATAATGCCATGTAATAAGTAGGTGGATGCTTAGAATGGCCACAGGTCTAAATGGGCATGACAGGTGACAAAGGATCCCACGACCATACACTATGGGTTATATGTTATATGCACGACATAATGGTTTTATGAGGGGTTATATCCAGGTCGCGCCCCATTCAATAATTTATCTTTGTTTATTTTATTTTTAATATAAAACAATAAAAAACATATTATATATGCACATAACTACAATGGGATTTTGAAATAAGTAAAATTGATTTCTCTAATTCAATATATGTATAGAGAAATACATTTACACACACACACACACACACACATTGCTTTCATTTTTTGTGAATCTATCTTATTTCATTCCATTTTAAGATTTTATGTTGTTTCTATCTAATGTACATAATAAGGATGAAATAATGCAATAGGAGGTCTATTATAATTTAATTAACATCAAGCATTAATTACCCAAATCAGAATAGAACTTTGCAAAGTGACTTTTGATCTAGAAAATATAAAAATTGTGGGGATTATAGTTTTTTTATTATGTGTGGATGTGGGATATTCTGAGTGGTCTAAGTGCAAGAATAGGAAAATTTAGGACTGAAACTACTTCATTTCTAGAACTAGTATCTAATATTGCACCTGGTCAATACCATATAGCTAGGTCCGGAACTTCTATATGGTCTTGACCCTTATATATAGTATTATACCTACTTGGATTTTGGCTCTATAACTTTCTATGTTTCTCACCTTCCTAGAAATGAATATAGTTTTTTATTGGCCATCTTCACTCCCCTTTCAGAATGGAACTATAATTATGATAAAAAAATTCAAACTCACATAGTGCAAGATGGAGCTCCTTCAAAAAAAAATTAGGTGGGTTGTGGGCAGCCATGTGCACTGCCAACATCACCACTACTCTGAAGAAAGATCAAACTACATTTCATTCTCCTAACATGTAATATATACTATACTTTAATCAACATTTAAGAAAAAATTCTTTTAAAATACCTTTCTCAAGTTTCACACTTTCTCAAATACTTAGGAAGGGTAACATTTCATACTTTTAGAGATAAGATAGAGAATCTTGGACCTGATAGGTTGACTACAAACCTGTGTTTTAACTTAATAACAAGACAACTATACCCCAAGTGTCAAAAAAATTCAATATAAACCTTCCCAGAAACCTATCCAAGTTAGTCCATCCCCTATGTTAGGCCTATCCACATCCATTCAGTTCCCATTTCTATGGTCTCACCCTCACTCATGTGTTGAAAATAAGATATCAAGTTCACATGATTATTTTGAGACAATGTCTTTCAAGGTGGGTCTTTTGGTAGGCTTAGGAATGGCTAGTTGTAGCCTTTATAGCGTTGGTGCATGTTCTCCAAAGGTGATTTCAAGTCCTAAATTCACCAAGAAAAATTTATCCATGAGCCAAAATAAATTTTCAAGTGATCTAGGAAGATTTAGGAAATATTTGGAGATTCATGAGAAAGTTCAGCAAAAGCTGATTTTTGAGGCCAAAGGAGCTTGCACTTCGAAAAGGCATTTGATATTTGGGAGATGATTTCGAGATATCTGAAATGAGTTGGAGAAAAAAAATATAAATTTAAATCTGATTCAATTCACTACATGGTGGTAATCTCATTTTTTTTCACAACACCCATGCAAATATTTCCATAACTCATTCTTCAAAAGAACAACTATTAATCCCAATAAAAAATTCCATTTTGAGAATTTTTCAAGATGAATAATACCTTGAGACCCCTCCCATTATTCGCAAAATGTTTTTTCCACTCCAAATCATATAAATAAGTTCCTAAAATTACCTTTGGGAGGTATGACAACATCATTTTAGATATTCTCTCCAATGTACAAGCTCCATCCTTAGCCAAAATTTTGAGTGCCATGTGGCACATGAGGCTGAGGCACACTTTTTCATCCCCTTCATCCATTTATAAGGGTTCAATGGAGACATTATTATTTCCCCCCACCTTAATCCTCATGGACCCACCACATGACCCCTGGGAGGATTGGATAAACAATCTTTTGTCATTTTTCTAGCTACCGCTCCAAGGAATGCATGTTTGACACTTGTCACCTAGGGATGGAGGTGCACTTTTGTATCCCCATCATCAATTTATAGGGGGAAAGGGGGATATAAAATTTTCCCCCCACCTTTCTACCGTCAGGTTCCTCATGTGACCAAAAATTGGCTCCTAGGTGTTCAAACTAAGCTATTTTTGATATCCCCTCAACCTGTACATGCAAGACACTTGTCATTTAGGGGTGGGAGGTTAATTTTTGTGTCCCATTCATCCCTTTCCAAGGATTAGGGGGGAAAAAAATTGACACCACCCTTCCTCATGCTTATAAAACCCAGCACTTAGCCATTTTTCACTCTTCCCCCATTTTGCTCCATTTCTACCTGGAACTCTGGTGAAATTTTTCTAGGTTCCTCTATTCTTGATTTTTCCCTTGAATTCATCTCTCCATTTTCCCATGATCATAGAGGAATAAATTTCATGAAAAGTGAATTTTTTCAATAATCCAAAGCATATTTTTTTCCCAAATTGAGGTGGGGTTTTTTGCATTCTTAATCATTTCCAAACACCCTCACAACATAAGTGATAACAATAACATGCACGACCCAATTTTTTCAGTGAGAAAACCTAGAATTTATGCCCTCATTTTTTATAATTTTATATCCCATTTTTCTGGTGAGCAGATTGACTTGAAAATTCATACGTGAGGTTATGAGAAAAAACCTATCACAACATCGGGTGGTTTCGTTAAAATCTATGGTGTGGAAAGCTACTTTCAAAAAATAGTAAGTCTATACATGAGGACTTACTATAAATAGTAAAATATCACAATGGGAAAATTTCTCCAAGGTATTTTACATAGGGAACAACCACGGAAAACAAATCAGGTGATCATAAGTGTAAAAGTGAAAAATAACAATTTACTAAAAATATTAAATTCACATTCCAAGTGTAGAAAGTGGCAGTGAGCTAAGTTTTCATCCATCTCTCTTATTTCCAATGTCTTTATAGAATTCATAGGTGATGTAATTTATCTAGAAAGGTAATTCATCCTTTGTAAATGACTGGAGACATCACTTTGGTTATATTAGTGTAAAAAGGTGAAATAAAACATCGCAGGGGAGCATCATGAAAAATATCGAGGCATTTGGAAGTGTGATAAAATATACAAAAAGTATTAAGTTCTTCAAAGATCAAAATTTTAAATCTTCAATTAGGTTGACACCATCCACCCTCCCCTAGAAGAGAAAGTTGAGTGAGCTCAGTGATCTCGATGAGCTTAGTAAGCTACAATATTTGATCAATCAAAGAATTAAGGGGATCATTATAAGAAGTGTTCGCAGGCCATCCTGAATTCACATCAAGAAGTCTTAGTAGTGTTTCTAAACTCTCATTCAGTAGCACAAAGCACATGTGTATCATACAAGGGGTAGATTGTGATCATCATCGGCAATGGGAAGAGTTTTTAAAAGTGAAATTCATTAGAGCTTCCAATTATCATAACTATATTGCAGAAGGTCATCAGAGGCCATTTTCCCATTTTCAACTTATTCAATTTGGATCTTCATCAAAGGAGGATAAATATTAATCCATGCTTTTAAGCATCTCTTATTTCTTCTCCTCTCTCATTCTTTCTCCTCTTATATCCCCCTTTTCTAATTTTTCATTGTGAGTAATCATGACATTTTTCTTATTCATTTAAATATGAATATAGTGGACATTTGTAATAAGTCACCCTTAATTAATAAAATGTTTCTTAAATTCATTCCTAAGGATTTGAATAGTCATATATTGTGAAAGGAAAAATGAAAAGTCATGTGGGGGTAGGTGAAGAGCCTTCTTGAAATCTATAAATTCTAATGACTTCCCCATTCTTTTGGGTTGTTAAATTTTTTATGGTTGGGCGTATATAACTACTTTTGAAAAAGAAAAAGAGCTAGAAAATTTCCTCTATTCTCCTTTGTATTTGTAATTTCATTCCTCAATATGTATAACTTATCCAAAATATCAATGAAGATGAAAGGAGTTTCTTTCTTTCCTTGATGAGAGAATTAATGAGACTTTGTGTTCATAATTCTACCTTGTCTTGGTGTTAGTAACAAAGTTATTCTCTTTCTAAATTTGTGTGATGATATGTTCTTATTAGTGTTTACAGGCATATAATTTTTCTACCTGTAATATTAATCCCCCTTCCTTTTTCCCACCTTCTCAGTAAATTCCTTCCTTTGCAAGAAAATTGTAAGCTTTATTAGTTCAGTGGAGTGTTCTAGTTGGATCCCCAACCTTTAAGCCACCCAAATATTACATTATTATTCGTGCATAAAAAATCGAGATACACCATTCAAGTAGAGGGACATATATTTTCAAAGTGTTGGTGGATACCAATCAATTTTTCCACCTTACAAAATTTTATCACCAAAAATTTATGGTGTCCACTATTTCGTAGACTTGGTATATTTTGCACCCAAAATACAACCACAAAATTCAAAAAAATAATATATCCAAAAACCAAAAAATAAATGAAATTGAAAATTCATTGCTAAAAAATGATTTTTGATTCTTATGAATGACCCTTCATATTCCAAAGTGTCCATTCATATTCTCATTACAAAACTTTCCCAAAATCTAGCTAAAAAAACATAAACCATGATGAAAAAAATGAGAGGACTTGTTGATCCCACTTTTGAGGCTTTATAAAATATGCAAGAACAAATCAGAGATAATCCCTACTACTTCTCTCAAGCTTCGTATCCATCTAACTCTTCAAGTGGTTTACCTAGTAATCCTATCTAAACTCATGTTGATAATCCTCCTAATAAATCCTCTTATTTTGCCTACGTTCCACCCACCATTTAACATTGAATTCCCTAGTAAAGAAGAATAAGAACTAGAAAAATAATTGGGAGAATAAGGTTCAAAATAAAGAGAGAGAGGTCAAAGAAGAAGCTGAAGCTTGATCAAAAGAAGTGATAGCATACAGAGCAGATGGAACGTAACCAAATTTTCCATGGGGAAGGAATACAGGTCCACTTACTCTTGCACCCCCTCTTCCTAATCTATCAATAGGTTCCCATAAGAAATTTCCAAATTTCAAAGTGTGACGACACCAAAATTTTCGAAAAACACATCTCTACCTTCATCACATCATGTGGAATTATTGGAGTTGAACATTTTTTCTATGAGATTGTTCATGGAATAACTCCAAGAAAAGTATTTGAATGGTTATATCTTCTATCAGCTAGATCCATCACTAACTAGGAGGACATCAAAACCAGTTTAGAAGAAAGATTTAAATCTACTGAAGACTATCAAGATCTCCTAGTCTAGCTGGCTCAAATAAAGATGGTATCTAACTAGACTATAAGGGAATTTTTAGCTCATTATAATAGGTTTCTCAATAGGATACCTTTTGAAGTTATGACCTTCAATGACAACATGAAAATTTTCTTTATCAGTGCTCAATTACTAGAGTTAGGATTCATCCTTCGAAGATGTTCACCAAGGAATCTCACACAAGTTCAATGGATTGCCATCGAAGTAGAAGATGACTTAATCCTATCTAGAAAAATAAAGAATCCTTAAAGGATAATTCCCAGTATCCCAAAGACAAGAGAACATATCTGTTGTTTCAGAAATTAGTAAATGAAGTGGTAATGTTGAAGAGGGAAGTTTCCCAATGAGGATCCCATCAAAATCCTAACAGAAATCAGATTGTAGGTGCACCCCAAAGGATTTCCTTAGAGACTCTACCTGCTTATGAAATTTTCAAGAATCAAGAATATGATGAAGGATTTGAAATAGAAAATGAAGACAATGATTTCCTAGAGATTGAAGAAGTAGAGAATGATTAACAAATCAGATTATGTGAATATTCCAGAGGTGATGAAGATAATGGTAAATATGCACCGAGTTTCTCATGTGCATTATTCACACATTCTCTATCTCAAAAATGATATCTTTCCTTCTCCATCATAAAAAATAAGAAGATTCAAGATCCTACTATGGTGACTCTACAAAATAAAATAATCAATCAAGGATCTCCACTTCCTCCCTCCATGGAGCCTGCATTGGATAAACATGACCTCATGGAAATCAAGAGGGCACCATATGTTCCAAGTAAGTCTTCTCATGATCCTTCTAATCCTAACTATACTCCTACAACATCTAGTATTTCAAGAGCCTCTAATGTACCACCAAAGTCAACCACCCCTTACAAACCCACTACCTCATCCACTAAAGCTACTCAATCTCCAAAGGTAGTACCACCTCTACAATGTAAAAATTTCACTATCCTTGGGACATCAAGTTCACCCTCCTTTTCTCCATTTAATATTATTGATCACACAAACAAAACCAAAGTTCAGATTTTTGAAGCTGAATATTTACAAACACACCTAAAGTAATTTGAGAGGCTCATCAATTTTATCAAGGGTGGTAGCTCAAATCCTAACACTGCAAACCCCAATCCTAAGGGCCTGCTACCAACACCACCTATGCATCCTACATAGAACATGTTTATTCTAAGTATATTAAATAATGATAAGATTGAGCCTTTTTATGTCTCCTTTCTTCTTGGAAGATATCGGTTTAATAATTGCATAATAGATTTAGGTACTTATGACAATGTAATGGCTATAAAATTTTCTAATGCTCTTGGAATCACCTTGACATAGGCCAATGGCTCATGTTATTCCATGGAATCAATGGAGGTACCACTTGTGGGAAATATCAATGATGTAGAGGTGGATCTTACTAAATTCCTAGACAAGATGGTGTCAATGACTATCTTAGTATTAGAAATTTTGGCTTCATTTGGAATGTTGTTAGGTAGAAGATTCTATCGATACATGAGAGGAAAAATCTAGATGAATTGGTCTTCTGAAACCATCTTGGTTAAAGGAAATATGCATAAGTTGCTTCTTGTTAAAAAGATGAGATACACAATGTAAAATTTAGGAAATACATAATTTAATATTATATACCAAAATAGTGGGATGATAAATCATTTCATAACAACCGAAGAGGAGGAAATTCCCACCTTGATAGGACCAAACATCCCTTTCCAAGGGGATATTGATCTTCAATAAGTGTTGATAAATTTTAAGATGCAAGGTGTTATCCTCAAGTTATTGGATGATATGAGCCATGAAGAATAGGAAGTGGTTATTTATGAATCCCAAGCTAAGAAATTATCTTATGTGTTTACCTATGATAAGAAGGTTTTCTTGTTCCCAGTCAAAGATGAATATTATCTCGAGCATGTCATCCAGGAGGGAGAAAATACAACCTGTGATAAGTCTTCAAATTTTTTGAAAGAAAAAATTGTATAAGAACTAATAAGAATTGAAAAATAAACAGAAGACCTTGAGCTAAGTCTTGAACTCCTAATGCAAGTTATGTATTTGCAAGATGAATATGAAGTTAATTCTAAATTTTTGATTATGTAATTTGTTCAAATGAATAAATAATTTTAAATTTAAATATGTAATAGCACTAATAAATATTTAATAAAGTATATATTTTGACCTAAGTAAAATAATAAATTAAGATTTAAAACCCTAATTGCAAATGAGGACATAGAATTACTTAGTTATTTCGATGTGATCCTGAAGGTCCACAGTACTAAAAAAATAGAAAATTTTAAGTGTATAATGTCACAATGAAGCCTAGAAAACATTAGATGTGTTATAATATGATAGCCTAGGGTGCTTGTTCAGGGTCAAGGGTGCTTGGGGTGCCAAAGACCTTCCTGGGCACCTATGAATGCTCAGAAACATAGAAAACCAGCTTCGTTGGTTTGTGAGATGTTCATTTTCCTTCACTTTTTATCGCTATTATGTTACACCAATTTCATAGATGTCACGTATAAGCTGTAATGATGAATTAACTAGAAATCCCCAAAATGCATCAAGTCTAAAGAAGAACATAATGTAAATGAGGAGTTGGACTGTTCTTGAATGTCAGACAATTGAAATTGTGACCAAGAACTCCACTACATCTCAGACCCAATGTAGTTATATGTGTGTGTGTTAAGGAATTGTACCCTAGGCAGCTCTTATGTGTGTCACACTTGATAGAGAGGAAGTAGATAGATGTAAAAGATGTAAATATATGTGTGTATGAAAGAATGAACTTCCCCTCCTATTAAGTGTATTTAAAAAATTAAGTCCCTTTCCCTTGTGTATATTTTAGATGGATGCTTGAATTCTCTTGATAATTCCTTTGGATGCAAGCACAGGTGGTGGTAGTAGATTCTTAGTGCTTGGTCATTTATTATGATCACATAACTCTTTATGTATATGATTCCCTTGATTGAATTTCATAATTAATTACTAAAAGGATGACTAGTAAGAAAATATGATGCTCAAATGGCTAAAAAGGACCCGAACGATGTGAGAAAAGTACAAATAGCTTTTGGGAACCCAAAGTGGATGGGAGCATCTAGGTTTTAGCATCCTGGCTAGGCACTAGTTTCTAGAATGAAAAATGTCGAACTATGAAAAATAGACTAGCCTAGAGTGTAAGACCAAAAGAGAAAACACAGAGAAAAAAAAGGTGGCCAAAAATAGTGATAAATTAGTACTTTCTCACTTATGAATCATATATAGTAGTATGTGAATAGGACTAGATAGATACCTCAAGTGCGTGATTTGGTGTCTAAAATTCACAACCAATTCAAAAAATTGGTCATTATGAATTCTATCTAGATGAAAAATTTGATAAAAATAATGGCTTATGGATGTGATGATGAAGTTGAAGTTTCCTCTTTTCCTTTCAAAGAGGAGGATTCTTTCTATGATGAAAAATTGAAACAAATAGCTTTGTGGTCATTGAAACTGAGGCTCCCCTTGAAAAAAAAGTAGACAAATTCTATGATATTCAGGATGATTAAATAATTCCTCTAAATGGTTGTCTTGTATTGCAAAATGAAGATTCTTCAAATGAATGTAAAGATGAGATTTTGGTAGTCCCAAAGAAGTATTTTGTACAAGAAATACTGAAATCAAGAGCAGGTACAAAATGTGTCGAGATGTGTTTTGACCTCTTGAATCATGTCATGGCCATGCAAGACATGTATGAGGTTACATCTAACTCTTTGCTTTATTTCCAAACTCCTCATAATGAGATAGAGGAATTCAAGGCCTCTGAAGAATTTTTTTTCAATAATCATGAATGTGGGAAAGAGAATAACTCAAAATATTCAAGAAATTTGAATAAAAATCATTCCTAGGGAAATATCAGGATGATAAATCATGAATCAACAATATGGGTGAACCAAGAAGTCAATCAACACTCTAAAACAAATTTCAAAGATAATAATAGGAATGGAATTTGTGAGTGAATCTCTGAGCATTAAAAACATCATGTAGTCTCACTCCTCCCAGGTATAAAGGTATTCATGAAGGAACTTGGTTTTTATAAGAATTTGAGGAAGGGAGGCTACTTTTCAAGAAAACAATCAATAGCTTTACATAATATCATCACTCAACATTACCCCTTCAAAGGTAACTTCTAAAAATAAAAATGTTGCAATGAAAGCAAGTTGTCCCCTACATTATACCATAGGTGATTTCGGTGTGTTTTTTCCTTTCATGTTGTGTTTCCTTTTCCCTTTAGGTGTGTTGTGTGTTTCCTTTGTGTGTGTGTGTACTCCTTTCAGTATATCCATTTCTTTTAATGAATTTGTGAAGCCTAATGGATAAGGAACTTGTTTGATTGATATACTGAGATTCTAAAGTTCCTTCTCATTTTTTCCTCACTGTTTTATCCATAATGATTCTATAAGTGAGATCCAATTGTTTTCCTTTGTTTTTTCAAGGGAAACAATCAACTTGAAAATAGAACAATTATACCCTGGTGTCAAAAAACAATCATTTTAAACCTTCCCAGACACCCCTCCAAGTCATTCCACCCCCTATGCTAGACCTATCCCCATCCATTCAATTTCTATGTCTATGGTCCCACCCTTGCCCATGTGTTGAAAATAGGAAATCAAGTTCACATGATTCTTTTGAGATAATGTCTTTTAAGGTGAATCTTTTGACAGGCTTAGGAATGGTTATTTTTAGCCTTTCTAGGGCTAGTGCACATTCTTTGGAGCTGAGTAAAACTCTTAAATTCACCAATAAACTATATTAATGAGCCAAGATCATTTTTCAAGCGATTTAAGTATATTTAGGGAATATTTGGAGATTCAGGAGAAAGTTCAGCAAAAGCGGGTTTTTGAGGCCAAAGGAGCTTGCAATGGGAAAAGGCACTTGAGCTTCAGGAGATGATTCAAGGAGATAAATAATGACTTCAATGTAAAAAAAATGGAAATATTATTCAATTCCCTACATGGTGGTAATCTCATATTTTTCACAACTACCATGCATCTATATCAAGAACTCATTCTTCACAAGCACAACTATCAATCATGATGGAAAATGCCGTTTTTGAGAATTTTTCAAGATTAATGAGATCTTTAAACCCAATGCACTATTCTCACAATATTATTTACGGTAAAAATCATATAAATAAGTGCTTAAAAAGACCTCTGGGAGCTCTGGAAACATCATTTTCAAGCTTCTCTCCAAGGTACAAGCTTCGTCCTTTTTGAAAATCTTGAGTGCCACGTGGAAGCATTAGGCTGAGGTGAATTTTTTTGTCCCCTTCATCCCTTTCCAAGGGGATAATGGGGACATAAAATTGTGGCCCCCACCTTAAGCTTCAAGGACACACCACGTGACCATAAGAGACTCCAATAAGCACCTTTTGTCATTTTTCTAGCCCTGCTCTAAGGAATGCATGTTTAACAGTTGTCACCCAAGGATGAAGGCACAATTTTATGTCCCCATGGTCCCTTTTTCAAGGGAAAAAGGGGGAAATAAAAAATTTCCCCGTCAAATTCCTCATGTGACCAAAGACTAGCTCTCAGGTGTTCAAACTAAGCTCTTTTCTCTATCCCCTTAGCCTCTGTATGCATGAAACTTATCAAATAGGTGTGGAGGCGCATTTTTTTGTCCCCTTAATCCATTTCCAAGGGGACAAGGGGGACAAAATGTGCTCCATTTCCTCATGCTTATAAAACCCAACACTCAGCCATTTTTTCACTCTCCCCCCATTTTGCTCCATTTCTACACCGAACTCTTGAAAATGTTTTCCAGATTCCTCCATTCCTAGTTATACCATTGCATTCATCTCTCCATTTTACCATGATTATAGTGGAAGAAATTTCATGAAAAGTGTAATTTTTTAAAGGCTTCAGGCATAATTTTTTCCAAATGACTTCGTAGCTCGTGAAGGAATAATCTTTGTATCTTGTAAACCGATGCATGGATTAAGGTGGAGTTTTTTTCATTATTATTCATTTCCATGTGCCCTCACAACCCAAGATATAGTAATAACATGCATGGCCTAGTTGTGATTGGAAAATAAACCTAGACTTTGTGCCCTCATTTCATAAAATTTTATTTCATGTTGTTCTGGTAAGCAGATTAACTTAAAAATTTGTATGCGATATCGTGAGAAAAAACCTATCCCAGTGGAGCTGGTTTCATCAAAATATGAGGTTTGGAAATGCACTTTCCAAAAATAGTAATTCTCTACGTGAGGACTTACTATAAATAGTAAACTCTCATAATGGGAAAATTTCTCCAAGGAAGTGTGCACACGGAAAAATAGGGAAAATAAATGAGGTGATCACAAGTGTAACAAGTGAAAATATAAATTTACTAAAAATAGTAAATTCACATTCCAAGTGCAAAAAGTGGCAGTGAGATCAATTTTCATCCATCTATATTATTTTTGACATCTTTACAGGGTTCTTAGGTGATGACATTTCTCTGGAAAGGTAATTCATCCTTTGGAAAGGACTGAAGACATCACTTTAGTTATAGTAGTGTAAAAAGGTGAAATAGAAAATCACAGAGCACAACAGGAAAAATCCTGAGGCATTAGGCAGTATGATAAAGTATAAAAAATGGTTCAAGTTCCTCAAAGACCATTATTGTAAATCTTCAATCAAATTGAGGCCATCCTCCCTCCCCCAAAGAGAATGTTGAGTGAGCTTAGTGAGCTCAACGAGCTTAGTGAGATAAAAAAGTTGATCAACTAAGCATCAAGGGGATCATCATAAGCAGTATCCACAAGCCATTCCAAATTTACATCAGGGAATCTCAATAGTGTTTTTAAACACTCATTCGACAACATGAAGCACATGTGCATCATATAATGGGTAGATTGTGATCATCATCAGCCAAGGGAAAATGTTCAAAGTTAACTTCACCAGAGCTTTCCAATCATTACAACAATGTTTCTTGGGGGTCTCTAGGAGATCAAAATTACAACCATCCTAAATCACAAAATCTATGGCTTTTAGGAAACATGGGACTGTCTCTAAGTTGTGGTAATCAAACTAAGATAGACCTCCAGAGAAGGGCAAGTTCCTCTAGCTATTTCTAATGCTAAACTACCCCTAGGAATTGAAATGCAACTATTTAACACTACTCTAAGGAACTAGGGTGTGAAGAAGATGCATAAAACGGAAATCCTACACTAGAAAAGGTGATAACACCAAAAATAAGTGGAAAGATAGTTCTAAAAGAGAGAAAATAGGAGAAAGCAATGATAAAGAGGGCCAAAACAATGACCAAAACTCAAAACAACATCTAAATTCCCACTTTTACGATGCATAATATATACAAATTTTTAAATAACACACACAACATACCCGTAATTAAATAAGAGGCAAAGAAACATAATAAAACACTAGTTAAGATGGGAATGAGCCACAAAATAGATGATTTTACTGCTCGAATATTATGAATAGATCATTACAATGAAGGAAGAATATGCAAGAACATTCTAGAATCATGATCCAAGGAAAATGACTCTTAGAACACTTGTGCAACATAAAAAGTAATTACCTTGTATTCCAAAACTATCCAACATTACAACTAGGCACCATTTTGTAATATATAGAAAAATGGGAGAAGAAAAAGAAGATGAAAATAAAGGGAAATTTGAATTCCTCCTTTCACCCACCAATCACTTTCATTAAATTCTCTGAAAAAGATCTTAGCACCTTTGAAAATCCACTTCCCCATGCCATTTCCTTGCTAAACACGAAATGGGATCCCATCATGCATTAAATTCTAGTGGTTGTGGCACATGGGGCAGTAATTTGTGTGTTGGAGACTCTTTCCTCTATTCCTCCCACATACCTCCATTTGAATTGAGGAATACATATTTTATTACAAAGAGGAGGTTGAAATTTCTCCAATAATGTAAGATTTGCAAAGATCAAATAATTGGATCGAAAGTTTTATTCATTTTTAGTCCAACGCAGAAAAATTTCATTTTCCCTTGTTGCATGGCTTCATGTTCTAGTCTTATGTGGCATTTGACTTCCATGGATTCTACTAGATTTCACAGCTTTTGCTAATCCTCCATGGCATGTTCGTTGTAATGCCACTTTCACTATTCATTTGTGAATTTATCAACTTCTCCGCTTCGATTGGTGGCCTCATCTAGTGTAACATGGCTTTTAGCATCATCCACAAACACCTTTCTTTAATTCACATCTTCACTCAGTTTTTTATTTTACCCACAATTTGTTTTAATTGTGTATTATGGATTTCTTAAAACCATTGCGACATACTCAAATCCTTTCACAGCTCTATTATATCTTCCATGACTTTTTTCCTCTAAGTCTATATTGTCCAAGTTGGTCAATTTTGTAAGGAGTACAAAAATGGACAACATTTTTAGAAACTTGCAAAGAACATCTTTCTGCTAGATGAATTGATCAGTGGCCTTGCAGTGTCTATTAGGCATGGAGTCAATCTAGTAAACTTGAATTTTTCATCTGAACCTGAATTCTTGAACTTCTTCAAAACTGCAACCGTGGAAATGCTATAAAATAGTGCATTTTCCTATTTTATCTTATCAAAGTTTTCTTTCCCCTCTGTTGTCCATTTTAAAATGGAATCCTTCTTGATCATAAGAGTAATAGGCCTCACCAAACCTGCAAAGTTAAGAATAAAATGCCCAACAAAGTTACTTGTTTCAAGGAACGACTGCAAAGCCTTCTTGTGAGCTGGTAAGGAAAGAGCCAAAATGGATGAGATTATTTCAGGATTAATAGTAATGCCTTCTTTTAAGACAATGTGCCCTGAAATTTTTCCCCTAGGGATATAAACTCACACTTCTTAGGATTGAGAGACACCCCAAATTCTCTGCATCTCTCAGATACTTTCTCTAGATGCTTCATATAATCCATGCTTTTCTCATAAAAGACAGTAATGTCATCTAAGTAAACCAAGATGAATTTATTGATGTACCTCTTAAAGGAAATGTTAATATATATTTGGAAGGTGTAATATGTGCTTGATAATCCAAGCAGAATCTTCTAGTACGCATGCATTCCCCTTTTGGTAGTGAATGTGGTCTTGTATTGATCTTCTTCCTTCACTTTGATATGATTAAACCCTGAGTAGCCATCAAGCATTGAAAACCTTTCAAGTCCTGCTACTGTCTACAAAATATATTCTATAGAAGGTAAAGGATAATGATATTTTAGAGAGGCCTTATTCAATTCGCTCAAATAAAAAAAAAGTATGATTTCCCCATATTTATTTCTTATTGGAACCATATTTTCTATCTAGCTAGAGTACTTGATAGGAAAAATAATCTTTTCCTAAATGAGTTTGGATAACTCCTTTTTCATAAGGGTTTTTATCCTCGGATTGATTGTCCTCTACCTCTGTCTATTTGGATTGATGTTGGGATCAAGATCAATAGAATTTTTGACTATATCTAGATTAAATTATTTTGAATCTTCATAGTCCCATGAAAAAACATCATTGAACCTCTGACATAAGGAGATAATAACTTGTTTTTCATATTTATCACATACCTTCCCAGTAGAAGCTATTTTCCTAGTACAATTGTGACTAGTTAGTAGTCTTCTTGTTTTTTTACCATATTACTCTCCAAACCTTTTAACTCATCATTTAAACTGAATATCTACTCCAGAGTGATCAATCCCTTTGGTAATTTGTTATTTTTTAGTTGAATTATATGATTACCATAGAATTATTGTAAATCAAATTGTATTTTTGAGGAGAACTCGACTTCATCTTGTATTAATTGGAAAATTTGTTCATCACTGTCAAAAACCTTCTAGCTGGTCTGATTATCTGGAATGGATGGCTAGACCACCATTTTGATATGTTGCACATTTCCCTTAACAAGGTCTTCCGCCGGTGAAAATTGAGACTCCAGATCTATCATCTTATCAGGATCCTTGTTCAACTTCCTAGGCACAACTTGTTGGTAAAGAGAATCAAATATCTCTAGTATATCCCAAACCCTATGTCAGTAAGCCTTTAAAAACTTGTTCTTTGTGGTACATTTTCCCTTGAATTGGTGAATAACCAGTTCAGTGTCTCTAAATATTTGCAAATTTTTAATCTTTCTCCTTTTAGTGATTAAAATACCATGCACTAATGCTTCGTACTCAACTACATTATTTGAACATGTAAACTATAATTTGTGAACAAAAATAATTTCTCACGCATCATAGAAATGAGCAAAACACCCACCCCAACTTTGTTTCTACTTCTAGAACCATCAAAGAACATTCGTCATAGTCCAGAAGCATTTTCTCTTTCTTTCTTGAATGGTGAGGGTAGAACAAATTCATCTTGTAGAATGAAATAAGTATCGAGTCCAGTCTCAAAGGTTTTAAGTTCTTAATTGTAGGGATAAAATTCATGATTTCTCTCAGCCCATTCATCTAACAATAAATGAGTAATTAAAGGAGGGATAGGTTACTCATCTGAAACTGAACCTTTCTCATGTTCTTCTTGTATTGGGAAATTTTATTGGATCGGAGTGGAATCATATGCCTCAATATGGTAGAAAAATATTGGCTCAACTTGTATTGTAAACTTTGTACCATATTTAGTTCTTAAAATCATGTGAGTCTAATATAAACACACATATCTACCTACCTTAGCAGTGAAATCTCTACATAAACAAATGGAAAACATGGGAGGCAAGTTAATTAGTGATATTTCATGGGTTATGGTGAGACTTGGGTTTGTATGAAGGGTTAACTCAAGATTTTAAATTACTCCTAACACACCCATGGTTAACCCATCAAGTTTTACAACTCCCTTAGACATATGTCTCTATTTGAGACCTAAGATATCAACAATTTTTTTAGGCATTACAAAGGTACTAGCCCCTGAATCTATCATAAATTTATGCAGCAAGTGTTTTCCCACACTAAAAAACATGTAAAAGGGTTGGGTTTTGAAAATTTTACTTACTTGGTTTGATATCCTTGGTTTGAAGCTTTCCCATGGGTTTGATTATTTTTATAGGATTGGGCTTGTTATTTCTCTAGGGATATAATTTTTTTGGTCATATTTCTTATCAGAGCTTTCATATCCTTATCTTCATTTTTTTGCGTAGGGTTTTGAGATGTGGAAGCAACATGTTGTGAATTTTATTTAGGGATAGGATCAATAGAAGGTTAGGGGGCTTGAGGAAATTTAGGGTACAAAGGTATGGGTGGTTTGGGGCTAATTTTCAAGATTGTTTAAAACTATTTTTAGATCTAATTATAAGTACATAATCTACTAGTACAGTCATCCCTCCCATAGATTATACCATAATCAGTATATTAGAATTTAAAGCTTTTAAGAAGTATAGTAATGCACCTTTAGCAGTTGGTTTCACACGGATTGGAATCTTGTCCTATGTTCTCTAAAACATGAAGTTGAAATCTGCCATATATACAGTTGGAGCTCTTTTAAAAGTAATTATTTTTTCTAACAAAGATAACTCGTCTTCCCTCTCTCCAAATTGATTGCACAAGGCTATGCATAGTGCATACCAATTTTGAATTGAGCCTGTTTTCAAACGCCTGAACCATTGTAAAGCTTTACCTTTTAATGATGAAGCAGAAAGCTTCACTACCACATTTATCTTAGAAATTTCATGAATTGCACGTACATTTGTAATATCTTGGATGTAATCGGATGGGGAGGTGTGATTTTATCCTATGAAGAATTGGATATTTTAAAAAGCTACTACTTGGGATTGGATTTTGAGCATTCAAGGAAAATGGACTATTACTCATGAAATTTAGAAACAAATTTGGTGGTTTTTGAGCCATTAAGATAGGTCAAAGAACTCTAGTAGACTACAAGAATGGCCTACCAAAAGGAGGTGTCGAAAGAGTTATTTTTTGTGCAGATGGTGATCTCTGAACTTGTCTTCCTCTTCTCCCTCTTTCTGGAGACAATTATAAATATTCAAATATTCCCTCTCCTCTTGTTCTAGACTAAGATTGAATCCTTCTCATGAACTTGGATCACCAGTACTACTGAAACCAGTTGATTTTCTGAATGGAGTTGTCAGATGTGTTTCTGCAGAGCCTCCAAAGGCTAGAGTTTCACCAAGATACACACCCAAACTTGATAAAACTAGAAATATTAATTTCTGAGTCCCACCGAGTGTGCCAAAACTGTTAGAGCTTAAAATTTCACCTGTCCTTAATAAAAAATCTAAGGATTTTAGGAAACATGGGACTGTCTCCAAATTGTGTGACTTGAATTGAGACAGACATCTAGAGAATGTCAGCTTCCTCTACCTATTTCTAATGCTAAAATACCCCTAGGAATTGAAACACAACTATCTAACTCTACTCTAACATTCCAAGGAACCAGGGTGAGAAGAAGATGCATAAAATGGAAATCCTAAACTAGAGAAGGTGATAGCACCAAAAATAAGGGGAAATATACTTTTAAAAGAGATAAAATGGGATAAAACAATGATAAAGAGGGAAAAACATTGACCACAACTCAAAATAACGTCTAAATTCCCACTTTCATGATGTACAATAGATACAGATTCTGAAATAACACACACAACATACCTATGAGTAAATGAGAGGCAAAGAAACACAATAAAACACTAGTTAAGATGGGAAGAGCCACAAAAAATATGATTTTATTGCTAGAAGATTATGCATAGATCATTACAATGAAGGAAGAAGATGCAAACACATTCCAAAATCATGATCCAAGGCATACGACTCTTATAACACTTGTGCAACATTAAAAATGATCCCCTTGTGTTCCTAAAGTATCCAACATTATAACTAGGCATCATTTTACAAGATATAGAAAAATGGGAGAAGAAGAAGAAGATGAAAATAGAGGGAAATTTGAATTCCTCCTTTCACCCTCTAACCAATTTCATTAAATTCTCTAAAAATATATGAGCACCTTTGAAAATATATTTCCCCATGCCTTCTCCTTTTTGAAGACAAAATGGTAACCTATACTGCATTAAATTCTGGTGATTTTTCCACCTCAAGTAGTACTTTGTGTGTTGGAGATGCTTTCCTCTATTCTACCCACCTACCTCCATTTGAATTGAGGAATACAAATTTATTACAAAGAGGAGGTTGAAATTTCTCCAATAATGTAATATTTACAAATATTAAATCGTTGGATTAAAATTTATATTCATTTTTAGTCATGCATGAAAAAATGTTGTTTTCTCTTATTGCACAGCTTTCTGTTCAAGTATTGCACAACATTTGACTTCCACAGCTTCTCCTATATTTTTTATCCTCTATAATCCTCTGCAGTATGTTCCTTGTTATTGTTGTATATATCTTCCCCCCGGGTAGATATAGACAAGCGAAAGAATATGGAAACCAAAGAAATTTAGACCTCAGCCCATGGCGCATAGAAGAGGTGCACAGAAATGAGTATCGACATAAGAAAGAATGTGCCCATGGCGCACGGAAGAGGTGCACAGAAATGAGTGTCGACATAAGAAAGAATGCGCCCATGGCGCACAGAAGAGGCGCACAGAAATGAGTGTCGACATAAGAAAGAATGCGCCCATGGCGCACAGAAGAGGCGCACAGAAATGAGTGTCGACATAAGAAAGAATGCACCCATGGTGCACAAAAGAGGTGCACAGAAATGAGTGTCGACATAAGAAAGAATGCGCCCATGGCGCACAGAAGAGGCACACAGAAATGAGTGTCGACATAAGAAAGAATGCGCCCATGGCGCACATAAGTGGCGCATGAAAATGAGTGTCAACGGGGAAAAATTTGCTCCTTGGCGCATGTAAGAAGATGTCGACACACACACGGATGTGCCTATGGCGCACCTTCAGGAGGCGCAACATTCTGAGTGCTGACAGGAAGCAAACCCTAACCCAGATATTCAGATGGCAATAACTTTTGACTGGGAGCTCCGATTCACACAAGGTTGGAATTTTCGGAAAGCCTACGACGTCCTCTACCTAACTACGAAAGGATATCTTTAATTGGGTGGGAACAAGATCTTAAAAATGCAAAATACAGTTTTCCACTTTTGGGGTTTGATATGGTCCTCACCTACCACCATAATGAGATGAATTAAATACAACCTGAGGTGGTTGGGGTAGATTTGGACTTTCTCTCTCTTCTCTCTCTCATTCTTCCTATAAATTGTAAGGAGGGGCTTCTTTCTAAAGGTTGGACATTCTTGTTTTTCCCCTCCCTTCTTCTCTTTGGCAGGTGAATCTATGGAGTTCAAACCTCCTATCTAAAACTGTAATGCAACCTTGTCTCTTGGCATTTTGCAGTGTGTTGTATCAATCTTTGGAGCAAATTAATGCATGTCTATGGATGATTATCAACCCTCTAAGTGTTTATTTGCATTTTCTTGATCTTTCACTGTAAATCTGGTTATCTGTGCACGATCTTGCATTACATTTTTATGGTCTGTGTTTATTGGCAAGACAGGTGTTCTTCATTCCTCGGTGCATCACCTCCTTAGCTTAGGTTTATTTTTATGCATTTTTCTCTCCCTGTCTCCTTGGAAAATTAGATTAGGTTTTGAGTAGACCCTCTACATTTTTACGTGTGCATCTGAACAGAGGAATAGGAACCGGCCTTCATCCGGAGAGCTTTTTCGATTTCGCAAGGTCCCACACTTGGGAAAAGCTCCATGTTATGCAATCACACTGAGAATCTACAACCCATCGAGTTACAGAGTCCCAGGGGTGCTGTGATTCGACACCGACAGTTTTGGCATGCCCGGTGGGACCAAGAGGTCATTCCATAGATTTGAAGGAGTTTTCATGAAATTCGGACCAAAAAATTGTAGGTTTTACAATTCCAGATTTTTCACCTTCCAGGCTGAACTTTGAAATTGATTTTCAAGGACTTAACTTGCTCGAAACAAGTCAAAATTTCATCAATTGATAGATCGGGGGGTAATCTTCAAAAGGGTATTCCTAGAATTTTGAGATTTTGACTTTCAAAATTTCATGGTTTTTTGAATTTCAGATTTCGGGTTTTCAGAAATTTGGCGTTTTTTGGGTTTTCGGGACTGTCATTCCAAATCAAATTCCAAACCCTAAAATCTCAAATGTGTAGGTCTTTTAAAAAATTTTGTGTTTAAATATTGTCAGGTTTGGTGTGTAACTTGGCAAAATCTAGTCTTTTGACGCTTGTTCTCTAACACATCTGGCGACTCCGAAGGGGTAGAATTCAGCGGTGTAGCAGCAAAAGTTTCCCAGGCATATGAGAAGAATTCGAACCAGGTCTAATAATCGAGAAGAGGGGCTATTTGTCCAATTGAAACTATCACCAGGAGGAGGAAGGAGAGGAAGAAGACCACAAAGATCACCATCTCCACCTAACAGGACTTTGTCTACACCTCCACCTGGTAGGCCTTTTCTCGCATCGACCAGGGTTCTTAGGCCAATCATAATGGCACATCTACCACCAACTCCCTTTGTAAATTTCACGGGCAGTAGTCCACTTGCCCTAAATGCTCAGAATCAAATTCCAGTTGCAGCACTAAAGAATATACCCTATTTTACAGGAGAAAATCATACTACTCCTATTGATCACATCCAGGATATTGCTAATGCATGTGCAATCCACGAAATAAATGAAATGGATGTTGCAGTCAAGCTGTTGGCTTCATCTTTCAAAGGAAAGGCCTTATAATGGTTTAGGAGCCTTACAGCATGCTCTATTACGAATTGGAACCAACTTTGTTCTGCTCTTTGCAGCCAATTCGGGGAGAGGGCGGACAATTTATCTTTATTGGAATAGCTGACAACAATCAAAAGGGCTCCTAACGAACAAATGGCAGATTTCAACTTTAGATTCCAACGGACATGGGACAGGATCCCAATAGCTGTTAGACCAACTGCCAAAGGAGCATTCCTTTATTTCTTAAAGGCTATAAATTCAGACATAGCCATGATGATCCAATCAATGGGAGGGACAACGCTGCCAGGGTCCTATGACACGGCGATCAGAGCAGAGAACTGTTTGATCCAAGCCGGAAAGCTTGCACCAAGGCCACCAATGCCTCTCTATCCAGACATGGGAAATCCTACAACCAGTCAAGCACCAGAGTTGAATCCCATTCCAACTCCTAGAAATCAAAGCAATAATGAGGCGTCGACTTCTTCAAATACTTCAAAGGAATTGCAGGAGGTCATGAAACAATTGCAAAACCTTGGAAATGAGCTTGTGACTATCAAAAGAAAGCAAGCTCAAAGTGCTAGACCGTATCAGCCTCAAGCACAGTACCAAGCTAGGCCCCCATACCAATAAAATAGACCACCACCTCAGGCTGCAAATCAAAACCAGAACCAAGGACAGCCTCAAGCTGCCAGGCCATTTCGACCGTATGATCCAAATGTAACAACGTCCTCAAGAGCCTTGGTTCCAACACAAAATAACATGGGACAGGAGTACGACTGGTGTTACCCTTGCAATCTACCTCACAATCAGTCAGCATGTTTCAATGGTGCACTGAATCAGGCCTTGATGGTGCAAACCATTGGTGTTGCTCAAGAACCAAGCCAGGAGGAGAATCAACAGCAACAAACACAACAAGAAGGACCTCCAACAAAAACCACATTGGCAAATTGGAAAATGGAAGACTTCTGTGGAGTTAACCAACAGCCTTTTCAAGGCGTGGCTGCCAACACACGGTCAAAGAAGAGAAATATAGGAGAGGGACAACCATGTAATCCAGTTGTTTCTCAACCCACTCTTACACAACAAGGGGTCAGTAGACCAAACGCAGCTCCAAATGTGCAGAATCAACCTAAGGTACCTGTTGTAGCAACACATGCACCTGTTCAAGCTCCAGAAAAGGTTGCGCCAAGCAAGGGACAGCAATAGGAAAATTCATCCCCCTTCAACCTCATCGATCAAATGAAGAAGACACATGTGAACATTTCCATGTGGGAATCACTGGCGATCCCAGGGCAATGAGATTTATTGCAAGCTGCAATGGCTAATTGGTCTGCCACAAATGTATCAAACCAGGGACATGAGAAAGTTCTCACTAATGCAGTGCAACATGATGGGGGCCAGATAAGAAAAAATTTGAAGCCTCCACCATTCTATGTTTCGTTGATTGTTGGAAACCACTTGGTACACAACTTCATGATTGATTCTGGGGCAAGTAGTTCAGTGATGCCGAAGCAAATAGTGGATCAGCTGGGTTTGAAATATAAGCCAGTGCTGAAAGGAGTAGTACAGCTAGATGGAACGGCAGTAGGAACAGTTGGGGTCATCAAAGGGTTAAGCCTAACACTACATTCCTGTCCTAATGTTACAGTTCTACAAGATGTGTCTGTGATTGACCTTCCGCCACTCTTTGCGTTGTGTCTATCAAGATACTTCACTGCAAAAATCAGTGGATATTTATATGCAGATTGGTCACACATGATTTTTAGGACAAGGTATGGAGCCAAAGTAACAATCAGGTCAGAACCAATTTCCCATTTCCATATTGAGCCTCATGTCCCAAATCCTATTAATGCAAATTGCTCGGTTTTTGATTAGGAGGAGTGTTCAAGTGATCTAGAAACAGGTACTAAGGTCGAGGGAATTCCTGATTTAACTTTGGATGAATGGGCAAACAAGAGTCATGAATTTGACCCATACAAGGAAATTGAAGAATCTGAATTGGGCGTGTATTGTATACACGAAGAAAATTCACCCATTCCCGACATCATTCAACCTGAACAAAAGGATGAAAACAAAGTTTGGAAATTATTTTTCGATGGTTCGAGAAGCAGACAAGGTGTTGGAGGTGGTGCAATGTTGATTTCACCACAAGACATCAAATATTTTTTAGCTTTTCGTTTCCAATTTTCCTGTTCAAACAACACGGCTGAATACGAAGCATTGATTCATGGAATTCATTGGGCCAAGAAAAGGGGCATAAAGAACTTGTAGGTGTTTGGAGATAGCGAGCTAATCATCAACCAAGTTAGGGGACAACATGCTACAAAGAACGACTTGCTAAGGAGCTACAAGAATAGGGTATGGGACCTCATTGAGGATTTCAAAGCTTTCAACATTGTATCCATACCCAGGAAGAAAAATGAAGCCGCAGATAGGCTCGCAGTAGTTGGAGCGACATTTGATGTGGTTGACAGCATCAGGAGAGAAAAAACGCAGCCACACATCCATGTGGTTGTGAGGCCAGCAGTTCCAGATAACAACACAAGCTGGCAGGTGTTTGAGAACGATCAACAGATCGTCAATTTCTTACAAGAAGAGGCTGAATTTTCAGCTAGGAATCAGGACAGATTAGAGCAGCAGTATGGGGATCAAGTAGTACAGCTGCGGACAAACAAGCTTCCTAAGGGTTTGGTAACATTGGAGTCTATCTTCAACCCTAACGACCAGTTTCGTAAGGAAAAGGCAAACATACAGGTCAAGAGAGAAGATTCAGAGCCAATTCCGGTTGGGGAAGACAAAACACTTCAAATTGGCAAAGTGGCCACTGAACAGGAGAAATCAGATTTCATACAACTTTGCTAAGAATTTCCAGATGTCTTCGCTTGGAGCTACGAAGACTTGAGAGGATTCGATCCAAATTTGGCATAACATACCATAGAATTGGATCCAAATGCTAATCCCGTCAGGCAGAAACAGAGACCGGTCAACCCTCACATTGAGCCTCTAATGAAGAAAGAGCTAAATAAGTTGATAGAGGCAAGCATTATATTCCCGATCAAGCACTCAAGTTGGGTTGCAAACTTGGTTCCGGTCAGGAAGAAGAGTGGAGAAATCAGGTTGTGTGTAGATTTCCGAGACCTCAATAGGGCATCTCTCAAAGATCATTACCCACTTCCTTCAATGGAACAAATATTGCAAGTAGTATCCGGTTCAGAGAGATTCTCTCTCCTAGATGGCTACTCAGGGTATAATCAGGTGATGGTAAAAGAAGGTGACCAATTCAAGACGGCTTTCACCACCAAATGGGGGACCTATACCTATAAGAAGATGCCATTTGGGCTATCAAATGCTGGGGCCACTTTCCAAAGGGAAATGGATATGGCATTCAAGGGGTTGATCAATAAAATAGTTTTGATATATCTTGACGACATCACTGTATTCTCAAAAAATGCAGCAGATCACCTCTATCATTTGAGGCAAGTATTTCAGAGGTGTAGAAGATTTGGGGTATCATTGAATCCCAAAAAATGCATATTCTTGGCTCACAAGGGAAAACTTCTAGGCCATATTGTTTCAAAGGAGGGGTTGACAATTGACCCAGAAAGAGTTGAAGCAATTCAAGCATTGCCATTGCCAAATCACAAGAAGGCTCTTCAAACCTTCTTAGGAAGGATCAATTTTGTCCGTAGGTTTGTTCTAAATTTTGCAGCTCTCATAAAACCAATAACGCTGATGTTAAAGAAGAGCATGGCATTTAAGTGGACATATGAAGGCAAGGCAAGTTTTGAGGCAATAAAAGAGGCTATATCTCAAGCCCCAACTCTCGTCAATCCAGACTTCTCTAAGGACTTCGTGCTATATGCCTTTGGTGGTGGGGACACAATTTCTGCAATCTTGGTACAACAAAACAAAGAAGGATTAGAACAACCAGTTGCTTTCTTCAGTCAAGGCTTGGAGGAATACGAAACTAGGTACTCTTTCATTGAAAAGCATGTCCTTGTGGTAATCAGAAGCTTAAAGAAATTCAAGCACCTAGTCTCAAACAACAAGATCCAATTATTAGTCTCTCATGCGGGAGTCAAGGACTTCCTTCTAAACAAGGATCTGAATGAGAAACGTGCAAGATGGATAACTCGTGTCATGGAATATGACATCGAGATCAAGGTCACCAAACTAGTACGTGGGAAGGGACTATGTGAGCAGCTAGCCTTGAGTCAACAAGTTGAAGCTGGTGATGAAAAGGAGACTACCTTGGTACTACATGATGATCAAGAACAAGAAAATGATGACGTGCCTACTCCTTGTTGGACTCATAATATGATACACTTCCTACAGACAGGCCTATGCCCTCCAGAGATGAGCAAAGCAAAGAGGAGATACTTCAGATTACAAGCCATTCCATATGTGCTTGTTGATGGTGTTTTGTTTAAGAAAGACATCAATGGAGTTCTATTGAGGTGCATTGGGATAAGTCAAATTGAGAGGGTGTTACGAGATTTTCACGATGGAGATTCTGGAGGACATTTTGCCCCACGAGTAACAGCTCTCAAGATAATGAAGGTAGGGTATTATTGGCCGACAGTCTTCAGTGACTGCTATACATGGATAAGAAAGTGCAAGAAATGTGCACTCTTCACAGGCAAAGAAAGACAAGCAGCACTTCCATTGCACCCAATTCTGGTTGACCAACCATTTATGCAATGGGGATTGGACTTCGTTGGGGTCATCAATCCAAACTCAAGCCAAGGCCATAAGTGGATTCTCACGGCAATGGACTATTTCACCAAGTGGACTGAAGTAGTAGCGCTCAAAGAGGCAAACGAGTCTAATATACTAGAATTTTACGAAGGAATAGTGACCAGGTTTGGTGTGCCGGCCACTATTATATCAGACAATGCATTTGCATTCGTAGGTTCCAAGATCACGGAATGGGCTGTCAAAAATGGAATCTACTTGAGCACCTCTTCCAATTATTACCCGCAGGGTAATGGACAGGCAGAGTCCACGAACAAAAATTTGCTAAGAATCATCAGGAGGACTCTGGATGAAAATCAAAGAACATGGCATACCAAGCTAAAATCAGCATTATGGGCTGATAGAATAACACCAAAGAGGTCTATAGGTAATTCCCCTTATAAGTTGGTCTATGGAAAAGAGGCAGTATTGCCTATATCATTAGAACTACCTGCATTAGAATTCATGAAGCAGTTGGAGTTGGCTGAGTTCGAACCAATGGAGGCTAGGTATGCAGAGTTGATGGAATTGGAAGAAATTAGAGAACATGCAGTTCAAACAATTGAGAAAGATCAGGCCTTAGTGAAAAGATGGTTTGATAAGAAAGCAAGAGCAAGGACCTTCCAGGAAGGGGACCTAGTTCTGAAATGGGATGCAGATCGGGCAAAACCAGGAAGGCATTCCAAGTTTGATGCCATTTGGAGTGGCCCCTACATGGTCACGGGATGTAAAAGTAGTAATGCCTTCCAATTGTCTACATTGGACGGAGAAGAACTTTCGATTCCGGTCAACGGAATCTATCTTAAACATTGCTACTGAAAAAAGAAAATTTCTACCCTTGTAAATATTAGCTTAGATTTCAATTCCTCTAAGTGCGTTTGCACATTGTCTTGTTATAGTTAGGTTTCAGTTTCCCTAAGTGATTTGGCACAGGTTTCGTTGCTCTCAGGTTGTTTCTAGAGTTCAAAGTGTTGTCGAAGAAGGAGTTGCGGTTTCAGGCTCGGGATCAGAGATCAAGTTGGTTTCAAGTATTGCTTATGACTCCATGCCCAATGGATTTCTAAAAGGGCCACTGATCTTCTACCTAGCAGGCAGGTGATCCCGTTGAGTCACCAAATTGTTGTATATATCTTCCCCCCGGGTAGATATAGACAAGCGAAAGAATATGGAAACCAAAGAAATTCAGACCTCAGCCCATGGCACATAGAAGAGGTGCACAGAAATGAGTGTCGACATAAGAAAGAATGTGCCCATGGTGCACAGAAGAGGCGCACAGAAATGAGTGTCGACATAAGAAAGAATGCACCCATGGCGCACAGAAGAGGCGCACAGAAATGAGTGTCGACATAAGAAAGAATGCACCCATGGCGCACAGAAGAGGAGCACAGAAATGAGTGTCGACATAAGAAAGAATGCACCCATGGCGCACAGAAGAGGCGCACAGAAATGAGTGTCGACATAAGAAAGAATGCGCCCATGGCGCACAGAAGAGGCACACAGAAATGAGTGTTGACATAAGAAAGAATGCGCCCATGGCGCAAAGAAGTGGCGCATGAAAATGAGTGTCAATGGGGCAAAAGTTGCTCCTTGGCGCACGTAAGAAGATGTCGACACACACACGGATGCGCCTATGGCGCACCTTCAGGAGGCGCAACATTCTGAGTGCTGACAGGAAGCAAACCCTGACCCAGATATTCAGATGGCCATAACTTTTGACTGGGAGCTCCGATTCACACAAGGTTGGAATTTTCGGAAATCCTACGGCGTCCTCTACCTAACTACGACTGGATATCTTTAATTGGGTGGGAACAAGTTCTTAAAAATGCAAAATACAGTTTGCCACTTTTGGGGTTTGATATGGTCCTCACCTACCACCATAATGAGATGAATTGAATACAACCTGAGGTGGTTGGGGTAGATTTGGACTTTCTCTCTCTTCTCTCTCTCATTCTTCCTATAAATTGTAAGGAGGGGCTTCTTTCTAAAGGTTGGACATTCTTGTTTTTCCCCTCCCTTCTTCTCTTTGGCAGGTGAATCTGTGGAGTTCAAACCTCCTATCTAAAACTGTAATGCAACCTTGTCTCTTGGCATTTTGCAGTGTGTTGTATCAATCTTTGGAGCAAATTAATGCATGTCTGTGGATGATTATCAACCCTCTCAGTGTTTATTTGCATTTTCTTGATCTTTCACTATAAATCTGGTTATCTGTGCACGATCTTGCATTACATTTTTATGGTCTGTGTTTATTGGCAAGACAGGTGTTCTTCATTCCTCGGTGCATCACCTCCTTAGCTTAGGTTTATTTTTATGCATTTTTCTCTCCCTGTCTCCTTGGAAAATTAGATTAGGTTTTGAGTAGACCCTCTGCATTTTTACGTGTGCATCTGAACAGAGGAATAGGAACCGGCCTTCATCCAGAGAGCTTTTTTGATTTTGCAAGGTCCCACACTTGGGAAAAGCTCCATGTTATGCAATCACACTGAGAATCTGCAACCCATCAAGTTATAGAGTCCCAGGGGTGCTGTGATTCGACACCAACAGTTATGTAGCTTTCTGTGCTCATCTATGACTTTATCAGCCTATCCACTTTGACTGGTGGCCTCATCAAATGTAGTGTGACTTTTAACATCATCCAAGGACCCCTTTTCTTTAATCTGCAGCTTTACTCTATTTTTATTTTACCCATGGATTTTTCAATTGTGTATTATGACTTTCCTAAAACCTTCAGGGAATAATCAAATCCTTCCATGAATATTTTTATATCCTCTATAGATTTGTTTCCTTGCTACGCCCTTAACTGATTGCTTGTATTAGGATATGACTAGCCGACTTGTGGCTTATCATATAATTTTATTATATCATTTATACTTTCTCATGCTTAGTAGGCCGGCCTTGGTGATGGTCGTAACATATGAATAGTATATATAGGGGATTGTATGTAATATTTCATGATCATTCAAGCATTTGAGTCTTATTGTATGGTTTGGAGGTTTGCCCCCTTGAATTGACGAAGCTATTTTAATTGCATTTTGAGATCATTTATTTGAAATATTATGTTCTTTAGTGTTCTATTTAGGATCATAATCTGAATTATACAAGTTATTTCATTATAAGTGGTATCAGAGTTGTGATCCATGCTAAAATTAGGGCAAAAACCGTAATTTTTTGTTTCCAATATATATCTTGCGAACAAGAGAGAATTTTTCAGTTTTTTTTACTAGAGTTGTGAATAATTCCAAGTAATCTTCCCTAAAACTTTTAGAATTTTTTGATTTATTTTGCAAAAGTTATTGTAAATTTAGGGTTGTTCATAAAATTGATCCCTAGGCTGAAATTTGTGGAATTTTTTCCAAGTTCTTTACATTTTTGGATATCCCTCAAAAAAATAATGGTAACATCTTCTTTTTTTTGGCCTATTCAGCCGAATTTGTATCAAAAACCCTAAACCCTAGGGTTTAACATCATGGCGTGGCCTTCCACAAGAGGTAGAAAGAATCCATTCACTCTGGGTAAAATCCTAGATAAATATGAGGTAGTGATAGAAGAGTTGGATTCAGAAGGGGTAAATACAGATTCCTCAGCACTAGGTTTTACCTTATTTGATCATAAGGTGAGCCAACTCGAGTATGAACTATGAAATGTACAATCTGAGATGTCCTATAAAGGATACATTGACCAAATCAATTAGGGGTTAGATGATATCATGCAATATATAAAGGGTAAAAAGTATGTCCCAAATCAATCCCAACTCAACCAAGGAGGATCTTCAATTTAGAATAATGGGAAAAATAACCATGTTGGATCACTTTTCCAGCCCAATCAGAATCCAACTTATTCACAACCATATAATATGATGTCGAAAGTGGAGATGTGAAAATTTGATGGGAAGGATCCATTGAATCAGATGAATCAACTGGAGAAATTATTTGAGTTACATCAAACCCCATCAGGACAAAGTGTGACCTTGGCATCCCTGTATCTTGAACCAAACCAATTCATCTGGTATTGATGGTTATGTGTTCAAAGGTAGAAGAGTGGTCTTAATATCACTTGGATAATTTTTACTAAGGAGTTTCAATTGCACTATAGTTCTAGTGTTTCAGATAACTAATTTATTCAATTGGCAAAGTTAACACAAACATGATTAGTAAGAGATTATGTGCATCAATTCCAGAACCAACTTTTAAGGTTGGAGAATATTATAGAAGAAAACCTGAATGACCTGTTTCTTGGGGGTCTTAAGGACCACATTGAGCATGAGGTACATATGTTTAATCCACTCAATCTTTCTGATTCTATTATCATGGAACATAGAGCAAAGGAAAAAATTATTTGCTGTAGGAGGAAGTGTTTCACTAACAGCAGAGACCATATTGTAAAACAGGGATGAAATCCTAGAATATTTTATTAATCATCCAAAAATAATTTATAATAGATGGGGTGTGATTCTTATGGGAATTGAAAATCCATGTGCAAACAAATGCAAGGTTGCATAGGTACAACTGAAATCACAACAGCTTCTAAAATACATCTAGGAAGCAACAATAATTAAATACAAACAAATAATAAGTTACAACTATGCAATGTATAAACTTAAATAAGACAAAATAAATGGTTATACAAATATAACCAAATAATAATATTAAATGCACAATTAACTTAGGTAAAATAAATTTACCCTAACATTCCCCCCCCTTAATTTTTCATTGCCTCAAGGGATGAGGAGAGGAATCTCTCTGAAAAACTCAAACGTGTCTTACGTGCAAGTGACTTTGTGAAGATATCTATTCTTTGTTCAGCTATTGGACAAAACTGAAGATGTATATTGTGCTTCAAGACATGCTCATGTATGAAATGTACCTATACCTCAATGTTTTTTGTTCTTTCATGAAAAACTAGATTGCAAACAAGTTTGATAACACCTCCATTGTCAACATACAAGGTGGTCGGTTTGTCTTGTGTTATTCCAAGTCCTTCAAGTATGCGACGTAGCCATATCGCTTCACAAAAAAACTTCACCTACAAAATGATGCTTGGCTTCTATGGAAGAATGAGAAACAAAGTGTTGTTTCTTGCTTCCCCATGATATTGGTCCAGATCCCATAAAGAACAAAAATCCTGAAGTGGATTTTATCTCATCAATGTTGCCTACATGATCTGAATCTAAATATTCTAATAAGAAGAATTTATCATTCTTCTTGTATTCTAGACCAAGATCCACTGATCCCTTGAGATATCTCAAGATGTGCCTTGTTACTTTCCAATGAAAAAATTTGGGTTCCTGCATGAACCTAGATAAATAGCTCATTGCAAAAACTAATATCTAGTCTAGTGTAGGTCAGGTAAATGAGACTCCCAATCAACTGCTAATAAGGAGTGGAATTTACCACAAGAGATGGATCTAAACGAGATAACTAGAATTTTTTCTCCATAGGTGTATCAATCAGTGTGAAATCCATCATCCTGAATTTCTCAAGCATCATCTTGGTATATTTCAACTGAGAAAGAAATATGTGATTCTCTTTCTGCCATACTTCCAATCCAAGACAATAGTGCATTAGCCTGAGATATGTCATGTCGAACGGTAGTTTAAGATCTTTCTTTATTGTATAAATTATACTCACTAAAGTGTCAGTGATGACTAGATCATTAACATAGACAAAGACAATCAAAATCTCCCCTCTTGATTTTTGAGGTAGAGATTGAGATCTTATGGATTTCTAACAAATTCATGTTGTACAAGATGCTCATCATTTTTTATGTACCATGCTCAGAGGTGCCTGTTTAAGGCCATATAGATATTTCTTGGGTTTGTATACCTTTGCTTCTTGACCAGGTACAACTTATCCCTTAGGTTGAGTCATGTAGACTTCTTCTTGTAAATATCCATTTAGGAAGGCACTTTTTATGTCCATCTAATGGACTTTCCAACAAAATTGTGTAGCTAGAGAAAAGATCATCCTGATCGTTTTGATCTTAGTTGTGGGAGAAAATGTCTCCTCGTAGTCAATGCCTTCTTTTTGTGCATACCCCTTTGCTACTAGTCTCACTTTATACTTGTCCACTGTCCCATCTGATTTGTACATTTTTTTGGAATATCCATCTGCATCTAATGGGTTTCTTCCCTGGTACTGGAAGATTGACAAGCTACCAAGTGTTTGGTTTTCATTACTTGAGTTATACTCAGCATCCATGGCATCTTTCCAATCTTTTGACTGTAGGGCTTCCTGGACTGTAGAGGGCTCATCAGATTCAATAACTTTACTCATCAAAGAAAATTTTACTTCTTCTCTTGCTTTACTGTGAGTCTGTGGTCCAGTGGTGGATGTATTCGGTGGAACATCCATTCTTGCATCTCGTAGCATACTAGTATACCACTTGGGCATACGTTGAACTGTTCCAATGGGTTGTGGTTCTATTTGATCATCACCATCATCCCCATCATCACTTTCATCATCATTGGGAACATCAGCTTTAGTTTTTACAACTAGTGAAAAATCTACATCAGGTGAGTCTGGAGGAGGAGTCTTTGCTTCCTTCTTCTCAAAAAACTCAACATCTCTGCTAGTGTAGAATTTCCTGGTCTTAGGATCCATCAATCTGTACCCAAGAGTCTCTTCACTGTACCCAATGAAGATGAGTTTTTGTGATTTCATATCCAATTTATTTCTATTCTTCTTGGGTATGTGCATACTTTATTTGCACCCAAATACCTTGAGGTGTGCAACAGATGGTTTCCGCTTTGACCATGCTTCATGTGGCGTTACTCCGTCAAGAGAAACTATGGGCACTCTGTTCAACAAATATATAGAGCCGGATGATGTCTTTCCCACCATGTATTCTACTTGGGAGGAAATGACTTCCCAGAATGTATTTTCAGCTAGTCCAGAATCATTGATCATGCATCACCAACACCGTCACCATTTCTATGATTTTCTTTGTATGATTTCTTCTCTCAATGCACACCATTTATCTGCAGTGTGTGTGGAGGAGGCATTTGTCGACGAATCATGTGAGCTTGTAGGTAGTCTTTGAAATCATCACTGGTGAATTCCCCCCCTCGATCTGAGTGTAGAATTCTGATGTGATGAATAGTTTCATTCTCAACAGCTACTTTGAATTTCTTGAAGGTTTCAAAATCTTCACTTTTATTGCAAAGACAATATATCCACATTTTTCTCGAATAATCATCAACACAAAGCATGAAGTATTGGAACCTAGAATGACTTGGTTGCATTAGACCACAAAGATTGGTATGAACTAGATCAAGCTTACCATGAGCTCGATACATACTCTTCTGGAATGAAAATCTGTGTTGTTTTCCTGCAAGGAAGTGAGGACATTTATCTGTATCCTTCTGAAGAGATGGTAAACCATTTACCATATTGTACCGGTGAAGTGTCTCAAGATACTTGAAACTTATATGACCAAGTCTCTGATGCCACAACTGTGCAGAGGTAGATTTCTTAGCCATAAGTTTGTGATCATCTTTGTGAACAAAATCAAGCTGGAACATGTGTCCCACATTGGAGGCTTTTGCAACTATTTTTGAGCCTCGTGATTTGTCTCGAATTAAACACATTTTCTTGCCAGAATGACTATCAAAGTCAATTTTAAAGTTGTGATCTAGGATTTGATTGACTAACAAAAAAAATTTATCAACCCAGGGACATATAATACATCTGACAATCTACAGTTGCGTGAACCAAGAGGTTGATAAGAAATATTCCCAATCCCCTGTACTGTGTATGAAGAATCATCACCTAACGAAACATGGTTTTTTGAAGGTGTGTCCCTCATTGAAGTAAACCAGTCTATGTGGCTGGTCATGTGTCAAGTGGCTCCCGAATCAACATACCAGACATCACTAGATGATGTGGATGGTTCACTTGATCGAGTAGTATACAAGTAGTCTTCAGTATCTGAATGTTCTTCTTGCTCAGCAATATTGCCTTGCTGATGGGGTCTTCTTTTCCAGTTCCCCTTTTTCTACCCTTGATTTTAGTTTGTATGTCCCTTGTGATTTTTTTAGGTGTTGAGGTCCATAATTTCTTGATGAACCTTTCTTATAAGTGTTATACCAACAATATTTCAATTCATGTCCTCTTTTGCAAATTGGACATTTCTTCTTCTGTTGCTTATCCCCTTGTTGATTCTGATTTTTATTTTGGGGTTTTTTGATAGGAATTAGGTTTTCCTTTCCATTTTTGATGAGAAGAAAATTTCCTTCTCCTCTTCATCATCTTTATTATACATGGCTTCCTCTTGTTGTAGTAGATTTACCAACTTTTCAAAACTCACTGTCATATCTGAAAAGTTTAGGGTTGTTACAAAAATGTGGTATGAAGGAGGGAGAGACTTTCAAAACAATGGGAATGAGAGCTTCATCAGTGATTACTTCTCCTAGGGCTAGAAGTGAAGCCCTCAACTCTGAAACTCTTCTCAAGAAAGATTCGATTTTATCATTTTGCTTAAACTTCAATGTGTGTAACTTACTCTGCAAATTCAGAATGACATTCTTATTTTTGGCCTCGTATACCATTCTCAACTTATCCCACACTTCTTTGGCTATTTTGGCATCTTGAATGTGGGTTTGCACATCATCAGACACTCCAAACAAGATTATTAGCTTGGCCATTCTGATCAGATCTATCAAATTGTCATTGTTGTGTTGTATCATTAGTTGATATCTGGTTAGAGTACCATTCACAATAGGACAAATCTCTATCAAACTCAAGTTGTGTCTTGATTTTTTTCTTCCATGCAGCATAGTTGTTTCCTCTGAGTAGTTGTGAATCTGGAAGAAAGAATTTGGGGGCATTGGTACCCATTTTATAGAATCCACTGACAGGGTTAGGCTCTTATCACTCCAAGTATAAGGTCTCCCAATCTATATACCGTCAGTCTGATATACCAAACCTTTCTATATACATGCCCTTCTGATATACCCATTGGTACATGGAAGAATCTTATCCATTTCTATATACCTAATCGGTACGTGAAATAGGTAATAACGTACATGAAAGAATTTGATACGTGGTACCAAGACAAAGTACTGAAAGGGGTCTGTGTGATTATTGACACCAGCTCAAAGAAATATCCTCATACGTGCACATAACTTTTCTATATACTCGGATAATTTCTCAATCTGGATTTAAGTCATGCAATCGTTCACATATGGATGAGAGGGCTCATAGTGTGTGCACTGTGTCCTTATTACTCCCCATCGATTTAAAGGGTTGATGCCTAGATGACATTATTGCAGCTATATTAGGCATTAAGTGTAGTAGTAGTCATGATAAGCTTTACCCGTAAGTGCTTCCCAGAGGAACTGTATTTATACTTGAATGCTGCGAATGAGATTTAGGATCTCGTGAGTGTTTTAGAACCAAATTTCACTATTTTTTATTACAATTATCTACCATTTTTTGAGAAGTTACAATGTTTGCGGTTGACTATGGCAACCTAGAAATTAGTACAATACACTGAAGTATACAATTACATTCAAAAAAACTTGAAAATTTTAATGACAGGCAATTTTTTTTTGCATTTTACAGGACCCTAGTGGCCTCCAGAGCCCAATACGGCTCTATGATGCCAAAATTTGACCAAAAAAATTGGCTCAAAATGCAAGTTTTTAGGTAGTACCTCCTTTTACAAAATGTTGCTCCAGAACACAAAAATAAACCATATTAGGAGAAGGTTTTTTTTGACCCTAAAATAGGTTTTTTCTTGCTAAATGTAGTGGCTTGTTTATTTGTTGTTAAGGGCTTTAGAGGGTTTTTGCCTCTATTTTGCACCTCTGAAGATGGCAGTTCCGCTATTTTCATCGCACTAAATGTCAATTGTTGGTTTAAAACTTTATAGGTTTTTTTGTGGGGGTCGAACCCCACACCTTGCTATCCCCAAAACTATGCCACTAACCAACCTAGCACCATTTAATGTGCTTATGCAAAGAAATGAGAGTACTTTCATATTTTAAATTACTTTATAAAATCACTAAGCTTTTTAAAAAAAGTGTTGATGTGGCATTTGAATTGTAGGCTCCACGTGGCATGTGACAGAGGAGATGAATTCGACATTAGGGTTTCCTCATTGCATGAAAAAATGGATCTCACTCATTATCTTTATCTCACTGTGATGGCTTCTATTTGATGTCGTATAGTTTTATGCCACTGCTTTTTTTATTTGTATGTCGTCATTGGCTGTATTGTGCAGGTCATAGCAAACTGTGTGGATGCGTAATGGATGACTTCAATTAGAGGAGACAGGGGTCATGGATCGACTCACCGTTTGCCATTTGTAGTAGGAGGATCGACCTAAGTTGAACTTGGTCGATCCTATTTTTTTATTTGTAGGTTCGTTGATTGGCTCGTCCTTGGTGATGGGATTGGTCACATTCAACAAACCAATACAGTCAAATCACTGTAGCTTCGATGTGGAGGACTCGTCCTTGGAAACGATGCCAGACCAACTTTTACAACTTAGTCTGAATGCAATGTTGGCTAATGTTCTTTGATCTAGTTCGTTAGTTGCTAGGGTTGTCGTTCAATGACTCCAACTCACCATTGAATGCAAAAAAGGAGGTCGATCAACTCGGCTATCACCTTGGTGGGGGGTCTTAATTTGATCAGCTTGGTTGAATAATTTAAGAGCCCTTCAAATAGATTGGTGTAGACCAGCTTCAAAGAGCTCGATCTTTCAAATAGATCTCGACTTAATGATTTGTGGGATCTTCCACTTATAAATAGCTCAACCAACAATGAAACTGCCAATGCAAACTTGATCAACATACAGAGCCACCAACTAAATGGAGATAACTTTGTATGAATGCTGCAAAACTCGGTAGGAGTTCTGTCTTCTCCAAATGTGGTCAATCTACTAACACTAGCAGTGACTAGAATGGTCCACCAATATGTAGTGGAGAATCCCCCTAATGGGGTAAAAAGATATATTTATATCTTCTGATCTGATTTATGAATCAGAATGACTCACAGCAACACATTTTTCCTAGTGTAGAGGTGCACTAGTGCAAAAAATAAATTGTTTATGTTTCAAACCCCTGGATATGGAAGAGGGGGTTGTATGTGATGTAGGGATGGGGCTGGGAATTTGTTGGAGGCAACATAGGGTATCAATGGACTAGAAATTCCTTCTCCAATATCACTTCAATCTTGTCTACTACAACTCTCTCTCCTCCAACCCTTTGTCTGCTTCACAAGTCCAAATTATCTTGCTCTGGTACCAAACATAAAATAGGGACGGAAGCTTGTAATATTTTATTAATCATCTAAAATCTAATTTACAATAGAAGGGGTACAATTCTTATAAGAATTGAACAACCATGTGTATGACAAATGCAATGTTGCACAGGTACAACTGAAATCACAACAACTTCCAAAATTCATTGAGGAAGCAACAATATTTAAATACAAACAAATAATAAGTTGCAACTATGCAACATACATGCTTAAATAAGATGAAATAAATGGTTATACAAATATAACCGAATAATAATATTAAATGCACAATTATCTTAGGTAAATTAAATTTACCCTAAAATGTAGTACCCCTTCCCCATCATTCACTCGGCTAATTAGACTAACTCCTCAACAAATGGAAGAAAAAAATAGAAAATGGATTATGTTTTAACTGCGACAACAAATATAGACAAGGGACAAAAATTTGCTGATAAGAAGTTGTTCTATATTGAAGGAGGAAATGAGGATGAAGAGGAAGCTGAAATTATAGGAGAAGTTGAGGAAACTAGTATAAGATGAAGTACAAGATCACCAACCTATAATTTCTTGTTATGCGTTGTCAGATATTAGTACTCCTCAAATACTCAAGGTTATTGGATATCTCAAAAATCAAAAGTGAAGGTGTTGATTGACTCAGGGAGTACTCATAACTTCATAAATAGTAATTTAGTTACTCACCTCAATTGTTTTATTTACCTAACTCTAGAAATAAAAGTTATGATTGTGGATGGTGGGATATTCAAGTGCATAGGAAAGTTTCATAGTATCAAGCTTTCCATGGGAGACTACATGTTAGACTCACCTATGTTTTCTATTTTTATGGGAGGGGTAGATATTGTTTTGCATGTCCAATGGATCACAAGCTCAGGTATTATAGAAATGAATTTCCAAGAATTGTTCATGTGATTTCATTTAGAAGGAAGGAAAATAAAATTGAAAAGGATGGTAGCTAAGTTTCCATAGACTATTATCTCTCATCATATGTATAAGGTTCTCATAAAAGGAGTATATGGATTTTTAGCAAAGTTATTTTCCATAGAGGTACAAAATATAGAGTCTTCAATTCCACATGATCTTTAGAAGATTGTTGATGCTCACTCATCTATTTTTGATGCAATATCAAAGGGAATACCACTAGTTAGGGATCATGATCATGCCATTTTTGACACTTTTTGATACTGATTTTGATACTATTGATCATATTATGGACACTACTATGTTTTGTTTTAGTATGATGGTTAGATGTTAGATCATGGATTAGTATTGATCTGGATTCAGTTATTATGATTGATGATTACTAGAGACATTTTCTATATGTGGTTGATGATATACTGTTGTGACATGGACATATTATAGATGTTGATTTGGACTTATGATATTGGATATTTGAGTAGATCTGGTATGGTAGATTTTGATGATGATATAGTTGATTTATTTAATTAAAAATGATAATGTTGAATTAATGATATTGTTGTGATTTGTGTGTTTAGATGATTTTGAGATATTGTTTATATCATTTTGGATGTCTGATGCGGCCACGAGGCCGAAGGAGGTATTTGCATTTTGCAGGTTAAAAATCACAACAATGTCGGGGGACTGGAGACTAACCATATTGAAATTCTGGGTGAATTCAACAAGGTCACCATGGCAACTGTATTGTTTGTGTGTGTTGTGTTTTGCTAGGAATTCCCATGGGGGGATTTCCATTATATGTGACCATGGGATATGTGTTTTATTTATGTGTTCCTTTTTATTATTGTTGTATGTATTTTTATTTGTAATGTGTTCTTTTTTTAATTAATTTAAATGTGATGGATTTAATGTGAGAGTCACATAGTTAAACTTTATTTAAATTTAATTGGGACATGGAATGTAATTAATAAAGTTGTTGAGTTTAAATAATAATGTTGGAAGAGTGTGTAAGTTAATTTGTAAGGATGTGTAAGAAATATGTAAGAGTATGTAAGGCTGATTTTGGAAGGTCAAACACTCCATCTTTTATGAAATTCGAATTTGACCTTGGAGGCCAAATTTGGAGGCTTGTGGGACAAGTTAAACTTGTCCCACACCTCTTAAAATCATCCACCAACCATGCCTATGGTTTGGAGGTTAAATTTAGGCATTTTTAATGCTTTTTGAAGTGACAATTTGTAAGTTTTAATTGCACTTCCCTTACATATTTTTAATGCAGTCCTTTTGGAGTATGGGTTGAATTGGAGTATGTAAGTGATTTTGTCATGTTTAATTTATTGTGATTTGTTTTTTGATGTTGATTTCCTCTTGGGGATGAGGAAAAATGATGTGGCATCCCACTTGGATCCACATCATCCTCTCTCTTTCCTTTCCTATAAAAGTGAAGCTTCTTGCTCATTTTGGAGGTTGTTGAAACTTTGCTCTTTCTTCTTTGGGGGTCATTTTATTGTTGTGGGAGTCCTCTTTGGGGAAGTTTTGAAACTTTGTATCTTTCTTCTTTGGGGTTCAAATTTTTTGTTGTGACTTGCTTTTGGGGAGAGTTGAAGAGCTTGGTGTTGTTTTGGACTGTATTTTTGAGTCATTGAAAGGAGCTTGTTGTTTTGGAAACAAACTCCATAATGGAGAGGTAGGATCTTGCCCTTTTTAAATGTTGTTTTCTCTTTCCTTGCATGAGAAAAATGGTGAATGTGTTGTGTATTGTTGGCTGGTTGGGTAGAATGCTTAGGGCATGGTGTAGGAGAAGGCTATGGGGATTTCATATGGGGGGCATAAGGGATTGCCAATGGCACTGTGTTATTGAGGAGGGAGTTTTGGTTTTGGGATCCACCTTGGAAAAGAAATTGCTTGCATTTCTTACTATGGGGGGCATAAGGGATAAAATTGGGGGGGCATAAGGAGGGGTTGGGAGATATAAGGTTTATGGGTTTGATGTGTTTATTGGCGGTATGCATTTTGGTGGATGCCCAATTCCAAATTGGGAGGCATAAGGAGTTCCCCATAGTTCTTGCTCTTGTTGGCTTGCTTGATCAAGCCTATGTTCTGTGTGAATGATTTCAAATGCAGTTGTGAACTTTGTCCTTGTTTGGAATGTGTATCTTATTAAGTTGTGCATGTGAAAAGAATGTTGCTTGTTATTGTAGAAGCCATTGTTGCCATGAGTTGTCTCTCATTCTTTATTTCAATATGGTTGGGGCTCGGGGGCCAATGAGGAAGGATGACTTCTCCCTTCTCATTGGATGTCTTGGTTGGGTGGAGAGCGTTGCCTTTCCCCCTTCCTTGTTGTGATCAAAGTTGAAAAGATGGAGAAACTAGCATGCTGCTGTTTGGAGCAGGAACATATACAGTTTTGACAGTCCCAATATTTTGAGAAAACTCATTGTAACCTTTCCCACCTTGAGTGGATGAGTTGTATAATGTTTGTAATGTGAAGTTATTGTATTGATAATAGAGGTTTGAATTTGAATGGAGAAATGTAAGGAAATATATTTGTTCTCTGTTTTACAAAAGAATGTAAATGATTTTCTATGCTTAGTATTTTGTAATTTGAAACCAATTCAAATTCGAAAAGTGACAAGTTGCAAAAGTGTTATGGAATTATGAATAAAGAATTGAAGTAGTTTTCTAAATTGTATTGTATACATGAATTGAATTGTTGTAAAAAAAAAAAGATATCTCTGGTTGGAAAAGAATAAGAAACAATGTTGTTTGGTTTATGTACTGTATTTGAATACAATGGAAAGTGATAAGTTGAAAAGAATGCATTGTTAATCATCAAAAGATTTCTTTCCCTTCTTAAAAATGTATTGCACATTTGATTTGAATTATTGTTGAAACTTAATTGATTACTGTTTAAAAAGAAAAGAAAGAAGCATGCGTATGGAATGAAGATAGTGTTATATTAATTGCAAAATTGTATATTGAAATTGAAATCAGAGATGCATTTCTATTTAGAATTGAATGGATGATCTAATAAGCATTGTATTTGACTAAATTAGAATCATATGCACATTCAAAAGACAAATTGCTAAATCAATTTAAAGACACAACTCACTGTTTTAAAACTTAAATCTGGCAATGCACATTTTAATTAAAATGAGCAGTTCAGACTTATACTCAACAATAAGTTATGAAATCTTGAAATTCATACTTAGGAAGACCTAAGGAACTCAAATTCAATATAACAGTTACGAAAGAACCTCCAAAACTTAATGAATTTCAAACGGGAACTTGCACAGTCATTTTTCCGTCTATTGCTGGAAAAATGCAACCTCGAACAAATTAGAAAATTTGAATTCACTAAAATACTCTAAACCCTCCCTAGACTGATCCTCCATGTCTGTTTGACATGTTGAGTGAAGGAGGAGTTCTAATTTTATCAAAATTATAAGTTGAAAAAAAATGCTAGTTCACATATTAAAAGCCTGCAGATCAATTTCATAAAATTAACCCTTTAAACTTCATCAAATTTTAAAATTGATGACTCCTGTGCAAAGAGGGCATCGAGAGATTTCTGAAAAGTCCTCGTTTTCCCAAATCTGACATTCCTATCAAAAGTTATGGCCATTTGAAGTTTTACTTCAATTTGGCATTCAAAAAAAATAATACGATTTAATCTAACTATAGAAAAATTTAAATTTTGACCTTGGAAAGATTTCCCAAAAAGGTCCATGGCCCCCGCCATCCCGCAACCAATCGAGCCTGCCATGTGGCACCCTAGGAGGGGTGGACTAATTTTTTTAAACTTATTCCTTTGAAAAATTTTACTTGGGAAAAATTTTCATTTTCCCTCCGCCGGCCCACAGCCAATCAGAGGGCAACACGTGTCCTCTAAGGGCTGAGGCGGAGGCGCGGTTTGTTTTAAATTTTTATCCCTTTGAAAATTTTTGGGAAAAATTTTTAGTTTGGCCCCACGGCCTATAGCCAATGAGAAGGTGCCACGTGGCACTTTGGGGGGGTGGCAGCGGGTAGGGCGGAGCCCTTTGTTGTTTTGGGGTTTTCGGCCCTTGGAAAAATTATAAAATTTCTTCCACGGCCCACTTCTCCACCTCCCCCTCAGACTTGGTCCTTCCGCGGGTGTGTGGACCCATGCGCCCTCTTCTTCCTTTTCTTCCCTGTCGGGCGCAACGCGCCAAAATTCTCCGCCGCTCCGCCAAACTCCTCACCCCTTCTCCGTCGTGCGCCAAGGCTCGACACGTGTACACCCGGGGACCCGCAAGGGGCAGAATGTTTTGTGCCCTTGAGCTTTGCGATGGGAAAATTTCCCTATGCCACCCTGTGACCCACCAAGCCACCCAAGGCGCAATCCCCCTCCTCTTGCCACGTGTCCCTCTAGGGAAAAATTGCCCTAGAAACTCCGCCCACTCATAACTTGAGTTCTGTAAGGAGTTAGAAGGACTACTTTATATCACCAGAAAGGTGAGAAAATTTCCTATCCATTGGGAATGGTTTAGGGAAATTTTGGAAGTGTTTAGTAGGAGAAAAACCCAGTTGAAGTTCTGAGTCCGTTAGAGAGCAGGCATGGGGGTAGATTACTCCCTGAACCTAAGCAAAATATGTAACCCTAAAATTGGAACTATGTGAACATGAAATGGGTTAATAATGGAAGCTTGTGTTTTGGGTAAATAGGATTTGTTTTGGAACCTGCCAGTAGTAAACTGATGTCTTGCAACTTAGTTGTAGACTCTTCTAATAAAAAAAATTATTCCATAATTTTCTAGCCAACCCTAGGTTGTTTCTTTGGTCTCAAGTGGTTGTTTAAATGGGCACTACAGTTTGGTATCAGAGTAGTGGTTCAAAGGCTTGGACCATTGGGCACACTAGAAAACTTGAGACATGAAAAATTAAACCTAGCACACTGTAAATCAAGAAAACAACTTAGCAAGAATTTGTATGTTTTAGTAAACATGGAAGTTGTATAACTTAGAAAATGAACTGACTCTCAGCTTTTGTCTGTGCAGGAGGCGTAGACGGAGTGAGAGGAACCTTCACAGAGACTCAGAACCACCACCACCACCACCACCACCACCACCGGATCAGGGTGTAACAGTAATTCTACCTTAGATTCTATAGACCCTTTAGGATGTTAATGTCACTCTACACAGAGGATTAGGTGGAGGGTAGACAACTAGTCATGATAGAGCTCCTTCCATCAAGGGTCAGGTGCCTCCTCATTTTAGCAAGGAGCATAGAGGAGAGAAATCCCATGTGGAGTTAGCCAGAGTAGAGTCACCACCTAGGAGACAGGGTGATGGAGTTCCAGAGCATAGAGAGAGGTCTCAGAGCCCTAGGCTTAGGGATGAGCATGCAGAGATACCTAGAGGCCGATAGACCATAACAGCGGATCACATCAGGGAGATCCTGAAGCTTAGGCCCTCACATTACTTAGGTGATATAGGTGGATTTCAGGTAGAGGCCTAGCTAGTGAGCTTGAGTGGTTGCTTCAAGCTTTGTCCTTGGTCTAGCAACACAAAGCTCGTGTTGTAATCCATCTACTGAGGGATGGAGCAGGAGTATGGTGGAGGAAAAAGGAGCAGAAGCTCCATGTAGATTCAGAGACAGTGACTTGGGAGCTATTTGAGGAGAGATTCAGGAGTAGATATCTATCACATGGAGGTTCATCTAGCAGAGGATTGACGAGTTCCATGACCTCTGACAGGCTACCCTTTCAGTAGCAGAGTATGAGAGTAGATTTCTAGATCTACTTTAGTATGTAGAGTATATGCAGGATGAGCAGGTTTGGATTCATAGGTTCATTCGGGGCTTGAATTTGGACATTGGAGGTGCAGTACGGATTCACTGTCCACAGACTTTAGCAAGAGGCCATTGAGAAGGCCTATATTGCAGAGGAGACTCAGGGTAAAACCCAACAGACTAGAGACCGAGTCAGGAGCCGCATTCAGTAGATGCAGGATGGTAGATTGAGAGGTTCAGTACCTCTTCCTCGTGGTGGGTAGAATTCATCACAGTCATCCTTTAGGCCACAACAGCAACAACAACAACAGTCTCACCCACCGTATAGACCTCCACAGAGAGTTGATGCATAGAGAGGTTAGAGCATGGGGCCTCCTCCTAGGGGTCTCATTAGGACACAGGGTGGACCTAGAGCTCAGTCAGCTGGAGCTCACTAGTAGAGGCCATAGCAGACCACAGTCAGATCATCAGGATCCACACCACAGGCTTCTAGGGCACCTACTGGAGGTGTTGTTCCTTGGAGAGGATCAGGTGGTTGCTTTGGATGTGGAGTAGCTGGACATTTTTAGAGAGATTTCCCTCATAACCCTAACAAGGGTAAGGCACCAGTTTCTGAGCCGATAGTTGGTGACATGGGACAGCCACAAGATCTATGTAGTGGTTGAGAACCACTAGGCAAGAGCACCAGAGCACAATCATTGAGACCATAGGTAACATTGGTGGTATTCCTACCTCTGTATTGTTTGATTCTGGTTCTTCTGATTCTTTCATTGCACCATCTTTAGTATAGCGATGCAGGCTGGTGGTAGTTAGGTAGGGTCTTAGTTGGGATGTTGAGATGGCTTCTAGAGCCAAGATCTTTGTGGACTCCTTAGTTAAGGAGTGTGTAGTGGATTTGGGACCTTTTACCACCACCTCAGATCTTTGTATTCTTCCTTTGGGCTCGTATGGAGTCATTTTGGGTATGGATTGGTTATCTACACACAGGGCCAGGATGGATTATTTATCATAAGACTATAGCTTGTGTAGATGATTCGGGAGTTGAGTCGGTGATCTCGGGAGTCAGGAGACCCATTTCTATTCACACCATTTCTGCTATGCAGCTTAAGCGGTGTGTGCGACGGGGTTGTCAGATGTATGTTGTTACAGTTAGTGACAAATCAGAGGATGGGTCTAGTGGACCATTGCTAGATGATCATCCCATCTTGAGAGATTTTTCTGATGTATTTCTAGGGGAGCTACTGGGGATGCCACCCCCACGTGAGATTGATTTCCATATAGACCTAGTTCCTGGAGCAGAGCCTATCTCACGGGCACCTTATCGGATGACCACCCCGGAGCTCTGTGAGCTCAAGTTGCAGCTTGAGGGCCTTTTGGAGAAGGGCCTTATCCATCCTAGTGTATCCCCTTGGGGTGCACTGGTGATCTTCATGAAGAAGAAGGATGGATCATTATGGTTGTGTATTGATTACCGCCAGTTGAACAAGGTAACGATCAAGAATTGTTATCCTCTTCCTCGTATTGATGACTTGTTTGATCAGATGAAGGGAGCCACGGTGTTCTCTAAGATTGATCTCAAGTCAGGCTACCATCAGTTGAGGATTTTGGAGGTGGACATTCATAAGACCACTTTCCGTACGAGGTATGGGCACTATGAGTTCACAGTGGTGCCTTTTGGTTTGACGAATGCCCCTGCAATGTTCATGAGTTTGATGAATGGGGTATTCAGGACCTTCTTAGATCGCTTCATGCTCATCTTCCTAGATGACATTTTGATATACTCACGTACACGTGAGGAGCACGAGGGGCACCTTCAACAGGTTCTTCAGTTTCTTCGTGAGCAGCAACTTTATGGGAACTTGGAGAAGTGTGCTTTCTTCCAGACAGAGGTGCAGTATTTGGGTCATATCATTTCTGGGGAAGGTATCACAGTCGATCCTTCCAAGATTAGAGCCATTATGGATTGGCTAGCACCCACTATAGTGACCGAGGTGTGCAGCTTCATGGGTTTAGCAGGTTACTACCAGAGATTTGTTCAAGATTTTTCTCAGATTGCGCACCCTATCACTTCCCTTCAGAGGAAAGGGAAGAAGTTTATTTGATGGACAGATGTGAGTAGGCCTTCAGGACAACTGAAGGAGTGCCTCACTACAGCACCCATTCTTGTAGTACCAGATCCACAGGGTGAGTTCTTTGTTTACACAGATGCTTCTTTAGCAGGGCTTGGAGGTGTGTTGATGCAGGATGGTAGGGTTGTAGCTTTTGAGTCTCGCAAACTCAAGGATCACAGGCTTAATTATCCTACCCATGATCTTGAGCTTGCAACAGTGGTGCATGCCTTGGTTAGATGGAGACATTTTCTTCTTGGACAAATATTCACACTCAGGACAGATCATTTGAGTCTTCGCCACCTCTTCACGCAACCCAATCTAAATGCTCGTCAACGGCGTTGGATGGAGTTGCTTTGTGAGTATGACATGGAGATCAAGCATGTGAAGGGGAAAGAGAATGTGGTAGCAGACGCTCTCAGCAAATGGAGACATGTGGCTATGGCCACTACAGTGAGCACAAATTTATGGAGTAGGATTCTTCAGCAGCTTCCTCTTGACAACTTCTACATTACGGCTCGAGCAGAGATAGAGTCGCAGAGACCCCTTGAGGGGAAGTTTGATGGTTTCACCTTAGAGGCAGATGGTCTTCTCAGACACAGAGGCTGGATATATGTTCCCAGAGATGGAGGCTTGAGGTAGGACATCTTGGTAGAGGCACATCGTGCACCCTATTCAGCCCATCCTGGGGTGAAGAAGATGCACGCCACTTTGTGACAGTTGTATCACTAGAGAGGACTTTGTCGAGACGTGGCTCAATTTGTGTCATGGTGTTTAGAGTGCCAGAGGGTTAAGGCCGAGCATCAGCATCCAACAGGTCTTCTTTATCCTCATGCCATACTGGAATGGAAGTGGGACACCATTTCCATGGATTTCATTGTTGGACTACCTATGTCGAGATATCACCATGATGCCATTATGGTCACGGTTGATAAATTGACAAAAGTGGCTCACTTTTCTCTAGTGAAGACCACTTATATGGCTAGAGCAGTGGCATGAGTATATTTGGATGAGATCGTCAGGTTGCACGGGATCCCGTGGAAGATCATTTGTGACCATGATCCTTTGTACACTTCACATTTCTAGACTACCATGCAGTATGTCCTCGGGACGAGGATTAACTTCAGCACAACATATCACCCTGAGACAGATGGACAGACTGAGTGAGTGAATCAGATTTTGGAGGATATGCTCAGGATGTACGTGATGGATCAGCAGTCTAAGTGGGAGGAGTACCTGTACTTAGTGGAGTTTTCCTACAATAATAGTTTTCAGAGTTCTATAGGCATGGCTCCTTTTCAAGCATTATATGGTAGAGAGTGTAGGACACCCCTTAGCTGGGACAGGTTAGAGGATAGAGTATCTCTTGGACCAGCTCTTTTGCAGGACATGGAGCAGCAGGTAGTGTTGATCAGGTAGAGATTGCAGGAGGCACAAGACAGGCAGAAGAAGTATGCAGATCAGCATAGGATTGATCGTAGTTTTGATGTGGGCATGAAGGTGTTCCTTCGTGTTAGACCACACAAGAGCCCTATCCATTATGGAAAAGGTTCTAAGTTAGCTCCTAGATTCATTGGTCCTTTTGAGATCTTGGAGCGTATCGGCCCTTTGGCTTACCGTCTAGCATTGCCACCCAGCTTGTCTCGCGTACATGATGTGTTTCATGTTTCTGTCCTTAGGAGGTACATTACAGATCCTTCTCATGTGTTGGACTGGACATCATTGTAGGTGCAGGATCAGGGGTAGGTGATGGTGGAGCCCATCTGTATCATAGATCGCAGGACCCTAGGCCTTTGAGGTAGAGAGATTGATCAGGTACGGGTGCAGTGGGACAGATATGATGAGACTGTAGCCACTTGGGAGGATGCCATAGTATTACGAGTACAGTTTCCACATTTTTCCAGTGACTTCCAGGAGGAAGTCAAGTCTAAGGGGAGGGGGATGTAGTGCCCACTTCCCTTTGACACTTTTTGATACTGATTTTGATACTATTGATCATATTATGGACACTACTATGTTTTGTTTTAGTATGATGGTTAGATGTTAGATCATGGATTAGTATTGATCTGGATTCAGTTATTATGATTGATGATTACTAGAGACATTTTCTATATGTGGTTGATGATATACTGTTGTGACATGGACATATTATAGATGTTGATTTGGACTTATGATATTGGATATTTGAGTAGATCTGGTATGGTAGATTTTGATGATGATATAGTTGATTTATTTAATTAAAAATGATAATGTTGAATTAATGATATTGTTGTGATTTGTGTGTTTAGATGATTTTGAGATATTGTTTATATCATTTTGGATGTCTGATGTGGGCCACGAGGCCGAAGGAGGTATTTGCATTTTGTAGGTTAAAAATCACAACAATGTCGGGGGACTGGAGACTAACCATATTGAAATTCCAGGTGAATTCAACAAGGTCACCATGGCAACTGTATTGTTTGTGTGTGTTGTGTTTTGCTAGGAATTCCCATGGGGGGATTTCCATTATATGTGACCATGGGATATGTGTTTTATTTATGTGTTCCTTTTTATTATTGTTGTATGTATTTTTATTTGTAATGTGTTCTTTTTTTTAAATTAATTTAAATGTGATGGATTTAATGTGAGAGTCACATAGTTAAACTTTATTTAAATTTAATTGGGACATGGAATGTAATTAATAAAGTTGTTGAGTTTAAATAATAATGTTGGAAGAGTGTGTAAGTTAATTTGTAAGGATGTGTAAGAAATATGTAAGAGTATGTAAGGCTGATTTTGGAAGGTCAAACACTCCATCTTTTATGAAATTCGAATTTGACCTTGGAGGCCAAATTTGGAGGCTTGTGGGACAAGTTAAACTTGTCCCACACCTCTTAAAATCATCCACCAACCATGCCTATGGTTTGGAGGTTAAATTTAGGCATTTTTAATGCTTTTTGAAGTGACAATTTGTAAGTTTTAATTGCACTTCCCTTACATATTTTTAATGCGGTCCTTTTGGAGTATGGGTTGAATTGGAGTATGTAAGTGATTTTGTCATGTTTAATTTATTGTGATTTGTTTGTTGATGTTGATTTCCTCTTGGGGATGAGGAAAAATGATGTGGCATCCCACTTGGATCCACATCATCCTCTCTCTTTCCTTTCCTATAAAAGTGAAGCTTCTTGCTCATTTGGAGGTTGTTGAAACTTTGCTCTTTCTTCTTTGGGGGTCAAATTTTATTGTTGTGGGAGTCTTGCTTGTGGGGAGAGTTTGAAAATTCATTTGCATACTTGGTGTTGCTGTTCTTGGACTACTTTTTGGTCATTGAAGAGCTTGTTATTTTGGACTGTATTTTTGAGCATTGAAGGAGCTTGTTGTTTTGGAAACAAACTCCATAATGGAGAGGTAGGATCTTGCCCTTTTTAAATGTTGTTTTCTCTTTCCTTGCATGAGAAAAATGGTGAATGTGTTGTGTATTGTTGGCTGGTTGGGTAGAATGCTTAGGGCATGGTGTAGGAGAAGGCTATGGGGATTTCATATGGGGGGGCATAAGGGATTGCCAATGGCACTGTGTTATTGAGGAGGGAGTTTTGGTTTTGGGATCCACCTTGGAAAAGAAACTTCTTGCATTTCTTACTATGGGGGGGGGCATAAGGGATAAACTTGGGGGGGGCATAAGGAGGGGTTGGGAGATATAAGGTTTATGGGTTTGATGTGTTTATTGGTGGTATGCATTTTGGTGGATGCCCAATTCCAAATTGGGAGGCATAAGGAGTTCCCCATAGTTCTTGCTCTTGTTGGCTTGCTTGATCAAGCCTATGTTCTGTGTGAATGATTTCAAATGTAGTTGTGAACTGTTGTCCTTGTTTGGAATGTGTATCTTATTAAGTTGTGCATGTGAAAAGAATGTTGCTTGTTATTGTAGAAGCCATTGTTGCCATGAGTTGTCTCTCATTCTTTATTTCAATATGGTTGGGGCTCGGGGGCCAATGAGGAAGGATGGCTTCTCCCTTCTCATTGGATGTCTTGGTTGGGTGGAGAGCGTTGCCTTTCCCCCTTCCTTGTTGTGATCAAAGTTGAAAAGATGGAGAAACTAGCATGTTGTTGTTTGGAGCAGGAACATATACAGTTTTGACAGTCCCAATCTTTTGAGAAACTCATTGTAACCTTTCCCACCTTGAGTGGATGAGTTGTATAATGTTTGTAATGTGAAGTTATTGTATTGATAATAGAGGTTTGAATTTGAATGGAGAAATGTAAGGAAATATATTTGTTCTCTGTTTTACAAAAGAATGTAAATGATTTTCTATGCTTAGTATTTTGTAATTTGAAACCAATTCAAATTCGAAAAGTGACAAGTTGCAAAAGTGTTATGGAATTATGAATAAAGAATTGAAGTAGTTTTCTAAATTGTATTGTATACAGGAATTGAATTGCTGTAAAAAAAAAGATATCTCTGGTTGGAAAAGAATAAGAAACAATGTTGTTTGGTTTATGTACTGTATTTGAATACAATGGAAAGTGATAAGTTGAAAAGAATGCATTGTTAATCATCAAAATATTTCTTTCCCTTCTTAAAAATGTATTGCACATTTGATTTGAATTATTGTTGAAACTTAATTGATTACTGTTTAAAAAGAAAAGAAAGAAGCATGCGTATGGAATGAAGATAGTGTTATATTAATTACAAAATTGTATATTGAAATTGAAATCAGAGATGCATTTCTATTTAGAATTGAATGGATGATCTAATAAGCATTGTATTTGACTAAATTAGAATCATATGCACATTCAAAAGACAAATTGCTAAATCAATTTAAAGACACAACTCACTGTTTTAAAACTTAAATCTGGCAATGCACATTTTAATTAAAATGAGCAGTTCAGACTTATACTCAACAATAAGTTATGAAATCTTGAAATTCATACTTAGGAAGACCTAAGGAACTCAAATTCAATATAACAGTTATGAAAGAACCTCCAAAACTTAATGAATTTCAAACGGGAACTTGCACAGTCGTTTTTCCGTCTATTGCCGGAAAAATGCAACCTCGAACAAATTGGACAATTTGACTTCACTAAAATACTCTAAACCCTCCCTAGACTGATCCTCCATGTCTGTTTGACATGTTGAGTGAAGGAGGAGTTCTAATTTTATCAAAATTATAAGTTGAAAAACTGCCAGTTCACATATTAAAAGCCTATAGATCGATTTCATAAAATTGACCCTTTAAACTTCATCAAATTTTAAAATTGATGACTCCTGTGCAAAGAGGGCATCGAGATATTTCCGAAAAGTCCTCGTTTTCCCAAATCTGACATTCCTATCAAAAGTTATGGCCATTTGAAGTTTTACTTCAATTTGGCATTCAAAAAAATAATACGATTTAATCTAACTATAGAAAAATTTAAATTTTGACCTTGGAAAGATTTCCCAAAAAGGTCCACAGCCCCCGCCATCCCACAACCAATTGGGCCTGCCACGTGGCACCCCAGGAGGGGCGGACTAATTTTTTTAAAACTTATTCCTTTGAAAAATTTTACTTGGGAAAAATTTTCATTTTCCCTCCGCCGGCCCATAGCCAATCAGAGGGCAACACGTGTCCTCTAAGGGTTGAGGCGGAGGCGCGGTTCATTTTAACTTTTTATCCCTTTGAAAAATTTTGGGAAAAATTTTCAGTTTGGCCCCGTGGCCCGCAGCCAATGAGAAGGTGCCACGTGGCACTTTGGGGGGTGGCAGCGGGTAGGGCGGAGCCCTTTGTTGTTTTGGGGTTTTCGGCCCTTGGAAAAATTATAAAATTTCTTCCACGGCCCACTTCTCCACCTCCCCCTCAGACTTGGTCCTTCCACGGGTGCGTGGACCCGCGTGCCCTCTTCTTCCTTTTCTTCCCTGTCGGGCGCAACGCGCCAAAATTCTCCGCCGCTCTGCCAAACTCCTCACCCCTTCTCCGTCGTGCGCCAAGGCTTGACACGTGTACACCCGGGGACCCACAGGGGTGGAATGTTTTGTGCCCTTGAGATTTGTGATGGGAAAATTTCCCTATGCCACCCCACGACCCACCAAGCCACCCAAGGCGCAATCCCCCTCCTCTTGCCACGTGTCCCTCTAGGGAAAAATTGCCCTAGAAACTCCGCCCACTCATAACTTGAGTTCTGTAAGGAGTTAGAAGGACTACTTTATATCACCGGAAAGGTGAGAAAATTTCCTATCCATTGGGAATGGTTTAGGGAAATTTTGGAAGTGTTTAGTAGGAGAAAAACCTAGTTGAAGTTCTGAGTCCATTAGAGAGCAGGCATGGGGGTAGATTACTCCCTGAACCTAAGCAAAATATGTAACCCTAAAATTGGAACTATGTGAACATGAAATGGGTTAATAATGGAAGCTTGTGTTTTGGGTAAATAGGATTTGTTCCAGAACCTTCCAGTAGTAAACTTGATGTCTTGCAACTTAGTTGTAGACTCTTCTAATAAAAAAAAATTATTCCATAATTTTCTAGCCAACCCTAGGTTGTTTCTTTGGTCTCAAGTGGTTGTTTAAATGGGCACTACAGTTTGGTATCAGAGCAGTGGTTCAAAGGCTTGGACCATTGGGCACACTAGAAAACTTGAGACATGAAAACTTAAACCTAGCACACTTGTAAATCAAGAAAACAACTTAGCAAGAATTTGTATGTTTTAGTAAACATGGAAGTTGTATAACTTAGCAAATGAACTGACTCTCACTTTTGTCTGTGCAGGAGGCATAGATGGAGAGAGAGGAACCTTCATAGAGACTCAGAACCACCACCACCACCGGATCAGGGTGTAGCAGCCATTCTACCTTAGATTCTACAGACCCTTCAGGATGTTAATGCCACTCTACGTGGAGGATTAGGTGGAGCACAGACAACTAGTCATGATAGAGCTCCTTCCATCGAGGGTCAGGTACCTCCTCGTTTTAGTGAGGAGCATAGAGGAGAGAAATCCCATGCAGAGTTAGCCAGAGTAGAGTCACCACCTAGGAGACAAGGGTGATGGAGTTCCAGAGCATAGAGAGAGGTCTCGGAGACCCTAGGCTTAGGGATGAGTGTACAGAGAGACCTAGAGGCCGACAGACCACAACAGTGGATCACATCAGGGAAATCCTGAAGCTTAGGCCCTCACATTACTTAGGTGATATAGGTGGATTTTAGGTAGAGGCCTAGCTAGTGAGCTTGAGTGGTTGCTTCAAGCTTTGTCCTTGTTCTAGCAACACGAAAGCTCGTGTTGTGATCCATCTACTGAGGGATGGAGAAAAAGTATGGTGGAGGATAGAGGAGTAGAAGCTCCATGTAGATTCAGAGACAGTGACTTGGGAGCTTGTTTGAGGAGAGATTCAGGAGCAGGTACTATCACAGAGGTTCATCCAATAGAGGATTGACAAGTTTCATGACCTCTGATAGGCTACCCTTTCAGTAGCAGAGTATGAGAGTAGATTTCTAGATCTACTTCAGTATGTAGAGTATATGTAGGATGAGCAGGTGTGGATTCATAGATTCATTTGGGGCATGAATTTGGATATTGGAGGTGTAGTATGATTCACTACCCATAGACTTTAGTGGAGGCCGTTGAGAAGGCCTATATTACAAAGGAGACTCAGGGTAAAACCAAGCAGGATAGAGACCGAGTCAGGAGCCACATTCAACAGATGTAGGATGGTAGATCGATAGGTTCAGCACCTCTTCCTCGTGGTGGTCAGCATTCAACAAAATCATCCTTTAGGCCACAGTAGTAGCAATAACAACAGCAGTCCTGCCCACCGTATAGACCTCCAAAGAGAGCTGATGCACAGAGAGGTTAGAGCATGGGGCCTCCTCCTAGGGGTCCCATCAGGACACTGGGTGGACCTAGAGTGCAGTTAGTTGGAGCTCTCCAGCAGAGGCCACAACAGACCACAGCTAGATCATCAGGATCCACACCACAGGCTTCTAGGGCACCTACTGGAGGTGTTGTTCCTTGGAGAGGATCAGGTGGTTGCTTTGGATGTGGAGTAGCTAGACATTTTTGGAGAGATTTCCCTCAGAACCCTAACAAGGGTAAGGCACTAGTTTCTGAGCTGATAGTTGGTGACATGGGACGTAGCCACATTATCTATGCAACTAGTTGAGAACCACCAGGTAGAGCACCAGAGCACAGTTATTGAGACCACAGGTAGCATTGGTGGTATTCCTACCTCTGTATTGTTTGATTCTGGTTCTTCTGATTCTTTCATTATACCATCTTTAGTAGAGCATGCAGGCTGGTCGCAGTTAGGCAGGGTCTTAGTTGGGATGTTCAGATGGATTCTGGAGACAAGATCTTTGTGGACTCCTTAGTTAAGTAGTGTGTAGTGGATTTGGGACCTTTCACCACTACCTCAGATCTCCGTTGTTCTTCCTTTGGGCTCGTATGGAGTCATTTTAGGTATGGATTGGCTAACTGCACATAGGGCCAGGATGGATTGTTATCATAAGACTATAGCTTGTGCCAATGATTTGGGAGTTGATTCGGTGATCTCGGGAGTCAGGAGACCCATTTCTATTCGCACCATTTTTGCTATGCAGCTTATGTGGTGTGTGCAACGGGGTTGTCAGATGTATGTTGTTACAGTTAGTTACAGGTCAGAGGATGGGTCTAGTGGACCATCACTAGATGACCGCGGTCATCCTATCTTAAGAGAGTTTTCTAATGTTTTTCCATGGGAGCTACCGGGGATGCCACCCCCACATGAGATTGATTTTCTTATAGAACTAGTCCCAGGAGTAGAGCCTATCTCATGGGAACCTTATCAGATGACCACCACAGAGCTCTGTGAGCTCAAGTTGCAGCTTCAGGGCCCTTTGGAGAAGGGCCTTATCCGTCCTAGTGTATCCCCTTGGGATGCACTGGTGATCTTTGTGAAGAAGAAGGATGGATCATTGCAGTTGTGTATTGATTATTGCCAGTTGAACAAGGGAACGATCAAGAATCATTATCCTCTTCCTCGTATCGATGACTTGTTTGATCAGATGAAGGGAGCCACAGTGTTCTCTAAGATTGATCTTAAGTCAGGCTACCATCAGTTGAGGATTTCGAAGGTGGACATTCATAAGACCAATTTTGTATGAGGTATGGGCACTATGAGTTCACAGTGGTACCTTTTGGTTTGACAAATGCCCTTGCAGTGTTCATGAGTTTGATGAATGGGGTATTCAGGACCTTCTTAGATCACTTCATGTTCTCATCTTCCTAGATGACATTTTGATATACTCACATACACGTGAGGAGCACGAGGTTCACCTTCAATAGGTTCTGCAGTGTTTTCATGAGTAGTAGTTTTATGGGTACTTGGAGAACTGTGCTTTCTTCAAGACAGAGGTGCAGTATTTGGGTCATATCATTTCCACGGAAGGTATCGCAGTCAATCCTTCCAAGATTAGGGCCATTCTGGATTGGCCAACACCCACTATAGTGACCGAGGTGTGTAGCTTCATGGGTTTATTAGGTTACTACCAAAGATTTGCTTAGGACTTTTCTCAGATTGTGCACCCTATCACTTCCCTTCAGAGGAAAGAGAACAAGTTTGTTTGGATGGATAGATGTGAGCAGGCCTTCAGGAAACTGAAGGAGTGCCTCACTACAACACCCATTCTTGTAGTACCAGATCCATAGGGTGAGTTCTTTGTTTACACAAATGCTTCTTTAGCAGGGCTTGGAGGTGTGTTGATGCAGGATGACATGGTTATAGCTTTTGAGTCTCGCAAACTCAAGGATCACGAGCTTAATTATCCTAACCATGATCTTGAGCTTACAAAAGTGGTGGATTCCTTGGTTATATGGAGACATTTTCTTCTTGGACGGAGATTCACACTCAGGACATATCATTTGAGTCTTTGCCACCTCTTCACGCAGCCCAATCTAAACGATCGTCAAAGGTTTGGATGGAGTTGCTTTGTGAGTATGACATGGAGATCGAGCATGTGAAGGGGAAAGAGAATGTGGATTTTGCCTACAATAACAATTTTCAGAGTTCTATAGGCATGGCTCCTTTTCAGGCATTATATGGTAGAGAATGTATGACACCCATTAGCTGGGATAGGTTAGAGGAAAGAGTATCCCTTGGACCAACTCTTTTGTAGGACATAGAGTAGCAGGTAGTGTTGATCAGCCAGAGATTGCAGGAGGCACAGGATAGACAGAAGAAGTTTGTGGATCAGCATAGGATTGAGTGTAGTTTTGATGTGGGCATGAAGGTGTTCCTTCGTGTTAGGCCACACAAGAGCCCTATCATATTATGGAAAAGGTTCTGAGTTATCTCCTAGATTCATTGGTCCTGTTTGAGATCTTGGAGCGTATAGGCCCTTTGGCTTACCATCTAGCATTACCACCCAGCTTGTCTCGCATACATGATGTGTTTCAGGTTTCTATCCTTAGGAGGTACATTGCAGATCCTTCACATGTGTTGGAATGGACATCATTGCAGGTGTAGGATCAGGGGCAGGTGATGGTGGAGCCTATCTGTATCATAGATCGTAGGACCCTAGGCCTTTGAGGTAGAGAGATTGATTAGGTACGGGTGCAGTGGGATAGATATGATGAGACTGCAGCCACTTGGGAGGATGCCATAGTATTATGAGTATAGTTTCCACATTTGTTCCAGTGACTTCCAGGAGGAAGTTGAGTCTAAGGGGAGGGGGATGTAGTGCCCACTTCCCTTTGACACTTTTCGATGCTGATTTTGATACTATTGATCATATTATGGACACTATTATGTTTTTTTTAGTATGATGGTTAGATGTTAGATCATGGATTAGTATTGATATGGATTCAGTTATTATGATTGATGATTACTAGAGACATTTTCTATATTTGGTTGATGATATACTGTTGTGACATGGATATATTATAGATGTTGATTTGGAATTATGATATTGGATATTTGAGTAGATCTGGTATGATAGATTTTGATGATGATATAGTTGATTTATTTAATTAAAAATGATAATGTTGAATTATTGATATTGTTTTGATCTGTGTGTTTAGATGATTTTAAGATATTGTTTATATCATTTTTGGATGTTCTGATATGGCCACAAGGCCGAAGGAGGTATTTGCATTTTGTAGGTTAAAAATCACAACAATGTCGAGGAACTGGAGACTAACCATATTGAAATTCCGGGTGAATTCAACAAGGTCACCATGGCAACTGTATTGTTTATGTGTGTTGTGTTTTGCTAGGAATTCCCATGGGGGAATTTCCATTATATGTGACCATGGGATATGTGTTTTATTTATGTGTTCCCTTTTATTATTGTTGTATGTATTTTTATTTGTAATGTGTTCTTTTTTTTTAATTAATTTAAATGTGATGGATTTAATGTGAGAGTCACATAGTTAACCTTTATTTAAATTTAATTGGGACATGGAATGTAATTAATAAAGTTGTTGAGTTTAAATAATAATGTTGAAAGAGTGTGTAAGTTAATTTGTAAGGATGTGTAAGAAATATGTATCAGTATGTAAGGCTGATTTTGGAAGGTCAAACACTCCATCTTTTATGAAATTCGAATTTGACCTTGGAGGCCAAATTTGGAGGCTTGTGGGACAAGTTAAACTTGTCCCACACCTCTTAAAATCATCCACCAACCATGCCTATGGTTTGGAGTTTAAATTTAGGTATTTTTAATGCTTTTTGAAGTGACAATTTGTAAGTTTTAATTGCACTTCCCTTACATATTTTTAATGCGGTCCTTTTGGAGTATGGGTTGAATTGGAGTATGTAAGTGATTTTGTCATGTTTAATTTATTGTGATTTGTTTGTTGATGTTGATTTCCTCTTGGGATGATGAAAAATGATGTGGCATCCCACTTGGATCCAAATCATCCTCTCTCTTTCCTTTCCTATAAAAGTGAAGCTTCTTGCTCATTTGGAGGTTGTTGAAACTTTGCTCTTTCTTCTTTGGGGGTCGAATTTTATTGATGTGGCAGTCTTGCTTGTGGGGAGAGTTTGAAAATTCATTTGATACTTGGTGTTGTTGTTCTTGGACTTATTTTTGGTCATTAAAGACCTTGTTGTTTTGGACTGTATTTTTGAGCATTGAAGGAGCTTTCTGTTTTGGAAACAAACTCCATAATGGAGAGGTAGGATCTTGCCCTTTTTAAATGTTATTTTCTCTTTCCTTGCATGAGAAAAATGGTGAATGTGTTGTGTATTCTTGGCTGGTTGGGTAGAATGCTTAGGGCATGGAGTAGGAGAAGGCTATGGGGATTTCATATGGGGGGCATAAGGGATTGCCAATGGCACAGTTTTACTGTGGAGGGAGTTTTGGTTTGGGATCCACCTTGGAAAAGAAACTGCTTGCATTTCTTACTATTAGGGGGGCATAAGGAGGGGTTGGGAGATATAAGGTTTATGGGGTTGATATGATTATTGGCGGTATGCATTTTGGTGGATGCCCAATTCCAAATTAGGAGGCATAAGGAGTTCCCCATAGTCCTTGCTCTTGTTGGCTTTCTTGATCAAGCCTATGTGTTGTATAAATTATTTCAAATGCAGTTGAGAACTGTTGTTTTATTTTGAACTGTGCATTCTGTTGATTGTATGCAATGTGAATGTTGCTTGTATGTGATAGAATCCTTTGTTGCCATGAGTTGTCTCTCATTCTTTATTTCAATATGGTTGGGGCTCGGGGGCCAATGATGAAGGAAAAATTCTCCCTTCTCATTGTATATCTTGGTTGGGTGGAGAGCGTTGCCTTCCCTCCTTCCTTGTTGTGATCAAAGTTGAAAAAATGGAGAAACTAGCATGCACTTTTCTGGAGCAGGAACATATACAATTTTGACAGTCTCAATCTTTTGAGAAAATCATTGTAACCTTTCCCACCTTGAGTGGATGAGTTGTATAATGTTTGTAATGTGAATTTATTGTATTGATAATAGAGGTTTGAATTTGAATGGAGAAATGTAAGGAAATATATTTGTTCTCTGTTTTACAAAAGAATGTAAATGATTTTCTATGCTTAGTATTTTGTAATTTGAAACCAATTCAAATGTGAAAAGTGACAAGCTGCAAAAGTGTTATGGAATTATGAATAAATAATTGAAGTAGTTTTCTATATTGTATTGTATACAGGAATTGAATTGCTGTAAAATAAAATAAAAAGATATCTCTGGTTGGAAAAGAATAAGAAAAAATGTTGTTTGGTTTATGTACTATATTTTAATACAATGGAAAGTGATAAGTTGAAAAGAATGCATTGTTAATCATCAAAAGATTTATTTCCCTTCTTAAAAATGTATTGCACATTTGATTTGAATTATTGTTGAAAATTAATTGATTACTATTTTAAAATAAAGGAAAGAAGCATGCGTATGGAATGAAGATAGTGTTATATTAATTACAAAATTGTATATTGAAATTGAAATCAGAGATGCATTTTTATTTAGAATTGAATGGATGATCTAATAAGCATTTAATTTGACTAAATTAGAATCATGTGCACATTCAAAAGACAAATTGCTAACTCAATTTAAAGACACAACTCACTGTTTTAAAACTTAAATCTGGCAATGCACATTTTAATTAAAATGAGTAGTTCAGACTTATACTCAACAATAAGTTATGAAATATTCAAATTCATAATTAGGAAGACCTAAGGAACTCAAATTCAATATAACAGTTATGAAAGACCCTACAAAACTTAATGAATTTCAAACGGGAACTTGCACAGTCATTTTTCCGTCTATTGCCGGAAGAATACAACCTCAATCAAATTGGACAATTTTACTTCACTAAAATACTCTAAAAACTCGCTAGATTGATCCTCTGTGTCTATTTGACATGTTGAGTGAAGGAGGAGTTCTAATTTTATCAAAATTATAAGTTGAAAAACTACCAGTTCACATATTAAAAGCTTGCATATCGATTTTATAAAATTTACCATTTAAAATTCATCAAATCCTAAAATTGATGATTCATGTGCAAATAGGGCATCTAGAGCTTTCCGAAAAGTCCTTGTTTTCCCAAATCTGACATTCCTATCAAAAGTTATGGCCATTTGAAGTTTTAGTTCAATTTGGCATTCAAAAAATAATAATACGATTTAATCTAACTATAGAAAAATTTAAATTTCGACCTTGGAAAGATTTCCCAAAAAGGTCCAAAGCCCCCACCATCCTACAACCAATCAGGCCCACCACATGGCACCCCAGGAGGGACAGGTTAATTTTTTTTAAACTTATTCCTTTGAAAAATTTTACTTGGGAAAAAATTTCATTTTCCCTCCACCGGCCTGCAGCATATCAGAGGGTGACACGTGTCCTCTAAGGGCTGAGGCGGAGGTGTGGTTCATTTTAAATTTTATCCCTTTGAAAAATTTTAGGAAAAAATTTCATTTTGACCCTGTTTCCTGCAGCCAATGAGAAGGTGCCACGTGACACTTTGGGGGGTGGCAGCGGGTAGGGCGGAGCGCTTTGTTGTTTTGGGGTTTTCAGCCCTTGGAAAAATTATAAAATTTCTTCCATATCCCGCTTCTCCGCCTCCCCCTCAAACTTGGTCCTTTTGCAGGTGCATGGACCCACGCACCCTCTTCTTCCTTTTTTTCCCTGTCGGGCACAACGCGTTAAAATTCTCCACCGCTCCGCCAAACTCCTCACCCATTCTCCGTCGTGCACCCAGGCTCGACACATGTACACCCGGGGACCCGCGGGGGCGCGGAATGTTTTGTTCCCTTGAGCTTTGTGATGGGAAAAATTCTCTATTCTGCCCCACAACCCACCAAGCCACCAAAGGCGCGATCCCCATCCTCTTGCCACGTGTCCCTCTAGGGAAAAATTTCCCTAGAAATTCCGCCCACTCATAACTTGAGTTCTGTAAGGAGCTAGAAGGACTACTTTATATCACCGGAAATGTGAGAAAAATTCCTATCCATTGGGAATGGTTTAGGGAAATTTTGGAAGTGTTTACTAGGATAAAAACCTAGTTGAAGTTCGGAGTCCGTTAGAGAGCAGACATGAGGGTAGATTACTCCCTGAACCTAAGAAAAATATGTAACCCTAAAATTGGAACTATGTGAACATGAAATGGGTTAATAATGGAATCTTGTGTTTTGGGTAAATAGGATTTTTTCTAAAACCCACCAGCAGTAAATGGATGTATTGCAACTTAGTTGTAGACTCTTCTAATAAAATAAATTATTCTATAATTTTCTAGCCAACCCTAGGTTGTTTCTTTGGTCTCAAGTGGTTGTTTAAACGGGCACTACAAAATGGCTTTCAGGACTGATGAGGGCCAATATGAGTTTTTGGTAACTCCTTTTGGTCTTACAAATGCTCCCTTAACATTTCAAATCTTATTGAACACTATTTTTAGGCCATTTTAAAGGAAATATGTATTAGTTTTATTTGATGACATATTGATTTATAGTAAGACATGGGAAGAACACTTGCAACGTGTACATAAAGTGTTAGAATTTTTGGAGAAACATAAGCTCTATGAAATCTATCCAAATGTTCTTTTTGTGTATAATAGGTAGAGTACTTGGATCACATTATATCCCGTGAAGGTGTCAAAGTTTATCCTCATAATATCAAAGCTATGGTGGAATGACCAAGGCCCAAAACTCTCAAAAATCTCTAAGGGTTCCTAGGACTAACAAGGTACTACAGAAGATTTGTGAGGGAATATGGTAGAATCACGACTCCACTCACTACATTGCTAAAGAAATATGTCTTCCATTAGATAGACGTAACCACTAAATCCTTTGAGCAATTGAAGGAAGCCATGTGCACCACCCTAGTTCTAGCTACTCCCAACTTCTCAAAAACCTTAATTATTGAATGTGACACTCTAGGATCAAGATTGAGATCAGTTCTAATGCATGAAGGAAGACCAATTACATTTGAGAGTTTTCAATTCAAAGGAAAATATCTACTCAAACCTGTCTATGAGAAATAAATGATGGCTATTCTTCATGCAGTCAAGCAATGGAGGCCCTATCTAATGGGTAGACACTTCAAGGTAAAAGTTGATCATGATAGTCTCAAATAATTTTTGAAGTAAAGGTTATCATTTGAGGAACAACAAAAGTGGGTAACAAAAATGTTGGGTTATGATTTTTAAATCATATACAAAAAGGGTAAATAAAATGTAGTATTCGATGTGTTATCCATAAGGGATACATCTGTAGATGCCTTACTATGTGTAATTTCCGTATTAAAGGTCGATTGGGTGGATGAAGCAAGATTGGAATGGGAGTAGGAAAAGGATACACAATCTCTAATACAGAATATCAAGCAAGGATCTATAACATCTAACAAATTTGAGTGGAAAGGTAATGCCCTATGCTACAAGGACATGTTATTCTTATGTAAATATTATGAGTTAAAGCATAATATTATTGCAGAGTTACATGTAATCACTGTTGGAGGACACTCTAGGTTTTTTAATACATATTATAGAATAAAAAGAGAATTATTTTGCGAAGGACTTAAGGGGGATTTACAAAATTTTGTATTAGAGTGCTTGGTGTGCCAACAAAACAAAGGTGAAACCATTAAGACAATAGGTCTATCATAACCATTAACAATTCCTAGCTAGAGATGGGAGGAGGTCTCCATGAATTTCATCACAGGACTGAATTGTTTAGAGGGTAAGAATGTTATTTTGGTGATTTTGGATAGGATCACAAAATATGCCCATTTTTGTGCCTTGTCACATCTGTTTGCAGCCAGTATAGTTGCCGCTATTTTTTGGAGACAATTCAAAGGCTACATGGAACCCCAAATATAATTGTAAGTGATCATGATCCTATTTTTATAAGTAATTTTTTGATAGAATTATTTTCATGTTTGGGTACTTAGCTAGCTCACAGTTCATCTTACCATCCTCAAAATGACTTATATTAGGATATAAGTAGCTAACTTATGGCTTACCATATCATTTTACTATATCATTTATACTTTCTCATGCTTTGTAGGTTGGCCTTGGTGAGTTCCATAACATATGAATAGTATATATAGGGGATTGTAGGTAGTAGTTCATGATCATTCGAGCATTTGAGTCTTATTATATGGTTGAGAGGTTTCCCCCTCAAAGTGGCAAACTATTTTAATTACATATTGAGATCATTTATTTGCAATATTGTGTTCTTTGGTGTTCAATTTAGGCTCATAATCTAAATTATACAAGTAATTTCATTACATTCCTCTAAGTCCATATTGTCCAAGTTGTTCAATTTTTGTAAGGAGTGCAAAAATGGGTAACAAGGTCATCAGAGGCCAATTTCAATCTTCAACTTCTTCAACGTGGATCTTCATCAAAGGTAGATACATCTTTATCCATGCTTTGTAACATCTCTTATTTCTTCTCATCTTTCATTCTTTCTCCTCTTCTCTCCCCTTGTTTCTAATTATTCGCTATGAGAAATCATGACGTTTGTCTTATTCATTTAAATATGAAAATAGTGGACATTTTAATAAGTCTCCCTTAATTAATAAAATGGTGCTTAATTTCATTCCTAATGATTCAAAAATTCATATATTGTGGAAGGACAAATGAAAATTTTTTGTGGGGCACAGGTGAATAGCCTTCTCAAAATATATATATTGTAATGACTTCCCTATTCTTAAGGGTTTTCAATTTTGTATGCTTTAGAGTAGATAAATACTTGTGAAAAATAAAAATAGATAGAAAATTTCCTCTATTCTTGTTCCTATATATACTTCCATTCTTCAACATGTACAAATTTTCCAAAATATCAATGAAGAAGAAATGAGTTTCTAAATTTTCTTGATGAGAGAATTAATGATCTTGTTTTAACGATACGTTGCGTACGTATGAGCAAAAAAAATAAGGTAAATGTGAGGAGGAATACCTATGAAATGAAGGTGGAAGGTAGAATGTGCGCATTCTGATTTCCCAATCCAATGTTGATTGCAAGAACTTCCTTTTTGCTAGGAGGAACTACCTGTGAATGTAAAACAAGACCACAAGAAGAATATTAAACAATATATGTCAGTGGACTGCCTAGCGTATGCTAGATCTAGGAAGTGTGATACTTCCTAGATGGTTGTCAATCCACTATTTATCAAATAAATGAACATAAATGCAAGAAATAGAGGTCCTATTGCTAACAAGTTGATTTTGGTATCTCAAGTTATCAACAATATATTAGATTAAGTCAAATATTACAATAAAAAATTAGATCTAACTAAGGTTGGTTATGTTTCAGGTTGGGTAGGTAGCCAAGGTGATTAGAACAATTCAGGATCAAGGTTTTGGGTGGTTTTGGGTTATTTGGGTGAAGGTTATAAGGTCACTGTTATAGGAAGGATTACCAGTTACAGAGACCGGTGTCGGTGTGGGTATGACCGATGTTGATCAAGGGTGACTGGTATCGGTCACTGTAGAAAATCACATAAGGTCAGAAATAGGTGTTCAAGCCTTTTATAACTTCACAGGAACCAAAGAGAGTGTGTCTAGGATTAATAGGTGTAGGAAAAGGGGTTAAGAAGGTTTGAATGGAGTTTGGTAAGGATTTTGTAATATTTTGGGATGGGTTTTGGTCTGACTAATATGGATTGGGTTATTATCAATATGACCAATGATGGTGTGGGGATGACTGATGTCGGTCAAGGGTGACCGATATCAGTCACTGTGGAAAAGGACTGAACATGGCAATGGAGGTTTTGGTATTCTTTAAGGTTATACATAGGACCTTAGAGGTGTTGAATGTGGTTGTAGGGAATAAGTAAGGCCTCAGAGGTTTAATGGTAAAGGGTTTTAGGGAGGTGAGAAGGAAAATGGGTAGCTTGTTTGGAAAATGAAGGTGTGAGATAATTGGGAGATGAGTAACACAGAGAAAAAATGAATGGAAATACAATATTTGAACAAACAAGAGTAAAAGGAATTCTACTTACTCAATGTCTCATGCTTATAGGTTTTGAACAAATGATGGTGAAGTGCTGAGGATTTTTGGTAGAGCCCAAATATTATGTGAATGGTGGTGCTTCCCAGAATGCTCCTGTGAATGCCAACACTTTCAGATGAGAATCCAATGCTTGTTTGGCCTCTGGCTGGGTATACTTTTGTCTTCTATATATGTGAGAGAACCCTAGTTCAAGCTTGCATGTAGATCTTTCTCCAAAACTTGAAATTTTTCCAACCCCTGGAACAAGGTTACCAAAAATAATATATGGTAACCGATGATGGTTAGGGTGACCAGTGTCAATTTAGGGTAAACTAGCATCACTTACAGAAGGAAATCCTAGGTTTTCCAAAATAACAGATCTTGATAATATTTTGGCGAGTTCTGCCCATTGGTCCATGGTCTAAAATGATATTTTCCACTTAAGTAAGTGGGCATGCTATTAGAGAAAGAATAGGCATCTAATGTTAGGGTTAAACTAAGTCTTAGTTAGTTTAGGTAAGTAGAGATTGAGTTTTAGTTAAAATGAACATGCTAAGAATAGGTTCATGATGAGGTGTCTAGGTGATGTGGCTGGGTGAGGTGGTCAAGTGAGGATGTTAATTAAATTAATTAAAGTAATTAATTCAATTAATCATGTGCACTATGGGATATGAATATGTAAGGTATGGTTAATTTAATTAACAAGGTTATAAGGGTGGTATGACCTAATTTTGGTGTCTACATTTTTCCCCTTTTTTATCACGTAGCTTGTATTGGTAAGAGATGTTGAAAAAAAAAGAAAATGATTGCCCCATGTGTGGATGAAGGTGATCCCCCTCAAACCAGGAACTGATGAAGTGTTATATGGAATTAGTGAGTGGTTTGATAAATGTGTAGTTGGTGTGAGTTAAGGTAGGTGGGGAAGAGTATGGGTACTTTGGGAAAGGGTAATGGTCAACTCAGGTAATAGGTAATAGGCCGGGGTCAAATTGGGTAATGGGTAATGGAAATCAAATGCACGCACATATATAGACTGCAACACGGTACTAGGTTGAAGAGCTTGCAAACTCTATATCATCCAAGGTCAATAGGTTTATCCCAACAAGGTTGAAGTGATTCAGGTATCCAAGGTATAGGATATGGTCTAGAAACACAACATAGTCAGGTGCAGGAATGCTTAGGTATGTTCTGGTACACCAAAGGTTGGGTCAGGATAAACAACATGGTAATAGGAAAGGTAAGGTCATTAGGCCAAAACATAACATGGAGTAATGGCACACGCAAGGTATAGGGAGTACACAAGGTTCAAAAGGTCACAAAATAGGTCAGGTCAAGTAGTAAATAGGTCATGGCACGGGTAAGGCCAAGGTATAGGTAAAATAACAAATCCCTAAACACAATTAAGGAAATGTAGGGTAGTTTGGGTTTTTAGGTAGGTTGGAATAAGTGTGGGTAAGGGTCAAAGGGTATCTAGCAATAATGAGTTGAGGTCAAAATGGGAAAAATGGGGTCAAATGGTAATGGACAGGTGAATCAATGCCAGTTATAAAGTAACCAGACAATGGTTTGGTATGACCGATGTTGGTCATGTCGATTTAGGGTTAAAAAGGAAAAATCCATTTTTACGGATCACATTTTAACTTTTGCTCATTTGTAGAAAATGACCGAGTGGTTGTGCCTAGATGGAAATGACAGGATGAGGTGAATAGCTTGATTTGGTGAGCCTCATAGTGGGTGATTGGCATTTGATTGGTGGGTCTACGAGATTGGTTCGAGTGATTGGATTTGTAAGGAGATTTGAGGTAGATTTGTGTCATGGAAGAGGTGGGAGAGGGTTTCAGGTGGGCCACTGGTGTAGTGGCCATATGTACCACCATGTAGATGACACCGAGATGAGGTAGGAATCGATCTGATTCCATTCTTTTAGTTGAAAGTAAAGTGTTGAAATCAGTTTGGATTTTTAAAAATTGGGTGGGAGTCTTATTTTGAATTTGTAGGTAAAATGAATTAAATGAGGGAGGGGAAGGTCCAATGTAGCTGTAAATAGGGGTGGGAATGAAGTTAGGTTAGGTTTGGGTAGGGTAGAGTAGGTGTGTAGGTTGTTTTTAGGGATTTTGGTAAATGGGGGGGTTTTAATTTGGGCATCGCACAGAGACCGATGTCGGTCTAAGGGTGGCTGACATCAGTTTACTTTAGCTGGCCATCATTGGTCTGTCTTAGGTGACCGACATCGGTTAAATTGAATCGATGTCAGTTAAGGATAACTGGTGATGGTCAGGGTGATTGGTGCACTAGTTAGGGTGGATGAGAAATAGGGGTAAGAAAGGTTAGGTGGGAAAGAAAATAGGTGAAAAGGGGAGAAGGGAGGGTACATGTAGAGAGATGGGGATAGAATGTTAGCATTGGGATAAAGGATAGGTAAGTAGGTGAAATGATGTTTTTAGAATGGTGAGTCATGATTGAAATGGGTAGGAGGATGGTAGGTGAATTAGGTAAATGGGGTGAGTAGGATTGGTGTGGTTGGGTATGGTTTGGGGGGTTAATATATAAGTGAAGGTTGTCAGGTTGTAATAATGTTGTGGTTTTGTTGGATGCAGGCTAGGGACCAGCTACGGATGCAGGATAGAGTACCACCTCTATTGATAGCGATATGGCGAAGTGTGACCACAGAGGAGTGGAGGCACATGACATATGTTGGATTGATGCTAAGTCATGTAGCTGAGATCTAAGTTTGATGGTCACACTCATCGATAGATGGGATTCAACGACTAATATGTTTCACTTACCGACGGGTGAGATCACTATCACCTTGGAGGATGTATACAGGATCCTGCGGCTACCAATAGTTGGGGAGAAGGTTTATTCTATTATGTTGGAGGCATCAGAGGAGCCGATAGTGGCTATTTTTGGAGAGGTGATGGGAGAGTTGAGGTACCATAGTGTGAGTAAGCTATGGAGATATGTATGCAACCCATCCTCAGGAGATGAGGTTGGTGGTTTTACTGATGGAGGTGGTATGTTGGTTTTCCTTGCCAGATGTGGAGGGTGGGAGATTCCCATGAGCACTGATGGGGTTTCTCTAGGACATGATGGAGGAGCATGTCTGTTTTTCCTGGGCACCGTCATTCTTGGTGTAGCTATATAGAGAGTTGTGGGCCTATGGGAGGTTACAGAGGTTCACTTTATGTTGTACCTTCCTTCTACATTATTGGGCATACAAGCACATCGTATGTGTATGTCTAGTTGGCTTTCCCTGACAGGATTAGTTTGGGGGTGGTTTGGTCAAGGTTGGTTACAAGTGATGGGTACCACTTGGTGGAAAACATAGGGTGACGAGGGTCCACACACAATGTTGCACATTACAGGTGAGTGATGGAGGGGTTGTCTAGGGTTGATATTGTTTGGAGACCGTATGTTGACTTTCCTTCATACAGGCACATGGCAATGGAGTTGGAGGAGTTAAATCTGCTGAGGTGGATAGAGGGGCATCGTGCCAGTGAGCATGAGATGATACCTGGATAGGGTCAGACGGTAGTTTGGGCTGCCACAGGATGTGCCTCCACCATTCCCACAGTATAGGAGAGATGACGTGGAGAGGCCTATGTCTCCACCATGACCGAATGTGCCGACATGGTAGGAGGAACAAGCAGTGGATAGGTAGATCGATGATACCAGGGTTATATATAGATACAGGCATTGGTGGATGACATAGCTACGGGTGCCACCACCAAGGCCAGGGAAATTAACTTAGCTACTATCACAGTACAACATGGGATACCTTGCAGGGATCAAGTGGAAACCCTTCAAACACAACTTAGAGTATTACAGGGGAAAATCATAGGTTCACGAGGCACATAGGCATAGTGGTAGCCCTACAAGCCCATGATGCATAGGGAGATGTTCCCACACAGGGTGGTGATGGAGATGGGGGATAAGTAGCCACCTTATAGGCATAGATAGTATGTTTACAGGGCCAAATGGCCACTTCACAGGCTCATATTATGGCCCTATAGGCCTAGGTCACAGCGCAGGAACCTACCACAGGCTCAGAGGTAGAAGGGTCCCATATTACAGGCAGTAGTGGGACAGGGTCCCATGGTATATGGAGGAGGATAGGGTACACAGGTATAGGGTCCTGAGGCCAGCCCTAGAAAGATAGAGCTTACAAGTTGTTGTGAGGCCTATGGCACCACCTTAGATGATGTCAATGGTGAGGTTCAGGGATGCCCTGAATGAGGTGTAATATTACTAGGATCACCTGATGACCACAGGGATAGATGTCCATTCCTATGCTGAGTATAGGGCACAATAAAAAAGTGAGAGGACAAGCTCTCACACTCATATATTTGAGAGAATACAGGGGGTTGGGGAGCCCAGAGACAGGTTCAGAGTGAGGCCATGAGTTCAAGAAGACCAGACCCAACTTTAGGCCAGGCGGAGATGAGACTGAGACCCATGTGAGGTGGAGAGATGTTGGTAAGGGTGCCAAATAGGCCGAGAGGAGGAGACAGATGAGATAGGATAGATATCAGTTGGGGTGACAATTAGTCACCATATATGCTCAGTGTATAATTTTGGCATATACCAGCCTATGTGCTGAATGATAGTGAGGATGTACATGAGAATTTTTGAGATTTTGATTATTATATCCTGCATACCTACGTGAGGATGTACATGATAGTTTTTGAGATTATATTTGTAGATACTTGTATTGATTTTGTACCTATGTACATATGTATGGATACACAAACTTTTCCAGTTATATAGATGATTTATTGGATGGATGATATATCTATGTTTTTAATTTCCATTGTTATTGTGTATGTGATGGAAACTAGGTAATTTAGGCATGATGGAGTCAAGGTTATGTAGGCATGATTGAGTTTAGGTTGGTTTAGGCATGATTGAGTCAGGTCAGTTTAGGCATGGTGAATTTAGGTCATTTAGGCATGATTGATTTTAGGTCATTTAGGCATGGTTGAGTTTAGGTCATTTAGGCATGGTTGAGTCAGGTATAGGTATGGTGGATTCTTGGTCATTTAAGCATGGTTTGGTCATGGTGTTGCATTTGATTTAATTTCCAAGTTTTTGTTTTTATGGAAAATAAATAATGATGTATGGTATGGTGATGTTATAAAATGGTAGGTATGTATGTTTTTATGATTGTTTAATTTCCAAGCTTTGTGTAAAATGGAAACTAACTAAGGTAGAATGTGAATAGAAAAATGGGGGAAAATTGGTTAGGGTAAAGAGTGTCTGAGATAACCTTCAAGGGCTCCATGCCCTTGGAGTGCTTCCTACATAGCCCCGGTGAAAAGGGGCCTCAGGACTATGTAGTTATCTCGTAAGCTAGGGAAGAATATGGTGAGGTAGAGGAATGGGTGGGTAGGTTTTAGGGATGATTGAGTCTAGGTCATTTGGCATGGTTAATTCTAGGTCAGTTAGGCATGGTTGAGTCTAGGTCAGTTAGGCATGGTTGATTTTAGGTTAGTTAGGCATGGTGACATTGGTGAAAGATGAATTCTTAAAGTGTAGGTGTCGATGGTTTAGTCCTGTATAGGAAAATCAACAAGTGATGAAGAAGGTAAATGGTAAGAGGTGACAAGAGGAAACACCTACTTGATAAGAACCATAAATATTTTATCATACCAAAGATGGGCTTATGAACATAAGACCCTAAAGGTGTTGCATGATTAGCTATTCAAAGGGTGAAGAAAGTCACATGATCCAAAAATGTCATGTTTACGGAAAGTCCCTTGAGAAGGTAGGAAATTAGGGTGAAAAGGCAATGAGGTGAAAATGGTTGGTTTATAGCGTAACTTGGTGTAAGACAACATGCCTACTTGGCAAGAGACCTAAGATCAAAATAGGAAAGTCCATGAATTTTTTATTTATCATTTTCTTCTTTTGGATTTTATTTTGATAGACTGATCGATGCAGGAAGTCTATATAGGATGAGTATATTATCTCCTTGAGGTCTTCGTGAAGCTAATTGATGTGGTAATCTTCTGAATATTATATATATATATTGCAAGAATAGTCTTCTTTTGATGATAGACTAAAGTACAATATGGCTAGCTTTATATAGCTATCCTTCGAGGGAGCAATCTGTTTATAGTAGCAAGATAGAGAGAAGAGATGTCCTTTTTGAGGGAGTCATATTTTTGCTAGAAGTTTGACTCAAGGAGTTGAATCCAATTTTCTTTTGGAATTTTAAGTCATGGACAAGACTATAACGAAAAATTAGGTCCTCGTTTAGGAGACAAAATGAGAGCATACAAAGGTTAAATATGATGGAGAGGTTTGGAGTGATGAATGACCATGGGATTCCATCTTGAAAAATATGAAAATTATCCATGAGAATCATGCCATGAGTAGAGCCATGGTACTCATATTGAAGATAAGGATGAAAAGGGGGATGAAAAACCATATGATTCTTGTTTAATCATTGATCCTCGTAATGGGTAACATGGCAAGTGAATGATGCTCAAGGGATGAGAATTTGATAAATAGAAGGTGATGTAGGACTTGATTCAATAATAGAATGGTCGAAGATGCAAAGCAATGAAGGGGCTCAAGTTTGGGTTTACCTTTGAGTGAAGATAAATGATAAGCACCTGATCCATAGGTATGAGTAACAATATAGGGTCCCAGCCAATTAGGAGCAAACTTGCCTCATTTACTTTTTTCTTCTTTGGTTACATGTTGATTTTCTTCTAGGATGAGGTCACCGACCTGGAAGGTTTGCTCATGGACAAATTTTTCATAGGCACATTTGATACTTTTTTGGTAGATTTGGAGATGATCAAGAGCATTAAGATGATGTCCATCTAATAACTCAAGTTGTGCCAAATGGTCCTGGCGAAAGTCATCATCGTTGAGCATGTCTTGGAGTGAGATACAAAGATATGAAATTTGGACTTAAAAGAGGCAAGACAACCTCAATACCATAGACCAGAGAGAAAGGTGTGGCAGTATTCGAAGTGTGAATACTAGTGCAATAAGCCCACAAGGTGAAAGTAATGTGTGTATACCAATCCTTCCCAGTATCGTCAACTACTTTCATAAAAAAAATTGTTCAAGGTTTTATTGGTTGATTCTACTTGGACATTTATTTGTGGGTAGTAAGGTGAAGATAAACTGATTTAAATTCCAAAGGCGATCACAGAGTTTTTGTAGGGTTTTATTTTTATTCTATTTTCTCCGTTATCAGTTATGAGGGGAGTGAGGGACACCACAGTGAAAAATAATGTGATGGTTGATGAATTCACAAATTTTCTCAGCTTTTGTAGTGATGAGGGGGAATGGATTCTACCCATTTAGTGTAGTATTTAGTAGTGGTTATAATCCATTGATGGCATTGTGAAGAATGAGGATTGATCTCTCCGACAAGATCCAAACCCCATTGAGAGAAAGGAAAAAGGTCTCGTGTGACTTGTAAGACATGACCAGGTGTGTGATGAAGATTAGCATGCTGCTGACATTTCACACAATGTTTGAAATAGTCACAATATTCACAGTTGAGGGTGGGACAATAATAGCCCAGGTGAAGGATGCGTTTAGCGACAACTAGGCCACTAAAGTGACCTCCACAAATTTTGTCATGAAATTCCTTGATGGTATAAGGAATCTCATAACTTGTAAGGCATCATAAGAGAATACCATCAAAGCCATGTTTATAAAGAAGACCACCCATGATGACATAGTGAGAGACACTTTTGAGAAAGGAATGTTTTCCATTACGAGTAAGATCTGGAGGCTGAATGGAAAGGGAAAGGTATTCCTGCAAACTATTTATAACAAAGGTCACATGCATTAGGTGCAAAAAGTTCTGATGGAGTTTACATCTCAAGATAAATAAGAAGGTGATTGCAACCTTTGTATTGTGACAAATATTTTGGATTCGAGCAGGTGAAGCAGGTATCTAAGAAGCCAGGAAGGCCATGGTATCCACAAATTTGTTAGTAGAACATGGGGTGGTTTGAAGTTCATAACAATCAAAGGTAGTTGAAGTTACGTCGACATGGTATTTATACTTTTGGAGTATTTTGTTATGACACTAGTATATACCATTGAATTGATTTTCAACAAGTTGAGAGTTAAAAAATATATTAATTGATTTGACATCTAGGGAGATGGTTGTTTGGAGACCTAGTATGAGTTCTTCATATTTGGCAATATTATTAGTACAATCAAAATCTAGTTTGAAAGATAAAGGCATAGGTTCACCATCAAGAGGAATGAGGATAACGCCTACACCACCCCCACATTGACACTTGGAACCGTCAAAATATAAGGTCATTTGCTAAATTGTATCATCCAAAGAGAGGGTAGAAATGGATTCATCTGGGAAATCAAAGTTAGAGGATTGATTTCCGGAGAGGGGTGCATCTGCAAGTTGGTCAGCAATGGTTTGGCCCTTGATAAATTTTTGAATGGATGAATCCGAGGTCCAGGTTGGTAAGAAGCATGAGCCAATGCACAACATGCTGATGTTGGTAGGGTTAGGCATACATGTAATGTAAGGGGTCAGTATTGGTGATGACAAAGGTTTTGTGATTGAGTAGGTAATGATGAATTTTAGTGGTGACAAAAAACTAAGGCTAAGTAGATTTTTTTAGCATGTGTGTACCTTGTTTTGTAGTCCAAAAGGGTATGGCTTATGTAATAAATTTCTTGTCTCTCTGTGTTTCTTGTCATGATGAGCAAGCATGACACCTAAGGAATGATCAGTAGCAGAAATGTATAGGTAAAAGGGTTGGTCATCTTTAGGAGGAATGAGCACTGGTGGTTGGAGAAGGTATTATTTTAAGGCGCCAAAGGATTTGTGGCATTCATCATCCCATTTGAAGGAGTCATCCTTTTTTAGGAGATGGTGAAATGGTTGGCAGTGGTTCAGAAAGATGTGAAATAAAATGAAAAATAGATTGCAACTTGCCTTGCAAAATACAAAGTTGGTGAAGGTTAGTAGGTGGAGGATATTTGAGAATATCCTTTCTTTTAGTGGGATCAACTTCTATTCCACACAAAGAAATGATGAAACCAAGAAGCTTTCCTAAGAGCACCACAAAGACATACTTCTTAGGTTGAAGGTGAACACAATACTTGATGAGGTGGTCAAAGATGACCTTAAGGACTATAAGGTGTTTGGACCGATGTTTGGATTTATCCAGAAGGTCCTCTACGTAATCTTCTAATATGGGATGCATTATTTCATGGAAGATATAAGTCATAGCCCTCTGATATGCAGCACCGACATTTTAAGGCCAAAAGGTATGACTCATAGTAGAAGGTCCCCCAAGGAGTGATGAAGGTGGTTTTGTGTTGATCTTCCAGGGTGAATAATATTTGATTATAACCCGAGAAACTATCCATGAGTGATAACATCTCATGACCAGCGGTGAGATCAACTAGTTGGTGAATACGTGGTAGAGGAAAGTCATCTTTGGGGAAAAATAAGTTGAGGTCATAGAAATCTGTGCAAATGTGAAGTCCCCCTGTCACTTTTGTGATAGGAACGATGTTATAAATCCATTAAGGATAGTAAATGGGTAGGATGAAGGAAACCAAGAGAAGGTACTAAATTTCTTCTTTGACAAGAAGGGCAATGCGAGGATGCATTTTCTGTAGCTTCTATTTTATGAGCTTAGCTTAAGGAATGATTACGATATTGTGGACCACAATTTTTGTGTCAATACTGGGTGAATCAACATAGGACCAAGCAAAAGCATTGTTATGATCCTAAAGGAAAGAAGTAAAATCTTCTTGTTCAACACCATCTAAAGATTGGCCTATCTTTAGAATGTGCGGTCATCCTGAGTGTTAATATTGAATTCAATAGCCGATTCATTTTACATGGTTTGTGTATCAGAAGGAAATGACCGGTGAATATAATAATCCTCCAAACCAAGGTAGGTGATGATAGACTCACCATCTTGACATTAAATGATGTTAATGGATTATGTATCATCATTGATCATGTTAGGATACAAGAATGGAAGAGAAGAGGGAGCCTCACCATCATGTTGATAAGTCAAAGGTCCCAAGGAAATGGTGTTCAAGAAAAAAAATGTTTGGAGGAATGGATTCTGGATCCATAGACTCCATGGGTGAGGGTGGTGACATTAGTGGATAGGGTGGAGAAGGTTTTTCATCGTGAATGAGTTCAACACGAGCCTTCTTGGAGGATATTTTGGCAAATCCGATACCACTGTGGTTGTTGTGTTTATGGGTAGTACATGAAATGATGGTATGATGACCTTATTCATAAAATTCAAAGCTAAAACATTTCCATGCGCAGCAGTGAAGGAAAGTGTGGGTGAAGTGGTGGTTAGTGAGAGATTGGAGTTTAGATGAAAATGGTCATGTTTGGGATGGAAGTTTAGGTGAATAGGTGGAAGTATCAAGTACCCCATATGTTAAGGTTGTGCAAAAGTGGGGAGGACCATAAGGGAAGACCTATCCTATGTGATAGTCATAACGAGGATGTTGGCGTAGGTTACTGTACTCTTGTGGAGTAATGAATGTGTTTATATTGTAAGGTGGTACTCCCCCAGAGTGAGGCATTGAAAAACACCATATAAGGGATCGGTAGTATATATGTGGGAAGTGGGAATAGATGAATTACTAGGCGATTGGGCATGAGGGGTATCGGTTGGTTGGAAGTAGATGGGCTAGCTGTAGAGGCTGTGGAAGTAGTAGGAATAGAATATTTTGGAGTAGGAGAGGTAGCGTCAACATTGGTGGATGAGGTATTGGGTAAAGGAGAAGTGGTGGTAGTGGTAGATTCCTTAACTCATACAAGGACATTGTTAGGATGGTACAACATGTTAAAGGTTTTTAATGGTGACAGGTCAGCTGGGATGGTATAGTTGTGTCCTTCATGTTCAAATTTTACACAATGGTGTAAAGTTGAAGGAACACAACCCATGACATGAATCCAAGGTTAGACAAGCAACAAGTTATACGAGAACTCCACCTTTAATACATAGAACGATTCCGGGATAGTGCAAGGGCCCACACGAATGTGAAGAATAATGGTTGCCAAGGGTAGAAGTGATGGCATCACTGAAGGAGCGTAACATAACTGGGTTATTATGCATGTAATTTGAAGGGATGTGCATTTGATTATGGGAGTAGATGATGTTGATCCTAGCACCACCATCAATCATAACGCGCCGTATGCATATATTATCGATATAGATGGAGATGAAAAGGGTGGGATTAGGGTCATTAGATTGGAGAGGTACGATCTCCTCATCAGAAAAGTTGAGGGTGACTACTTGATGAGTGGTCATGGGGGTAGAAGAAGGAAATTATTTGGTAAGAGAGGCCACGTGGTGAGGGTATATAATGGATGTTAATGGTGTGGAGTCGTTAGGTAAAACCATGATGGATTACAAAACCTCCATAAGGGTTTTTCAATGAGATTCTGAGGTTTGGACGAGATTTTACAAATACATTTTTAGATCGGATTGGTGTAATTGTTTTATCATTGTACGATGGGTGACCATGTTAGAAAGAGGGTATGTGGGTCCTCGAATGGTGATTTTGGGTGTAGGTACAAAATGTATTTTGGGCATAGGATTGGTTGATGGGCTAGTTGTTTTTTCTTTTCCTTTTTCTTTTTGGGTGCGAGTGGAAACTTGGATCATGTTCATATGAGGGAAAGAGGTAGATGGAAAAGGTATGTCATGAGTAGTATAATAGCATGATGGAAAAACACCTACTGTAGGGTACAAACCTTGTGAAATGAGTAGGGCACACTAACATGTAGGCAGTGGTTTGGGAAACTCTCTGATATGGACCATGTTGATCTTGAATTTTGGAGGTGGATAAAAGGGTTGAAGAGGTGGTGATGCAGGTCACCAAATCAGTAGTGGGAGGGGATGTATGGTAACAAGTGAATATGAAACATGGTCCACATAAAGAAGATTATTGTCATTGAAATTTACTTGAAGAGGACATAATTGGAGGAGAACGGTTTTGAGAGCCTTATAACCCTCTACATCATGTCCTAACACATGATGGTAAGCACAAATTTTGTTTTCATCAAACCATTTTGGTTTGGGTTTTAGGGGGTCATAAGGTCTAAGTGGTGGTAATTTGATGACTAAGGTCTCTAAAAGGTTGGCAAAAATGTTGGCTTATGATGCCGCCAATTGATCACAGTGGGAAGTGAGTGTGGTTTTGGGTAAAGGGGTGGATGATTGTAATAGGTTTGATCACTGGTTTGGTAGGTGTTATTGTCTTCGGATTTGATGGTATCTTCTTGGGTAAAGGTGTGGTAGAAGAACTAGTAAGGGAAGGTGTTATTGGTTTAACTACCCTGTTAGAGGGTAGTGGGTTTTTTCCCTTGGATTGCACCTTCTTAGGTAATGGTGAGATGGGAGTACATGATGCTGAATGAAAAATAGATGGTGGAAGAGGAGGGGTTACCCATGGGGATAGTGGAGATGTGGTGGAAGTGGTTGGTGGAGTCTGGGAATAATGTATGGGTCAAAGTCACATAGGTAATGTTGGGGTTATGGTAGTTGGTGGAGGTATAGGTGGTCATAAATGTACCAGTGAGGGAGAGGGTATATTTTGTGTAGGTAAATTGGGTGTAACAAAGGGTCATGATGAAGAAGTAGGTTTCTTAGCTTTTGATGTGCCTTGGGTAGGGGGTTGTTTGACCAAGATTGATGGATGAGGTCCTAGGATGGACAGAAGGGGCAAAGGTGATAAAGGTGTGGTGGGTGAGACTAGTGTACATGGCCTAGAAGGTTGGGTCTTCCTTTTAGGCAGAGGAATAATTTTAGTGCAGGTTTGGGAAGATGTCACTAAATCCAATTTTATGGGTGGATTGGTAAGGATTGATGTTGACATGACCCCCAAGGTAGTGATAGGTCTATATATGAGTGAAGATGTAGGTGCGGGTAGGTTCTTAGGTATAGGAATGGTTTTAGTCATGGGTAAAGGTTCGGATGTAGGTAAAGGTGACGAAGAAGGATCCATTTTGAAAGGAATGGTTAGGGTCGATATGGTTGCTAGAAATACCTTGGGATAGATCGTGGAGGTATCTGTAGGAAACATTTTCATTTGAGTCAGAAAGGGGAGCCGAAGATGTCCCCAAAGAGTGGAATTATCAACGTAATCCAAGGGATCTACCAGTCATGAAAATGACACTACTGTAAGAGGAGATGTAGTTGGTTTAGCCACAATCCCTATAAAATATGTTTGTGAGATAGGGAATTGGTTAGCCTCAGACTTTGTGGGTAAAAGAGTTAAGACCATATCAACGGGATCCTAGAATGCTAATGGGGAATTATCTCCAAATGGTAGTGGCATGTTTGAAGGATATCCTATGGGTAGGAGAGATGGTAGGTTAGGTGAGGTATACTTCTCTCTTAGTGGAGGAGAAATTGATGATGATTCTCGTGCGGGTGGGAGAGTTAATACAGTTGAATTTTCGGTAGGTTGCGAGGTAAATGGTGAAATGACATCAGAAAAAATTGTGTAATCCTCCATGGGTGAAGGGGGAGATGAAGGGGAATTATCTGGGGGTAGAGGAGTGGATAAGGTATGCTCCTCCGTGGATAGAGGAGATCATGAAAAAAATTACTCGATAGATGGAATAGGTGGAAATTGAGGAATAGACAATACGATATCAAAAACAGCATGGACTTAACGAACATTTTTGTTATTAGTTAAAGGCTCATCATTTTGATTAAATGATGGTGTATGGTTAGGGAATTAATTCTTACAGATATGAAAGTTTTGATTTACCAGTGTGTTTGGGTTGTCTAGGATGAGATATCATTTATCTAACATTTCCTGGACAATGTTCTTAAAATTTATGTAATTACCGTCACTATGGCCTTTAACGTGATGATAATTACAATAGTCATGTTCCTTATACCATGTGTGCATAGGATGAGCAGGATCAATAATAGTATGAGGTTTTATGGGTGGTATTATAATGGATCCATCCTTAAGAAGCTTTTCCAAGATTGAAGAATATGGCTCTCCAATCGGAGTGTACTTTCATTGTTCCCATTGGAACTAAAAAGTTTGAATGGGAGAAATATTGGAGGAAGGTATGGCTTGATTAGATAGACGGGATGGACCAGCTTTGAGAACTACCACGTTGGTAGATCCTTTAGATTTTGAATAATTATTTTGGGGATTTGAGGATGAAGAAGCATAATTTGACTTGAACGCGGCATTTTTTTTCATAATTGGATTTTATTTTCTTTAATGGCATGAATTTCTAAATTTCGTGCCATGGTAAATGCTTTGTCAAAGGTACAAAAGGTTTTTACCTATAGATTTTGTGAGATGTGTCTGGAACAAGCTCTAGTGAACAACTCTATAAGCTCAACTTGAGGTAACTGGAATGTTAATTGGTTGATAAGACTTTGCTAGCGAGAAATGAAATCTACGATAGATTTGTCGTCATACTATTGTGTCAAGTATAGGTCAGTCATGGTGACTATTTTGATGACAATGATTAAAACGTGGTCCAAGAATGCTTGATCCACCTAGTTAAAGGAGTAGATGGAATGTCTGGGTAAACCACTATACCAATATAAGGCGGGTTCAATCAAGGATAAGGAGAATGTCCGTAGGAGTAAAGCATTGTCATGGGAAATTAGATAGCACCCATGTTTAAATGACCGCAAGTGTTGTTGTGGCTCTTCTTTACTATTGAAATGGTTGAACTTGGGCAATTTCCCAATGTACATGGTATGGGTGAATGGGGATAGATGGATTAATAGGATTGTTACAGATTCATCATAAGTTAAGGAGTTGCGAGATCCGGAAACTAATGCTTCTAATGTTTGCTTCTTTTCCATCATCATCGTATTGAAGTCATTAGTGGGTTGTGAGGAATGGTTGCCTCTTGTAGTAAGGGTAGGTTGATGATTTGTGTATGATGTGGATGACATCCAGTATATGGGGGTGCCAAATATGAAAACTGTGAAAGGGGAATAGATGTGGGAGGGAGATATTCTGAATAAGAGATAGATGATATTGGGGGTTGCTGGTGATGCATGTAAACAGGTGGGGTATTCATAACAAATATCATAGTAATTGGGGGTAGAGACTATGGGATGGAAAGGACGAGGTTTTAGAAGGGGGTTGTGGGTTGTCGACACCATGATTGGTTGTGATGCAACTGGTATATATGTGGAAAAGGATGCATATGGGGCCATGCTTAAGGAAGTTGGTGAAGGAATGGTCGATGCCACAGATGAAATAGATGTCATTCATGCAATATTTATAGAGGACGTGGCATCTAGTTGAGACACCATAGGTGGTAAGGTGGATGAAGGCCATGTTGAGTTAGTGGTAGCTGATGCGGAAGTGGGGGTGAGGGCAGGAGGGATAGACACAATAATTCCATATACCAATTATCTCGAGGAGTATTGGGAAGATGAGTGGGGGAGATAATATTTTAGGGCAAAAAGATTCTAGTCAAGGAGTCTTGCAAACTCCTCATCCTCGGTATTAATGGTGACAGGCTGAGTTGGATCCATAGGTGACAAGATGGAAGGTGGTGATGAGCTAGGTGGAAGTGACTGAAGGATAGCATGAAACACAAGGGCATAGGTTTGACTGTGAGTCATAACCATGTGAAGTAGTGTAAATATGATAAACTATACTATGTAAATAATATAGAAAACAACAAAAATGGAGAAGAATAGATTCTAGGAGGTGAACTTGGTCGGTGTCCTAATTAAAAATCATAACAAAGGGACTGATGATGGTTTAAATAACTGATGACGGTTAAATGGGGGCCGATGACGGTTACCGTAACCGATAATGGTTACTATGGGAAATCAATAGTTCTAGCAAATGAGGCCAAAAACTGATGAAAATGGAATGAGGAAACTATATATGACAGTTGTATTAGAGTTCTGCGGATGTGATGAATTCCTAAGAATTCAAATAGAACAGAAGAGGTGATGAATGCCTTTTTAGGTGAAATAACCAAATGATCTAGGAACCGACACTGGTTAGGTAAATTGATGACAGTCAGATGGAAACTGGTGATGGTCACTAGATCGATGCCGGTTATTGTGAAAGTTCAAGAAGTGAAGAAAAATTGATTTTTTGAATTGAGTCAGATGGATTATCAACCCAGGAGTCTGAGGATGATAGTGTTAGACCCTGACACACTCATAAACAGTCAAAATACTCCAACTATTATGGCAGAGTGTGAAAGGAAGAGGAAAGTGGAGAATGTGACCTCACATCTCAAAATACAACTAAGGAAAAAGATAAGAAAAACACGTAATCCTATAAGTGAATTTTATGTGTTAATCTTATGTTATTTAAGACTGGCCTATGAATTAAAAAGAATTTTTTTTGGTTGGGAAGGTGTTCTATGAAGAGGAAAATTCTAAAGGGTGGTTTCAAGTTATGTTTTGGCAGGGGTGGTCCTTTCTCTGAGATAATGACTGGATAAAGAAACTAGCTAGGCGCCCACTGCCAATCCTCTGATCGTGTGATTGTTGACAACTTCTTCCAGGTAAGGTGTTTTTTAAGAAGATGTGTGAATGTTTATTTGTGTAGTTTGGCAAAGAGAGAGAGATGAGAATGTGCTTCTATGATTCAATGATGTCAACCATCAGCAGGGCATGACTTCCAACATATAGGTTGCCCTCAATTTTTAATGTGAGCTAAAATGCAACATACAAGGATGAAATGCAATGGATTTTAGAACCCAAATCGACAATTAGATTCGAATGTAGAAAATTATGAATAGGTCAATAACGTGTTCTTTCGCTAATATGCAAATGTAGGAAGAAATAAATGATTCGTTTTAAACACCAAATCACAAATGTTGTTTAGATAATTAGAAGAAAATAATGTTACCAGGGAGAACATTAAATGTGTATTTTTCAAAAAGAAAGAAACACACAAGATTTCCCTATATGAATAAAATGCAAAGAACCCAAAGAGAGGGTCCCACCGGGTGTGCCAAAATTTTTCTCCAATAAGTTGCATACATATGAGAAAAGAAATTAAGGTAAAGGTGAGGAGGAATACCTATGAAATGAAGGTGGAAGGTAGAATGCACGCATTCTGATTTCCTGATCCAATGCTGATTGTGAGAACTTCCTTTTTGCTAGGAGGAACTACTTGTGAATGCAAAACAAGACCACAAGAATAATATTAAACAATATATGTCAATGGAATACCTAGTGTATGCTAGATCTAGGAAGTGTGATACTTCCTATATAGTTTTCAATCCACTTTTTATCAAATAAATGAACATAAATGCAATAAATATAGGTCCTATTGCTAACAAGTTGATTACGGTATCTCAATTTATTAACAATATATTAGATTAAGTCAAATATTGCAATACAAAATTAGATCTAACTGAGGTTGGGTTGATAGCCAATGTGATTATAACATGTTAGGACCAAGTTTTTGGTGGTTTTGGGTTATTTGAGTGAAGGTTATTAGGTCACTATTATAGGCAGGATTACTAGTTATAGAGACCGACGTCGGTGTAGGTATGACTGATGTCGGTCAAGGGTGACTGGTATCGGTCACTATAGAAAATCATAGAAGGTCAGAAATAGGTCTTCAAACCTTTTATAACTTCATAGGAACCAAAGAGAGTGTGTCTATGATTAATAGGTGTAGGAAAAGGGGTCAAGAAGGTTTGACTGGAGTTTGGTAAGGATTTTTTAATATTTTGGGATGGGTTTTGGTCGACTAATATTGCTTGGGTTATTATCACTATGACTGATGACAGTGTGGGGATGACCGATGTTGGTCAAGGGTGACTGATATCGGTCACTGTGGAAAAGGATTGAACGTGGCAATAGAGTTTTTGGTATTCTTTAGGGTTATACAGAGGACCTTACAGGCGTTGAATTTGGTTATAAGGAATAAGCAAGGCCTTAGATGTTGAATGGAAAGGGTTTCAGGGATGTGAGAAGGAAAACGAGTATCTAGTTTGGAAAATGAAGGCGTGAGATAATTGGTAGATGAGTAACACAGAGAAAGAAAGAATGGAAATACAATTATTTGAACAAATGAGAATAAAAGGGAATTCTACTTACTTGATGTATTGTGCTTGCAAGTTCTGAATGGATGAGGGTAAAGTGTTGAGGATTTTTTGTAGAGACCAAATATTTTGTGAATGGAAATGCTTCCTAGAATGCTCATGTGAATGCCAACACTTTCAGATGAGACTCCAATGCTTGCTTGGGCCTCTAGATGAGTATACTTTTGTCTTCTGGATACGTGAAAGAACCCTAGTTCAAGCTTGCATGCAAATATTTCTCCAAAACTTGAAATGTTTCTAACTCCTAGAAAAATATTATTAAAATGAATATATGGTAACTGACAGTGGTTAGGATAACCGGCATTGGTTACGGCAGGAAATCTTAAGTTTTCCAAAATGACAGATCTTGGCAATCTTTTGGCAAGTTCTAGCCGTTGGTTCGGATATAAAATGGTATTTCCACTTATGTAAGTGGGCATGCTATTAGAGAAAGAATAGGCATCTAATGTTAGGGTTAAACTAATTTTTATTTAGTTTATGTAAGTAGAGATTGAGTTTTAGTTAAAATGAACATGCTAAGAATAGGTTCATGATGAGGTGTCTAGGTGATGTGGCTAGGTGAGGTGGTCAAGTGAGGATGTTAATTAAATTAATTAAAGTAATTAATTCAATTAATCATATGCACTATGAAATATGAATATGTAAGGTATGGTTAATTTAATTAACGGGGTTATAAGGGTGGTATGACCTAATTTTGGCGTCTACAGATATTTTGTGTTCATAATTCTATCTTCTCTTAGTGTTGGTAACAAAGTTTCTTATTTTTAAATTTGTGGGATGATATGTTCTAATTAGTGTTTGCAGACATCTAATTTTCTACCTACAATAGTAATCCCCCTTCCTTTTTCCCACTCCCTTTTCCCACCTTCTCAGCAAATTCATCCCTTGCAATAAATTACAATCTTTTCCCCTAGTTCAGTAGAGTGTTTCTATTGGATCCCCGACCTCGAAGCTACCCATAGATTTCATTTTCATTCATGTATAATAAATGGAGATGAACCATTCAAGCACAGGGACCTAGAGTCTAAAGTGTTGGTTGATACCCATTAATTTCTCCACCTCAAAAATTTCTTTCCAACATGACTAAAGACAACCTTTTTGACTAGGAAGGAAAAGGTTATTTTTGACTGCATAGACACTGAGATAGATGTTTCTAGGTATGTTTTGTGTAGTTAAAACTCAACAAATGACAACAGAAATCCATGTAAAGATTAAAAAAAGACCAAAGTGTTATTAGGGTGTATTAAGAAATATTGGGGAGGGTGTATTTGTCTATGCAAGTGTGCAATGTCAAGACCAAAAGTGTCAAAGGATAGATTTTCAAATTTGAGTGCCTACACACACACACACACACACACACACACACACACACACACACACATATTTATATATGTAAAAATGATGTAAAATTCATGAGTGAATGTATAAGGAAGTTTGTAATCCCTTCTTGAAGGTGTAACTATAATTGAATCTTTGAAATAGTGGGAGTGCTAGGTGAAAATAAATTCTCAATAAAGATTAGTGATTTGAAGTGGGGTTTTTATCTCCCACTATTTTCCCACTTATATCTTGTGTCATTTTGTTCATTTAATTTATTTTTCTGTTATCCATATTTGCACCCCCCTTACAAAATGGATCAACCTACAGGTCTGGGAATTAATAGTTAATGGGATCAGTTTCTAAGGAATTTTGGGGTGAGCTGGCGAGCCGTAGCAAGGGTTTAGAGCCATATCTTCTTGACATGCATCAACTACTTTCCCCTTGTCGCACATCACCACCACTTTCTTGTCACATGAAAACTTCCTCCCTGATGCACGTTAACGCATTTTTTGATGCTCATCAATAGCGTTCTCCCCGATGCGTGTCAATGCCCTTGTTGAAGCACGTCAAATGCTTCCTCCCTAATGCACATCAGCCATTTATTCTTGATGTGTGTCACCACTTTCCTCTTGTCATGCAAAAATTGTACTTTTCTATCCTATGAAAAATCCCCTCCTTTTCACACATCATTCTACCATCCCCATCACTTCCACCTTCTTATCGCATGTCAACATCACTTTCTATCATGCATCAACCACCTTTTTCTGACGCGTGTCAACCTACCCTTATTATTGTGTGACAAAATTTCTTCTCTTCGTAGGACAAATCATTCCCTCATCATTGGTGACTCTTTCCGTTCTCATCGGGTGTTAGCTGGTGGTTCCTGTCAAGTGATAATAAGGAGTTTCTGATACAACCCGACATTAATGACATCGTATAGGGTAGCTCAACAACTAGATTAATGACGTATGGCACCTATGTTTTTTGTGTAAGTAAATTACCATTGAAAAGTGAACCGGTATGGTTGCCCATACCTCTGTATGGGAAATTAATGAAATATTTCAGTTGGTAGCTCCTTTTCTCTCTCTCTCTCTCTCTCTCTCTCTATATATATATATATATATATATTTGTGTGTGTGTGTGTGTGTAATTTCCCCTTCATTTGGGGACAAACATTCTATAATGTAAAGGAACTCTGCCAAAATTGTTTGAGCACTTTTGTGAGCTACAAGCCTCAAATTTATGCATTTTTTGAAGGATTATTTACTTGTTCCTATTTTTTAATGGATTGTGCATCATTTTAAGCAATAAAATTGGTGTTTTGTGGGTCTTCTTTCCCTAGCTTGATTTATATTACATTTCTTGCCTTCTAGTATATTTTTTAGGTATATTGTGCATATTGTGTTCCTTTATAGGGTTTAAATTCGTTGTGCTCCACTAAATTGGAGGTTTGAATTTGTTTTAGGACTGTGGAACTTTTTCTTCCCTCTTCTTCCCCATTTTCCTCCACTTTCACTCACTAGGAATCTCTTTAGTCTTGTTTTGGTGTTATCGCCTCCCTTAGTTTAGGATTTACATTTTATGTATTTCTCTCTCTCTCTAGTCCCTTGGAATTGATAGTTTAGGAGTAGGTTAACATTATAATAGGTTAGCAACCAACCTTATCTAAAGGATTGTCTCAATCACAAGGGTCCAAAACCTTGAGACAATACCATGCTAATCAAAATTAGGGTTTTGTAATGTGCAAATCCTATGGTGGTACTTTTCTAACATAATAGTTTTGGCACGCCCCAATGGGACAGAAGTCAATATTTTCATTTTTTATCAAGATTGGGTGTGTCTTGGTGAATTTATAACCTTTAGAGGCTTTGTAGAAACACATCTAGTGATTCTGTCATTTAAATCAAGTGGTTTCAGCAGCCCAACTTTTTCAAGTTTACGAGTGTTAGAATTTGAGGATTCTAATAAATACAGATTTATCAACTTACATATTATATAATGTTACAATAAATATTTAAATAAATATTACATCATAACATAAGTAAATAAAGAAATACTTACAGGAAATAAATAACACAGGTGACACAATATTTATAGTGGAAAACCCCAATAGGGTAAAAACCACTTTGAAAATAACCTTTTACTTCAAAGAACTTATTTTACATCTAATAAGATCACCTCCTCCTTTGAAACCCTATTTACAAATGGTAAAACCAAATCACTTGATTTGCACACCTTTGATATATTTCCTGAATATATCAAATGAGTACCTAAAGTTATATTTATATAAGGTGATCAGGTATGTCTCCTGACACACCTTTTCAACCTAAAATGGTCAACACATACACCTAGGTTTATAATATTTAATATTATAAATATAATCATTTCATGATACTAAATATTTAACCTAAAGTATATACCTAGGTTAGCATATTTAATAATAGAAATATAAATATTTCATATTATTAAATATTAACCTATATATTAGTGATGGACCAGTATACATTAAGGGTTGGCCAGACCACTTAATAATTATGTTCCAACACTCCCCTTTAATGTTAAGTGGGATAACATGACATATGCCAATAGATTACCTTCTTGTTGTACACTATAGGATTTACAATCCTTAAACCATAAAGGTTTTAGGCTAACATATCGGTTGAAGGAATTATAACACCTTCATCATACTCAATTTACCTTTTGGCACAAAAGGATTTGGAATCCCAAAGATCATCCCATGTCAGTGGATAAATATGATTTGTGAGTTTTACACATTCTCACAAGTTCTCATAAAACGTTATTGAACCCAAGCATATAGGAGCCTTTTACAACCAAGGACCTCCTTAAAAATATGTTTGTACTGGATGTTTACTAGTAAAATCAATAACACTAAATATTTTATTGAATATCGTATTTAAGATATATCTACACTTCTTTCTAAAAAAGAAATCGATGAGGTATACATGTCTGAAGGTATTTTTTTACACTTTCCCAAAGGTCTTTTACAAATTCTCGAAGGTATTTTTACAAAAAATAATTTCCATTAGGAGGTGACACTGTCATGCACACTCCCCCTCAATAGAAACTCTGACAATCCAATCTTTTCATGAAAGTGACAAAAAATTGCAGCACGCAGGGAATTTGTGAAGATGTCAGCAACCTGCTCTTTAGTCAACATGAACTTGAGATTTATGTCATCACTTATCACCTTCTCACTGGTGAAGCATATATCTATCTCAATGTTCTTCATCCTCTAATGTTGAACTGGATTCTTAATCAAGAGTAATACAACTCTAGCCACCAGATAGAAGAGGAATACTTCCTTTAACTTCCATGTGTATCTCAACCAACAGCCGTTACAGCCACATGAATATTTTACTTCTTCCATTTTAATTATATGCCTCAGTAGAAGAAAATTGAGATTGTTGATTGCATTTTTAGTTCCAAGTAATAGTTCCTACACCAAAAAAACTTGAACACATGTCCAATATATTTTATAACACAACATCAGTATGGTTAGAATCACAAAATCCATATAAGATAGCATTCTCATTCTTATCATAATGCAACCCATAATTGATTGTTCCTTTAATATATCTAAAAATTCTTTTTACAAGATTCCAATGATTTCTAAAAAAGGTTCCTACATAAACCTTGAAGTAATTCCTAATGTATAGGAAATATCTGATCTAGTTATAGTTAGATAAATCAAACTATCAACTAACAACATATATAAAATGGGATCAACCTTTTCATATGAAAATTTAGGGTCAATATTTATTCCAACTTCCATTGAAGTAGAAAATGGTTTATAATCAATCATAAGAAACTTTTTCAATACAATGGTTGCATATTGTGTTTTGAAAAATAACAATAGAATGAAATATAGTCATACAAAAGAACATGATGTGAGAAACCTAACTCATTCATTTCAAAGTACTTGCTTCAATTTTTCTTTAATCCTATGAATTAAATGAGAATTGTCACCAGTCATAAGAAAATCATCGACATATATACATATAATGATAATATGTGTCTAGACACCTAAAATTGGTTACCCAATTTGGTGTCCCCCACATTCGTTTACCTTCTCGGGTAACCTGGGGGCACGTTCATATCACCACTACCCCCTTGGGGTATTATTCAATTTGTGATTTAAACACCTATCCTAATTTTAATTCACCCCATTATGTTTTACCCATGGATAATTAAATATTAACTATTTAATTATATTTTCTACATATATCCTAACCACTTATCTACCCCATATCAATTCCTAACCTCCCGTATCTATTCTATTCCATCTATCCCCCCTATTTCTTCTCCTCCCAAATGGATCAATGGGATATTTCCCATAATTGAGGTTAGAAGGATCACTTCATCTTCCCAAAAAATGTCCCTTTTGGCCATTTCGGGAGTCTGTTCCTTGATCGGTGCCGACCGGTACTCAGTCAAAGCCGATTTTTCGGAATGGCGCCGAATTCATCTCAATCGGCACCGATTACAAATAGAAGCCCAGAACTCAGTTGTGGTTAGATAGTTAGACGGTGAGTTAGACAGTGAGATAGACAATGAATTAGACAGAGAGAACAAGAGAGTTTTCGAGCATCAATTCTGAGCATTATCTATCAAGTGAGAGCAAATCCTATCCAAACCAATCCCTGAGAGGAGTACTGTTACTCTGCTCTTACCACATCAACTTCATGAGTCTTCATCGATCTCTTAGTGACTCTGTTCCTGCATCCAGCACAGGTGGAGCCTTTTCAATATCCCTATGACACTTGTAGATCCAGCGAAGATCGACGATCTAGCCTCCACTGTCTGTTTCTCAATATTCCTGCAAGTTTTCCCAAGTCCACACCGATTTATATCAGTCGATGCCGACCTACATAAGATGATGCCGATTTGAGTTAGTCGACGCCGATTTTACTAATCAACGCCGATCAGCCTGCAGACAGGTAAAAGAACTCAGGTAACAATAATCCAACATTATTTTTAGAGTTTTCCGGTTTCCTACTACTTTCTGTCCACTGTTTAGATTCAGTTTGTTATTTTTTATCAGAAAATCTAGTCATTTACGTACATATTTTATCATGTATGCTTCTTTCCTTAATTAAAAACATGGACTGACATCCGCCGAGGGAGCTTATCACTTCCTGGACCTGCTTTTCAGGAAGTCCACCCAAATATATTTTAACTTTGTCTTTTTCTACCGCAGCATCTATGTCTCACAGGTTTCCTGGATCTACTTTGCAGGATTGCTCGTGTGCACCCATCATGTCTACATCAGATTTCTTTTCCATTCTACACTCTTTGGAGCTTGTCATATCAATCAAGTATCGATTTCATTTGAGTTTTTCAGGGTTTTTGTGTTTATTTTGGTACATTAACTTGGACAGGTAACAAGTGTGAAATTCTTTATCTATATTCTGGCATGCCCGGGTGGGACCCAACCAAAGTCCCTTATTGGTAAAGTTCACTTCTTTTCCAGTTTTGAGCTCTTATTTTTCAAAGAGTAGCAAATTTTTTCGTTTGATTTCAAAATTACATTTTTTTATCCATCTCTTTATGCAAGAATTGTTATTTTCTCGAAGGTTTTTTAGTTCTTTGAAATAGAAATTTCCATTCTGTTATCATCTGGATATATCTTTCTGGATTGGTTTGTGTGTTTGCGTTAACCTTTTCTTGTGGAGCGCTTTTCTTGTTCATGGGATTGTTTGAGGGGAAGAGCTCAACAACGCGCTTTTTGAAGTCCACACACCTTGGAGAGCTAAATATACAGGTATTTCTCTTTTACGGTGTTTTCTTTTTTTTAGGAACTAAAAAAAAATGAAGAAAAAAAATGAAGACTTTGTTTTCTGTCACATTCAAACATTTCGATTTTTGTGCTTAAAAAGAATTTAATTGCATTTGGGAAAGAATTTGTTTGAATTTTCCTCATCGAAAACAAACACTTCACTTTTAAGTGCTTAAAAAGAAACTCTTTCTTTATCATTTCTGTTGTGTGTTTTTCATCTAGTTTTAATTAGGTTGGAAAATTTATCAAAATCGGTAGTGACACTATTTGTTTTTTATTTTTCACCCTTGCACACAAAGCCAAAAATCACTAGGTATAAAGCATTTTAAACAAGAATTCCTTCCCTAGCCTCGCCTACTTGGAAGTGACATCTAAGAGGAAGAGCCTACACGGTACTTGGGGGGCTGCGTTATAAATTCATGAAAGTTCTGGTATATATTGGCAAAGCACCCGAATCCCTTATCGCAGTGGTGGTGTAAAGTTGTGGGGGTAGGGCCCTATATCAAGCCACGTACCAGTCTTTTACTGAAGTGCCTTCGGGACTCCTCACTAAACATTCCCCAAACCATCCTTAGTTTGGCTATTTTAGTAGTTTCCTGTTCTAAAAAGCATAAAAATTTAAAAGATGATAATCACCCACGCTGCTTGATTTGTCTGTGCATTAGTTAGGTCAATCTTCTTTTTTGCTATATTTTTTTTGTTTATGATGGTCATCACTCAATTATAATCTAGAAAAATGGCTCAAATGGCTCCTTCTTCCTCCGAGATCACCACTACTGTGGATGTTTCAGCACCCCCCAGATCTTCCTCTGGACCGCTGTTAGTTGGCTCCCCATCTTGGTCATATAATCCTTTCTATCAGCCTAAAGCAATCCCTTCACGTCTAGCTTCCCCCAGTCCTTCAGAAATGTCATCTGCTTCTGACATAGAGTATGTTCCTCACGGGGACCCTGAATTTCAGGCACTCCTTGATCGCAATCCAGTAGCCCTTATGGACTATCTAGTACATAAGTCCATTCGAATATCTGATCAGGGACCACCAATCCAACAAATTTATGATTATCCTCATGAACCATCCCAATATTTTGTAGAATAGTTGGCATCCTTTTTCTTGCCTCGAACCACGAAAGAGGGTGGCGCACCTATACCTCCTTTTTCTCTTCCACCAACCATGATGACTAGTTCTCAAATAGTCTTGCCTATTCCTAGCGTCGTAGTTACCTCAGCTATGCCACAACCTACTTCTGAGGAAGTCTTCTACCTTAGCTATAATGGGTGCATCTGCGCACCCACAGATTGCTGTTAATTCTTCTATGCCATCTATTACGTCTCAGGGTCAGTTATCTCTTGGTGAATCAACCCCCTTTCGTGAGTCAGGTTGGTTCCTTCTTCTCATCCTCCACCTCATCTTTCTTCCAATGCTCCAGTGACAGTAACCTTTACCCATCCTCTAGCATCGGCACCCTTAATAACCAATCCAGAAATCAAAAGCCTCATTCAGAATTTGTTCCCCACCATGTCCAATCAAGTCAACACCAATGTTCTTCAATCCATTCTGATTCAGATCAACAAGTGTAGGATCCCATCAATCACAGGCTCCGTCTTTCATTCAATGACCTTGTTCTCAACCGCTTGTCATCTCACAGCCTATCTATACATAGGCTCCTTCACAGAAAATACCTCATCAGGCATCACCCATAACACCTGGTTACTCCTCTTACCATCCTGTTAATCAACAGATGAATCCCCCATTAAAGCCTCAACAAAATCCACCATTCGCTTCTTATGTAGGGCATACCAGCATACTCTCCTCCTCAATCTGCACTTGGTCCAAATTCTTTTCAAGAAAATCACAGACCTGGAAGAATCTATCAAAGGGGCTCGTCCCTCATACTCTTTTGAAGAATTATGTAATGAACCGATTTCATCCCATCAGTGGCTTTTAAGCCTTATCCTCCCCAATGGGAACTTCCTAAATTTTCAAAATTTCATAGTTAGGAGGACCCTCAACAGCATCTGCTAGCATTCAAACATGCTTGCTACCTTATAGTCCAGGATCAAGAGCTTATGCTCCATACTTTACCTATGTCTCTCGCAGGACCTGCTTTAGATTGGTATAATAACATTCCCCAACATTCCTTATTTTTCTTACTCTCAATTGGCCCAGATGTTTGTTGAAAACTTTTTGATAAATATCACACATAAGATCTCGATTACAGATCTTTATAACATTTGTCAATTCGATGATGAGTCTATTACAGACTTTTTCACTCTTTGGAGAGAGGGATAATAAACCAATTGTCCTTTCTCCCTTCCTCAATCTCAACAGATCGAGTTGTTTACTCGATCCTGAGCTAATAATATTTCTTCCACCTTAAGGACCTAGACCTTTCACACATTTGAAGAAGCCTTTATGATGGCATGCAAACTTGAATCCCGCGCCATTGAACAAGGGAAGTTAAAACTTCATTCTAAATCTAAACCATATTTTTCTCAGTATACAAAATCAAACCCTTCCACTTCTAAATACAAGAATCAGGGATTCCACCAATGCTATCGTAGTAAAAACACCACGGGCCAATAACATTTCTAATCAAACACCATGGAGAGAGTCTTCATCTTATCAAAAAGGGCCCTCATCATCTCGATCTTTTACTTCGTTGGGGGAATCATATGCCTCTATCTTGGAAAAAATGTTGGAAGTTCACATGATCGAACTTCTCCCTATTAGAAATTTTGATGAAAACCAAGAACGTCCATTCTAGTATAGGGAAAATGACTTCTGTCATTATCATAGAACCAAAGGTCATGACATTGAACAATGTCAGACCTTCAATAATATGGTCCAAAAATTTATTGATAAAGGTGAGCTCATTTTGGATAACCCAAATGCTCCCCCAAATCAAGCGCTTGACATTTTTAAAAAACCTTTTCCCAATCATTCCCCGAACCATGATGCTTCAGAGTCTCAAAAATCAAACACTCATACTATCAGCTTCATTTCTACTGAATAATATTCTTCTAAACCTAAGCCATCTTTGAGCACATCAATAGAATCAAAACCTCCTACCGCTCCGCTAATCGCTGGGATTCTGCCATCTTCAAACAGACCATCTTTGAGTATTCCCACATTGTTAGAAATAGATTCATCTCCCTCTGCTTCTTTATCTAATATTTTATCTATGCCTGAGACAGTGTCATCCTCATCTATCTCATCGTCGGACATCCTTTCAATGCTTGAGACATTTACTTCCCTGTCGAGTTTCCACTACATCTACATCTACTTCTGTTTCTCCCATTTTCACTACAACTATGCCATTGGTAAACATACCTATAGTTTTACCAACTTCGACGGAAGTGTCTTCGGATTTTAACTCTTCCCATTTCCTTTCCTATAGTAGTTACACCCACAATTATTGTACCAGAAGTATCTCCCTCACAAGGAACTACTTCTTCATCATCCACTTCTTCCGTCATTGATATTATTTTGCCTATTAAAGGGAAATATAAAGAAATAGTAACGGAACCTACACTCTCAGTTCCTGAACTTAAACCGAGACAACTAAGATCTAATGATACATCATCCGTATCTCCCCATTTTATTCCCCAAAAAAGGTTATAGTCACCTTATGCGGCTTGAAGTTGTCACCATCATTGAAAAAGGAAAACCCATATTTCGAACCATCAAGACTCTTGGTGCTTTCCCTCAAAAATCTCTCTCTACACCTCATAAAAGATTGGATTTTGTCTACAGAGAAGGCATCTTATTTTATAACACCATCAAAAACATCATCTTCTTCTACAACACCATCTTCACCAATGCCTCGTAAAATGGACTTACCTACTAGAAAGACATCACCTCTCTTATTAGGACCATCGCCTTCATCTCCAAAAGATAGGGCACCTTTTGTTCCTCCGATCAGACATACTTTGGGAGCTTCTCCCTCATCTAAATCGGCATTATCTAAATCATCATATGTTTCGATCAAGTAGCCTTCTTTATTTCTGAAGACCACAACACTTGTTACATCCCCATCATCTTCCAAATCTATCTTAGGAGCTCCTCCACTGCCGAAATCAATCCAATATCACTCACTTCCATCTCAAGTGCCCAAGGTTGCTCCTCCCGATGTCTGGAAAGGTAAGACGATCCCTAAAAAGATTGTTAAACCATACATGTAGGTTCTTTTACCTCGGCATATGTTGAGGTAAAAGAGGCTCCTTCTTCATCTCTATCCTCATCTTTGTCTACCAGATTCTATACTAAAATTCTTCTCCAACTTATCCAAGCTTCAACCATATCCCTTCCCCCGATCAAACCCTATAATCCTAAAGGAGTAAAACCTTCCTGGTTCAACTCTGATTTGATTTGTGCTTAGCATCGCACTCCGTGGTCATGACAACAAGGGATGTAAATCTCTTCAATTCTATCGTTAACAACCTCTTGGAAGAAAGTGATCTTCTTTTGGAAGAGGAGGAGGAACAAGTATCTGCTGTTGTCCCAACTTCATCTAAGCTTCAATAGTCTACTCAAACCTCTAGTTCTGTTAATTCCACTTCGGATGATCTTCCACCTTCTCAAATTGACACAATTCATATCGCCACTAGAACCCGACAGTATGATAATCTATCATCATCTACAACATCTCGACCATGGGTTGTCATTTCTGTAGCCCCCAAAGGAGCTCTTCCTTCCTCATCAGCCTTGAGACTTCGGGTCTCTATTTGTGCTTCAGCTCAGCCTCAAATTCCCGTGTCAGTTGAGGAGAGTGTTATGAAACAACTCACCAATGCTCCAGTCAAAATGTCTCTTTTTGACCTCATTCAATCTTCTCCGCAGCATTTCCAGGCTCTGATTGATAATCTACGTCGCATCGCTATGAATTCAGATGAGCCTTAGCATTTCGAGATGGTTCTTAGATTGAATAGGACCATCAACCACCATTTCCTTTGAGGATTCTGAAATACCTCCCCTTTCTTCTGAGGATTTAGAGGCTCCTCTTTTTATCACGGTTCAAATAAACAACACTACATTAAAATGCACTATGATCAATAGTGGTGCTACACTCAACGTCATTTCTTCCCACACATTCAAACAACTTAAGTTACCATAGAATGTAGTGTCACCACCACCTTTCGCCCTTCGATCATTTAACGATTAGCTGGCAGTTGCTTTAGGAACTGTGGTCCTGCCCATTCGGGTAGGTAAAAAATTGCTTCAAAAGATCTTTTACATTGTTGAAGGAAAATTCCACTACAATATGATCCTAGGATGCTGTTGGATTCGTACAATGCATTGCGTTCCATCAACCCTCCATCGATGTTTAAAATATCAGTATGAGGGAAAAATATATACCCATCCAGGAGATCCTTTTCCTTCTGCACAATGTGACGTGACAACAGGGTCTGCCCCTCTAAAGAAGGATACTTGTTCCCCTAGCGAAGCTTCATCCTCTTCCTTACCTGCAACTAAATTACCAAAATTTCAAAATATGGAAGAGACATTGTAGCATTTCTTGCTACGAGAACTTCCTCTTCTTTCTTTTGACACCCATCTCAAGCCTAATGAGTATGGTAGACCAGACAAACAACCTAAATATCAATTGGGTCTTGGTCACATCGTCACCATGGGTCTGCCCAATCAACAGACTAACTTCATTTACGATGGTCTTGATACACCTCACTATCGCCCAGATTCTCCCCCAGGGCCAAACCTTATTCAGCAGGGTTTGATTGTCTATAGAATCCCACATTTGCAAAAACGTATTTATATCGATGCGCGTGGAAGGGATTTGGCCTGGGAAAATATGAACAAGGTGTGCATGACCTCGCATCCATTCCAACTCTTAAACCACATCAAAAATTTGGTTTAGGATTTAAAACCCTCTCAAAGGCCACCATCACCATTCTCGATGAGCCTCTTTCCATTGAAGAACCATCTTCTCCCATCAGCTCAGAAACATCATTTGATGAGGATGACGCCATTTCCATTCTGGGTAAAAAAAATTTAGTCAATACCATTTCCTTAGGACCACTGACCTACAAAACTAATGACAAATCCACTTCCATACCGTTAATCTTCCTTGAAATAGTCAGAGACGATTCTCCCACTATCAACACTATCCATTGTGTGGATGATGACTCTGTCCTCTCCTATCTAAGGGAAAAGTATTCCTATCTTCCTAAAACCATTCCTTCTGACACGTCTACGCTTCTCAACGAAGCCACTGTCGACCTTAATAGAGGGACTTCTAAAGACCCTCACATCATTAAGGTCGGCCAATCTCTTAATCCACAGGAGTTAGGAGACTTCACCACTTTTCTTTCCTACCATCGTCAAGCATTTTATTGGTCATATGAGGATATGCCAGGACTTGATCCTAATATCATGGTCCACAATATTGTTACTCTTCCTAACATCAAACTGGTTAAAAAAAAATTACGTAAAATGCACCCTCGAGTAGCCCTTCTTGTTAAAGAAGAGTTGCAGCGCTTGCTTTCAACTAACTTCATCCAACCCATCGATTATCCACAATGGGTTTCAAATTTAGTACCAGTAACTAAAGCTACTGGGAAAATTTTAATTTGTACCGACTTCCAGGATCTTAATGTTTCTTGTCCAAAAGATGATTTTCCTCTACCTAATATCGACCAACTCGTGAATTTAACTGTGGGTCATGAGATGATTTCTCTTATGGATGGTTTCTCTAGGTATAATCAAATTCTCATCACACCAGAGGACCAACATAAGACTTCCTTCATAACTCCTTGGGGGAATTTTTTTTTTTCGTGTCATGCCTTTTGGTCTTAAGAATGCAAGAGCAACCTATCAGCGAGCAATGACCTACATCTTCCACGATCTCTTACAAAAAATTGTGGAAGATTACATTGACGATCTCCTCGGTAAATCCAAATGCCGTTAGGATCATCTTTTCATTCTTGCACCTCTCTTTGAGAGGCTTATTCACTTTTGTCTTCGTCTAAATCCATCTAAGTGTGTGTTTGGTGTTCTCACTGGTAAACTCTTAGGCTTTATCATTTCTATTAGGGGCATTGAAGTAGACCCCGCAAAAATAAAAGCTATCCTTGAGATGCCTCCCCCTTCTAACTTAAAGAAACTCCACAGTCTTCAAGGACGCCTTCAATCATTGCGTCATTTTATCTCACAACTGTCAGACTGTTGTCAACCTTTCCATTATCTCCTCTGTAAGAATGTTCATTTTGAATGGGATGAGTGTTGCCAAAAAGCCTTTGATGATCTCAAAGCTTATCTTCTTTCTCCACCTGTGCTTACACCTCCACGTGATGGGTAGCCATTCTATCTTTATATCTCTGTGAATGACCATGCTCTGGGAGCCATGATCTCACATCAGGATGCTTGTGGTAAAGAACAAGCCATCTATTACATCAACCGTACTCTCCATGAGTATGAAACATGCTATTCTGAAGCTAAAAATCTGTGTTGTGCTCTCTTCTTTGCAACTTCTAAGCTTCGTCACTACCTCCTCAATCACAAAATTTACATTGTCACAAGTGTCAATCCACTCAAGACAATGCATGTGAAGCCTTATCACAATGATTTTATCACTCATTGGCTCATGCTTATGACAGAATTTGATCTCGAGTTTATCCCACAAAAATATATCAAGGGTCAGGTCATTGCAGATCAATTAGATGATGCTCCTCTTCCGGACACTCAAGACCCTCTCGCTCAATTCCCCGATTAATATATCCAACAAATTGATTTTGGTCTTTCTCCATTTAAAGTAAAACTCTTCTTTGATGGATCTAAATGCCAGCAAGGGGGAGGTGCAGGTTTCGTTATGATTCCTCCTTGGGGTGCACCTATCCCAGTTGCACATAAACTTAACTTTGAGTGTACCAATAATATGGCTGAATATGAAGCTCTTGTTTTAGGTCTTCTAAATGCCATTAATCTTGATGCCTGCCATATTGACATCTTTGATGACTCTGAACTCATTGTTAATCAAGTCACTGGTGTCTATCAGTGCAAGAATGATATCCTTCAAAAATATCATGATATCATTCTCTTTTAACTTCAATCCTTTGATAAATTTACTATCCAAGATATTCCCCGCACTGCAAATCGATTCTCAGATACAATGGCTTCTTTGGCCACGGTTATTCCACCTTTTACCAAAGACTCGTGACTTTATGTGGCTGTGTAATGATTAGACCAACCATCTCATCTCATGCAACTGACTTCAATCAATGTCGTTACAACCAATACTCAAGACGAGTGGTATCAACACATTGTTGATTATCTATCTCATTCAGTGCTTCCTCTAGATCTTACTTCCAATGGTAGAAGATATTTTATCCTACGTGCTAATCGCTATACTATTCTAGGTGGAATCCTCTACAAACGTGGATTTGATGGTATTTTGCTTCGATGCCTCAAAACCCCTAAATCATCTAAAACTATCCAGGAAGTCCATGATAGTATCTGTGGTGGACATTTTAGTGGTTTGGCTGTAGCTAAATGAATCTTACGCTTAGGCTATTATTGGCCTTCTCTTAATCAAGATTGTTGCGAATATACTAAGAAATGTGTCAAATGCCAACAACATTAAAATCTTACGCATATCCCTAGTCAAGCTTTGTAACCTACGACAGATTTGTGGCCTTTTTCGCAATGGGGTCTTGATCTCATCAGTATTATCAATCCCCGATCTTCACAGCATCATCATTCTATCATTACTGCCATAGAATACTTTACTAAGTGGGTGGAAGCTATTCCCCTTTCCTCAATAAAAGCTAAACTGATTGTTGATTTTGTCTATCAACACATCATTTGTCACTTTGGTGTCCCACATAAACTCATCACAGACAATGGTAAATCTTTCAAAAACGTCAATTTTTAGAACCTGTTTGACGCTTTAAATATCAAACTCAGCTTTTCCGCTCCATACTATCCCCAAGCTCATGGCCAGGCTGAAGCTTCCAAAAAACCTTTGCGTAACATCCTCCCAAAGGTAACTAGTCGAGCTGGTAGGGATTGGCATTTACATATCCCTTTTTCTCTCTGGGCTTATCGGACTAGAATTCATACTCCTACTGGTGCTACTCCCTTCTCTCTTGTCTATGGTTCTAAGGATTGTTATTCCTTTGAAAGTCCATATCCCATCTCTTCATGTTTCTCTTAGAGAATTTGTCTCTGATGAGGACTATCATCAAAATCGTCTAACGCAACTTGAGTTGTTAGATGAGTGGCGTCTCAATGCTCTTGAACATCATCAAGTATATCTTGAGCGTGTCAAATGTGCTTACAAAAAGCACTTGCAGCACCGTGACTTTAAATTTGGTGATCTTGTTCTTAAAGAAAACCAAAATGTCACTACATTAGAACAGAGTCGGCGTGGTAAGTTTTCTCTTACCTGGATGGGTCCATACATGGTTACTCATAAATATGGATATGGGGCTTACCGTCTATCTTCCATATATGGTGTACCTGAAATGAAACCTATTAATGCCTTGCATCTAAGGCCCTTTTACTGTTAAACTCTATCTTACATGATCTTAGTCGCAAAACAGATCTTTCATCCATGTATAACCAGTCATACTTTTTTTTTTGTAGTTATTTAGAACTATGTGGATCTCCGTGTTATGTTTTTTTTTCTACCTTAAAATATGAGTACTCGTGGCTCTACTCATGGCATTTTTCTTATGGATATGTTCCTTCTCATGGTAGGAACACCTCAATCACTTCTTCATTTTTCCCAAGTGTCTATCTTAATCAAATCTACTCGGGGCATGAGTACGCGTTTGGACACGTTTTCTTCCCCTCTATCTGATCTATCTGGTCTAAACTCAACTTCCTCCCAACAACAACAACAACAAAAAAGATGCAAAAAAAAATTCCTAAAAGATAGACAGATCCCTTGAAGGACAGTTATCGATGCATTATCAAGAAAATCAAAAGATATAGACCATACCCTTGAAGGATGTCTATCAATAAATTTAAAATATAGACCGCTCCCTTGAAGGATGGTTGTTTCTCTCATGAAATTCCTAAGGCTTCTCGCATTGATCAGCATTTTTAGTAACATACTTCCTCTTCGTCCAGTTTGTTCACTTCTTAGCATCATTGAAATACTTCCCGTATTGATCAGTCTTTCCATATCTAGCAAACTTCCCGCATTAATCAGTTTGATCTCTTCTGTCAAAAAAAACATCATGAAGCTGAGATATAAGACCTTTTGTTCGATCATATGGAGAACCCTATTTTCCCAATATGAGTGTGTATTCTGTCTTTTTTAAGTTTTGACAAGATGCATACTTACTTCTCCTTCCATTTACCTTCTAGATCTGGTTTGCGACTAGCTAGTGTCAGGTTTATTTTAACCTCATATATGGCCTTGTATGCATGGTCTTTTGGTTTCCTATCAAAAGTCTCTATTTATGTTTGGTTAGGGGCCTAGCTTATCATTATTTTTCTTATCTAGGTATATTTCCTTTATTTCTAATCAAGGTCATTTCATTATGTCCTTAGCTCTCGCAGAGAGTATTTCCCCTTATTATTTCTTATTCATCCAGTTAAATTGACATTTAACATGTTACTTTAATCAAAATCTGTCATTTATCTAATTTCATCTTATCTACTTTGTCCAAAACAAAACATATCATAGCATGTATTATCAACACATGTGGATCTATCTATCTATTTTCATCACAAATCAATTAAAACATCTTAAACACATCAAAATCTATCAATCACATCTACCCATCAAATCATCTAAAAACTTGTACATCCAAGTTATACTACATATATCTATATCTATTTTTCATCCAAATTAAATCCACATATCAATCACATCACATTTATATCACGTCTATCTATGTCTATGCCCATCCATATCACATCTATTTATCATCTATCAGCATATGTCTATATCCAACACAATTACGCTACATCTATCCATGTATATTGAAATTGAAAATCATGAATATAATCATATGACAAAGCACCAAATGATGAATCTATATATATACATTAGTATCTGTAAAACAAAGAATGGATGGCTTTCAATCAAGCCATCTATATCATACATCAAAAATTCCTTCAAATCGAGGCTACATCAATACATCGATACAAAAATATATCAATCTCTATATCGTAAAATTTGATATGTGGAAGACACTATTTCCTCCACCCTCCTCTGGACTAGGATGTCTTTCCTGGCCACTGCCTATCAATATAGATGCACCTGTTGCTGGGGGCTTACCTCCACCCTCGCCCTCTCTTGGTACTCCCTCCCTCTGATGTACCGCTAGATGTGGCTATCGCTGATCTCCTCCTCGCACCGTAATGAGGCACATCAGGGGCATACTGTGCCAGGGCGTCCTCATAGTATCTCACCTCAGCGAGGAGAGAATGATACATACTCAGGCTCACTGTACCAGGTGCTCATAATGTTGTTACTGGTGTTGGTAGTGGTGGCCCTCCTATGGTCGTACCCTATGTCCTAGACTCTGACGCGGTACCTATATCACCATATTTGGCCCTGAGGGCCTCCCTATGTCGTTGGCAGCAATCCCTTTGCGGGATCGTTGTATCTCACACCTGGCGAGCTATGTCTCTCTCCAATATTAGGGAATCCATCTCCTATATCAAATCTATGATCTCCTCGAGGGCCAGCTTGAGTGTGTCTATGTCAACATCGAATGCTCTCCCTCCAGTCTCTCCATTGCTGTGGCTATATCCTCCTCATCGACATCTATAGATGCTGGCAGGTGTCGTGGTATCTCTGTTGAATACCAAGCCGCATAGCCATCATCCACTCTCAGCATCATCATCACTGTCTACGGAAGGTGGGGCCTCCCTTAATGGATCTGCCAGAATCAAAATCGGTAGATCATGTCTCTCTGTTGTCTCATCTATATGGCCTGTAGGTGGTCGGCACTGTCTGCACTAGGCCAAACTATCTCAATACCCATATAAACGGGACTCGCTCCCACATATCAGGCCTTCGGCCCCTAACCACCCGGCTCCGTCTCAATCCCACACAGGTGAGCCTCCTAACTAGACCCATGTCAGGTAGACCCAATACGGTCTCCAAATGACATGCTATGGTGTCAGCATCCTGAAGCGCTCAGCATACCAATCTGCAGATCTCCCTATGTCTCACCCGGGGCCATGTTAGGCCCGCCATCACCGGAATCCATAATCAATGGCCGCCACTTCTGCTAGAATTCATGGAAGCCCGGATGGCCTAATCACTGCTATGTGCTTATATGCCCAACAATGGAGCACAAAACTAACATCAATGCCTGTCCTCCTGCCAGTCGTATACATCCATAACTCATAATATATCTGAGCTATCAGGGTGTCAGAAAATGTGAACACCTGTCTGAATTACAGGATGTCATAAATGCAATCTAGTAATAAACAATGGGAAATCTCCCACCTCTTGAATATGGTAGAGCAAAATAGGAGATAGCCATCTGTATCAACACTATCTGTCTAGCTCCTAGCATCATCCTGTCTGTACTGAGAAGCTATCCTGCACCGCCCTAGACACTATCTCTGAATCCTCAGCCCTGTCTCCATATAATCATCCTAGGGCCCTTTGCTGCTACTCTCATGGAGTGATCTCAATAGGGTCCCCGAGTGATCGGCAGCCTCAGGATCCTATATATATCCTCGTGGGTGATGGTCATCTCACCCGTCCTGAACCAAAAAGTGCAGGTCCGACTGTCCCACCGTCGTACTAATGCTCGAAGCAACTCTACATCTCGCGGCACTCGTCGGTAATATCGAAAGCCCCCGAGCCTTGCTAACTCTAAGTGACGCCAATCTTGCGTCAGTCACATCAGGGAGAATGGTCTCCAGAAGCTCGAGAATAGCATCCCACATGTGTAACACCTCTCATGCCTACATCCACAACACGTCAGAGCAATGTTAGCTTCCCATTTATCCCAAATCAGAACATCAAAAACACACATTCTATCATCTTATCAGTCTATTTGGTAAAATCGGCGTCGATTTACTTAAATCAATGTCGATCGAAAATAAGTCGACAGTCGATTTGAAACAATCAGCGTGCTGATTTAATCTAATCGGCATCGATTTTTCCAATTGATGCCGACTGGGAGGACGAGTGTCAAAAACACTCTCACTTCTCACTTATTCCCTTTTTCTCTAAAATTTGGAACCCTAACATGCTATTTCATGATAAAATTATATAAAGAAGTTCGATTAGATTCACTTACCCCTGGTCGTGTCCTCTTTCGCTTCTGACTGCTCCCAGAGGCTTCCATGGTGTTCAAATCCAATTTTTGACTCTCTCTAAATCAATCGTCACGGTGAAAATAAATCATTCACGTTTTCCGTTTGGATACTTATATGTGCTCAGGAATGGTCGGCGCCGATTGTTATGGTCGGCGCCGATTTTCATGATCAGCGCCGATTTGTTTGGATCGACGCCGATTTGGGCCCATTTTTGCTGATAGGTTGCAATTTGGCTTCTCCATGTCGCTTTCTTCCTTCTCCCTAATCTTCTTGCCATAGTGTTGATGCTTGGCTTGTTTACCTGGTCATTATTGTGCCCTGAATGTTTCCTTTTGGCACATACTTTCGATATTATCATCCATTTCGAGCTTGTCCCCTATACATGGGGCACTCACATTTTTGGTAGCTTAGAGTTAACGGGTCTGTAGGCGCTCATGTCGTCTACTTCCCAGACCGTTCGGTTGTCCCTACCAATGTATCTCTCTTTAGGTGCTAACTATTTTGCAGCCCTCCTTACATCTCACGGGTCTGTAGGTACTAACATCGTCTCTTGCGGAGACCGTCTAGTCTGCCCTACCAATGTGAGTTCCTTAGGTTGCTGCCTTTTTATTTATTTTTTGTGCGTCATTAATGATCAGATTCTACTCCAGGCATTTAGCTGGAGCATCCTACGTTTTCATCTACCTTTTTCAAACTTGGGATCAGATTTGTTCTATCACCCATCCCATCCCTAGTTTGAGGGGGATCACATCACCACTTTTTCTTCCTTTCTTCCACCTCCTTGTTTTTGTCTTGTCAACTTTGCTTATCGCAAGTTACTCGACAAAAAGGGGCAAAATGTAGACACCTAAAATTGGTTACCCAATTTGGTGTCCCCCACATTCGTTTACCTTCTCGGGTAACCTGGGGCACGTTCATATCACCACTGCCCCCTTGGGGTATTATTCAATTTGTGATTTAAACACCTATCCTAAGTTTAATTCACCCCATTATGTTTTACCCATGGATAATTAAATATTAACTATTTAATTATATTTTCTACATATATCCTAACCACTTATCTACCCCATATCAATTCCTAACCTCCCGTATCTATTCTATCCATCTATCCCCCCTATTTCTTCTCCTCCCAAACGGAGCAACGGGATATTTCCCATAATTGAGGTAGAAGGATCACTTCATCTTCCCAAAAAAATGTCCCTTTTGGCCATTTCGGGAGTCTGTTCCTTGATCGGGCGCCGACCGGTACTCGGTCGACGCCGATTTTTTGAAGCGGCACCGATTTCATCTCGGTCGGCGTCGATTACAAATAGAAGCCCAGAAATCAGTTCTGGTTAGACAGTTAGACAGTGAGTTACACGGTGAGATAGACAATGAGATTAGACAGAGAGAATGAGAGAGTTTTGAGCATCAAGTCTGAGCATTATCTATCAAGTGAGAGTGAATCCTATCCAAACCAATCCCTGAGAGGAGTACTGTTACTCTGCTCCTGCCACATCAACATTGTGAGTCTTCATCGATCTCTTGGTGACTCTGTTCCTACATCCAGCACAGGTGGAGCCTTGTCAGTATCCCTACGACACTTGCAGATCCAGCGGAGATTGACGATCTAGCCTCCACTATCTGTTTCTCAATCTTCCTGCAAGTTTTCCCAAGTCCACACCCATTCGATTTATATCAGTCAACGCCGACCTACATAAGACGACGCCGATTTGAGTTAGTTCGACGTCGATTTTACTAATCGATGCCGATCAGCCTGTAGACAGGTAAAAGAACTCAGGTAACAATAATCCAGCATTATTTTCAGAGTTTCCTAGTTTCTTGCTGCTTTCTATCCACTGGGTTTAGATTCAGTTCGTTATTTTTTATCAGAAAATCTAGTCATTTACGTACATCTTTTATCATGTATGCTTCTTTCCTTAATTAAAAACGTGGACTGACATCCGCCGAGGGAGCTTATCGCTTCTCCGGACCCACTTTTCAGGTAGTCCACCCAAATATCTTTTAACGTTGTCTTTTTCTGCCAAGCATTTGTGTCTCACAGGTTTCCTGGATCTACTTTGCAGGATCACTCGTGTGCGCCTGTCGTGTCTACATCGGCTTTCTTTTCCATCTACATCTTCAGAGCTTGTCGTATCAATCAGGTATCGATTTCATTTGAGTTTTTCAGGGTTTTTGTGTTTAGTTTGGTACATTAACTTGGATAGGTAACAAGCGTGAAATTCTTGATCTACAATGTGAGCCTTATTGCTTAATGAATATATCATTGTTAGAAGACAAATTAAGAAAACCTAACAGTTTAAAGAAGGAAACAATTTTCACATACCAAGCTCTAAGAGCTTGTTTTAAACCATACAAAGATTTCTCAACTTACAAACATAGTTTTATTCTACCAGTTTCTTCAAATCCTTTAGGTTGAAACATGTAAAGTTATTCTTTTAAATCCTAATTCAAACAAATATTTTTCTTATCCATTTGGTGGATTTCCCACCCAAATTGAGCAGCAATTGTAAATAAAGCCCTAACAATACTCATTTTAGCTACAATGGAAAATGTCTCAACATAATCAATACCAAGTTTTTGATTGAAACATTTAGCAACAAGTCTAGCTTTATGTTTGTTAATACTACCATCAACATTATATTTTACTTTGTATATCCACCTAGACCCTATAATACTTTGTGGCTCAGGTTCATACAAGGTAGTTAATGCATAGTACATATGATGGCTTCTGGTCATTTTCCTAAGGTTAATAGGATTTAAACTTTCTAACATAGATTCAGCCCAATTTAATTTCTTATCTAGGAAGATAAGAGTTTCAGAAACATCTATAAAATCAAAACATCATTATGACCATTTACTAAATCAAAATCAAAACCATCATTTAATAAGCATTTAATGAAGTAACTTTAAGAGAAGAAGACAACACATGTAAACCTTTTCACTAGATTATATCTATGACATTTTATACAAGATTTGATAATTAACATGTCCTAACCTTTCATGTCATAGTTTTGAATTTTTCAAACTCTGAGATATAAAACAAGATGCAGAAGAGAAATCATAAGAAATATATAGACTATTTCTTTGAATTCCTTCAACTATTATACTCTCATTACTATCCTTGATATACCAAGTATCATTCATGCATGGATTCTAGTTGTGTCCATACCTCTTTCAGATGTCGATATTACCAATGTGTAGAAGGTACTCGTCGTTCACATTGTGCAAAATCATAGAAAGAGCCTTTATGCATTCGTTAAGCAATAATGATTCATATTATCTACAGTTTCTTGACGACCAGTGTGAGAAACCTCAGATCCAGAAATAATCTTCCAGAGTTTCCTCACCATAAATTATATTTTAACCCAAATGTTGTAGTTGGTTTCATTCAGGATATGGGTTTTGTCAAGACAGAAATAGTTGAACGCCATTGTTCTCCTAAACTTGTAAAACACACCCCATTATAATATACAATGTATCCACAGAGTTAGATACATATTTATCGATAATAAAAACACTTTTAATAGAATCAGATCAAAATTTTATAGATCTAAATAAAATATTTGATCATAACTAATTATATGTCATTACAATGCATTATAATTAACCTCCCATGATCAAAATAATAACCCGCAATATAAACGGCTTTGCCTTATACCCCGGATTTATATAAAAAATATTTTTGACCATATATAAGTGAAGAAGAGACCCCTAAGAATGCATAACAACTTCAAATTTCTGAAAAAAAATAATGTAGACAAAGATCCGGCTAGCGTAAATTTGACGTTAAATGACCATCATAATGGCTTTTTTTCTATCGTGATGGTCATTTGACCGTCAATTTTAACACAATGAAAGTTTCCTGGAACCTACGAGATTAAATTGTGACGTCTCAATGATCGTCATATTATCGTATGTTTGGTCTAACTTTTGACTGTCAAATTTAATGAATCCAAAACTTGTGTATTTCTAGAATGTGAAATTTCATAATTTCTTCTTCTATATAATATTAGGGAGGTTATGTTTTAATACATTATAATACCTTCTTATAATTTATAATATAAAAATATATTCACTTTAAAAAAAAAAATGTAAATAGTTTATACAATGTAAATAAAAAACAACATAGTAGTTCATAAATAATTAAAAACTATAGTATTTTTTTAATAAAAAAAAGATAATGACCAAATAAAAAACATTGGCCACTTGGTATGTAATTATTATTTTAGGTTTTTATAAACATAACACTATGCCAAGGCGGTCTACATTAATATGGCATGATAATTTGGAAACATGAGGATAATTTCATGCCATACTTACCAATACCACGTGAAAAAACATAAATTTTAGGAAAGTCACTTAACAAAAAGAATGAGGTTTTTTAGAGTTGAAGTAGTTTTTATGGTTTAGGTGTCCATTTAATTTTTATGAACAATTATAGGGTTAAACTTAGTAATATTGATTATTAAGGTCCCTTTAAAAAAATATAGTTATAGATTAACCTATATTTACCAAAGAACAATGTTACCTTCTGAAACAAACATTAAATTATAGAAAACATGAAAATGTAATAAATCTTTTCCTTTTCTATATGTGATTTTCACACGAAATATTTGATCCCTTTCACATTGCACACATAAAAACAAGCAACTATTAAATTTTACATCTTCCCCCCAAAAAATTAGGGATAAATTGAAAAACCCTCAATTTTTATTGCACAAATGTAGTGCCACTAGATACTTTTAAATACAAAACAACCTATACAATTAAATAAATAAAATAGAAAACATTTAATCTTAACTTATTTAATTTACCTCGCTCTGTTACCATGTTAGAATTTGAGGATTAATAAATACATATTTAACATATTATATAATGTACAATAAATATTTAAATAAAGATTACTTCACATAAGTAAATAAAGAAATTTAGGAAATACCAAGTGACACAATAACTATAGTGGAAAATTCCAATAGGGTATTTTTATTCATAGAACTTATTTCACATCCAGTAAGATACCCATAGGTAATTCCCATTTATACAATACATTACTTTACTCAGGGCCATTTTGTTTGATTTTGTCAAACAGTTTACCTGTATATTTAAGGAAAATTATTCCCTATATTTGCATTTGACCACTATTTTCCCTTTCTTTTATTCCCATTATATTAATTTTCATATTGAATATTTGAGTACGTTAAAAAAATGTGTTTAATCAAAATCTAAGTGTATTTATTAACTTTTATTATGTATTCAAATCCACTCACATTGGTTTTATTTAAACAACATGTTGGGGGCATATTTTTTTTTAGACCATAATTTACTTGCATCTATGTTTACGCGTATATAATTTCCCTATATTTGCACATTTAAGATACCAAAGCTCATTGATGGAAACTACAACACATTTGAAATATGCATTTGTGTATAAATAGTAAATTTCTTTGAGTACATGAAATAAAAATGTGCTTATGATTTTAAAAAACGCTCACTATTTTTCAACATTAACCTAAGTTTTTTGAATAATTGCATTTATTCATTTTCTTGTTATTTTTTTTTCAATTTTCTTCAACATCCTGGTGAGGTCACATTTCTTGTGATTTTGTGATACATGTATCAAATAATTTACTTACAATGTCTATTTTAAATTTGATTTTGGAAGTCCAAATCTTTCACAATCATACAAAAATGTGTGGTTAACACATTTTTCCCCCTTCTTTTGTTCCCAATCAAATGCATGTTTGTCTAAACAAAATAGTGAATTTCAGTACCGAAATAAAAATGTGCCATTGTTGAAAAACACTTTTAACCTAAGCATATTTAAAATTTATTCATTTTCTTTTTATTTTGTATCTAATGAAATTAGATTTTAACATCATCATGTTTCTTGTGATATTACATCTTCAAAAAAATTACTTGCAACATGGTTCCATCCCCCTAAAAACATTGATTCAAGGTTGGTTACTACATAAGTTCCTAACCAAATTGAAAAACTTTGATTCATATAAAAGGAACATCTTTCCAATTTATGTTTATCATTTCTTGCCTTTGGTTGTCAAGCCTTATCACTCTTCTAGGTTTAAATTGCATTCAATGCAATCTTCATGCTAGTCCACCTACCAAAATAATGTGAATTCAACGGGTAGTAACTTCTATGCCAAAACAAACTTAAAAGGTAAATCTCTTATAATTGGCCATGTATGCCAAAATTACATAGAAACTTTATCATCTCAATTTAAATATCCCAAGATATGCCTCTGGTTGATAAGGGGTTATTTTATGGGTTGCCACCATATTTAATGAATTGTCTCATTAACTTGTCAAGTTAAATATACCTGAATAATGTTTTCCCATAAAAATATTTTTATTTTGGCAAGTGGAAAGACATCTCAGGAGGTGTCTGCTATGGTTATAGAGGTTGGGTCCTTGCCGACCAAATATAGAACTTCTCTCACCAGTTCCCTCTCCCATTAATCCCATTTGTTAGTTGTAGTACTAATAGTATATGCTTTCGTAGACTTCCAACTAATACCCACATATGTCATATTTAATCCTCTAATGGTACTCCTTAATGGCATATAGGTATACCTATTGTATTCTCAATTATCTACCCATATCTATTTGTTACCTAACTAATTCTCATACCTCTTAAGGGCTTGGTTAGATAAATGCATGTAGTCCTTATCATTTGATGTGCTCTCATCTTATTATACTAAATAATGTTACAGCTCTTAACGAACCTTTTTCATCCATCATTTCCCTCTTTATGTCCTTCAATTTCCCTCTCTTGTGCTTCATAAACCTAAGTCTATTTAGTGACCTATTTCAACACCTTCTTGTATAAGATTATTAACTACATTTGTTTTCTTTTATAGTCCCATTCTATCCCAACGAAGACTACAAAACCATGAAGTTTCCTCAAGCAAATACAACCTCATTTCCAAGCACACAAAGGTCACCCCTATGAACTTATCCTTCCATTAGCTTTTTCACAGTCACATTTTACACTATTTCATTCGACGCTCACACTCATTCAACCTTATTGGGTAAAACTCTATTTACCACTTGTGGAATCCTTAAAACATAATTTATAGTCACTCAATTTATGTCACACCTTTGATATATTTCTCAAATATATCAAATGAATACCTAAATTCCTTTTTATATAAGGTGATCGGGTACGTCTCTCAACCCACTTTTTCAACCTAAAATAATTGACACATACACCTAGGTGTATAACATTTAATATTATAAATATAATCATTTCATGATATTAAATATTTAACCTAAAGTATATACCTAGGTTAGAATATTTATATAAGAGAAATATAAATATTTCATATTATTAAATATTAACCTATATATTAGTGATGGACCCATATACATTAAGGGTTGGCTAGACCACTTAATCATTATGTTCCAACAATGAGAAGGGTGCAAACCTGGTCTAGAGCAAGAGAATAAGGTATCTTTGAATGCTTGTAGTTATCTCCAGGAAGAGGAAGGAGAGGAAGAAGACTACAAAGGTCTCCATCTCCACAAAACATAACATTATCCACACCTCCACCTGGTAGACCCTTTCTTCAATTGACTATGGTTCTCAAGCCACTCATGATGGCTCATCAACAACCACCAAATCAGCCACCTCCAAACCCCTATGAAAATTTCACAGGCAATAGTCCACTTCCCCTTAATGCACAAAATACAGTCCCGATAGCAATATTAAAGAGTATCCCATACTTCAATGGAGAAAATCACACAACTCCCATCGACCACATTGAAGACATTGCAAATGTTTTTGCCGTACATGAGATTGCTGAGATGGATGTTGTAGTCAATTTTTTGGCTTCTTATTTCAAAGGAAAAGCGTTGGAGTGGTTTAGAGGCTTGGGATCAGGATCAATTCAGAATTGGGATAAATTGTGCACGGCTCTTTTGTTAGGTAATAAGGGAGAAGATATGCGGAATAATCCCTCACATAATCGTAACAGTAGAAACTAATATGTAGAAAATATTACAGATCTCAAATAAAAGTGCAGAATAAAATAACATAACACAAAGAGATAGTATTTAACGTGGTTCATCCAATTTGGGCTATGTCCACCAAGAATCACTTGCTCAGATTTTATTACAAGTCATCACTCTCTCAATGCAATACCTAGATCTAATTGGAGCTATGTACAAAATTCACAGCTGAATTCAAAACACATATGCAATGTTTACATTATCGTTTACCATATGCACAAAACCATATAAATAGACAACTTCTTAAGTAGTTTTACAAAACTGTGGGTATCAAAACCATGGGCCAAAACCGTCCCATAAACCTATGGGTCAAAAAAACCACCCATATGAGAAAATCATGTTTCCTGGTATATCGGGCACGTTTTAAGGCCCAAAATTCTTTTTTCGGGGGCTACACCCCCGAACCCCCACTACCGGGGGTTACCGCCCCTGGACCCCCGCTCAAGGCCTAGCTCGGCCCCGAACCCCAATAAAGATACATGAAAATTGTATAATACTCTTAGTGTACAGTCTTCAACACTTTCACACATGAAAATAGGCTCCATAACCTAACAATCTCCCACTTGGAGACTAGTTTTCCTCTGAGAAGTTTTCGTGAAGACAACCAAAGCTGAACACAGCTTCAATTTTTCCCTTGTGACCACCTTGGTCATCATGTCTATAGGATTCTGACTGGTATGAATCTTCTCCAGCTTCAACTTTTCTTCCTCCAAAATTGTCCTGATGAAATGGTACCTTAACTGTATATGCTTCATCCTAGAGTGGAAAGTAGAGTTCTTAGCTAGGTGTATAGCACTCTGATTATCACTATGAAACTTACCTTCCTCTTGATTATGCCCCAACTCCTCAAGTAATTGTTGTAACCAAATCATTTCCTTACTTGACTTTGTGGCAGCAACATACTCAGCCTCTGTGGTTGACAAAGCCACCAACTTCTGTAGTCATGAAATCCATCTTACTTTTGTTCCACCTACAATGTAAACATAGCTTGTTGTGCTCCTCATGTTGTCTACATCTCCAACCATATCTGAATCTACATAACCACACAAAGTGGTGTTTGATCCACTATAGCACAAAATTGTCCCCATGGTCCCTCTCAAATACTGAAGGATCCACTTTACTACCTGCCAGTGATCTCTACCTGGATCACTCATAAATCTACTCACCACTTCCACTGCATGGGCAATATCAGGCCTAGTGCACACCATGGCATATATCAAACTGCCAACCAATGATGAGTAAGGTACCTTAGACATCTTGGTTTCTCTCCTACTCTATCTTAGGACACTATTCCTTTGATAACTTGAAATGGCCTACCAAAGGAATCCCAACTGGTTTAGCATCCTGCATATTAAACCTCTCCAAGACCTTCTTAATGTACTCTTCCTGAGATAAAGTCAGCTTCCATTCCTTCCTATCCTGAGATATCCTCATACCAAGGATTTGTTTGGCTACCCCCAAATCCTTCATAGAAAAGGATTCACTTAGTTGCTTCTTGAGTACTTTTATTTCCCGCATGATTTTTACCTGCAACCAACATGTCATCCACATATAGACAAAGGATAATATAACTGCCATCCTCAAATTTCTTTGTATACATGCAATGGTCAGAATGACATCTAATATAACCTTGCTCCATCATGAATCTATCAAATTTCTTATACCATTGACGTGGAGCTTGTTTTAAGCCATATAAGCTCTTCTTCAGTTTGTACACCATCTCCTCTTTACCTTTTACCTCATAGCCCTCTAGATGCTACATATATAGTTCCTCCTCCAAATCACCATGGAGAAATGTAGTCTTTACATCAATTTGTTCTAAGTACAAGTCTTATGGTATAACTATTCCTAAAACAGTTCTAATAGAAGTCATTTTTACTATAGGAGAAAAAATCTCATCAAAATCTATACCTTTTTTCTGTGCAAACCCCTTGACCACCAACTGGGCCTTGTATCTTTTCTTGCCTCCTTCTTCCTTTTTCACTTTAAACACCCATTTGTTTGGTAATGCTCTTTTTCCTTCGGGTAGCTTTACCAAATCCCATGTCTGGTTCTCCATGAGAGCCTGATGCTCCTCATCCATGGCTTGCTCCCACTTCTTCCTGGCATCTACCTACATTGCTTCATCAAAGCTCTTTGGCTCTCCATTATCAGTGAGTAATAAATAATAAAGAGAAGGAGAAAAACATTTAGGTTCTCTTCTTACCCTAGAAGACCTCCTCAATATAGAAGTTTGGGGTTCCTATTGAACTGATTCATGTGTCACTTTCCCATCTGGAAGATCCTCTACCGCTGCATATTCTTTCTTAGATTCTTCCCTATTTTCCTATAACTATTGCTTATACATGACTTTCTCATTAAAGACCACATCCCTAGATTGAATGATTTTCTTGTCCTTAATACTCCAACATTTATATCCAAAGTCATCACCACCATAACTAATGAAAGTACATTTTTCTAATTTAGCCTCTAGCTTGGTCCTATCATCCTTGTCTATATGAACAAACACCTCACATCCAAAGACTCTAAGAAATGAATAATCAACTTTCTTACCATACCAAGCCTCCTCAGGTATGTCTCCATCCAAGGCACTTGAGGGTCCTCTGTTTATCAAGTACACAATTGTGCTCACCACTTCTGCCCAAAAAGAAAGAGGCAGTCCTGCATGTAACCTCATGCTCCTAGCACATTCCATTATTGTTCTGTTCATCCTTTCTGACACCCCATTCTGTTGTGGAGTTCCTGGAACCATCTTTTTCCTATGGATTCCATTCTTAGAAAAGTAATCATCAAATTCATTGCTACAATACTCCCCTCCATTATCTGACCTAAGACATTTTAGCTTAAGACCTGTTTCATTCTCTACCAAGGCTTTCCATTTAACAAAAGTGTCAAATACATCAGATTTGTTTCTAATACAATAAACCCAAAATTTCCTTGTTGCATCATCAATAAAAGTAACATAATAACTTGAACCCCCAAGATATGATACCTGAGCTAGCCCCCACACATCAGAATGTACCAGCTCTAACTTACTCTCTTTCTTTGTAGGTCCAACCTTGAGAAACCTTACTCACTTTTGTTTCCCATATATGCAGTCCTCACAGAAATCCAAACATGTTTCTATATATCCGGGAAAATTCTTCTTTATGATATTTATGCCCTTATGGCTCATATGACTAAGCCTATAGTGCCACAATGTTGTATCTACTTCTGAAGCCACAAGATTAAAAACATTAGTGCTATAAGTGGTTAAATACAAGGTTCCAACCTTCTTACCTCTTGCCACCACAAGATCACCCTTGGTAACCTTCCAAGAGTCAGCTGTAAATATCACAGTACAACCATCACTTCCTAACTGCCCTGCCAATATCAAATTTCATCTTAATGTAGGCACATGTCTGACATCCTTCAATAGCCAAGTATTCCCATTCTGCATCTTAACTTGAACAGAACCTTTTCCAACTATGCTGTAAGGCTCATCATCACCAAGAAAAACATGCCTAAAATCTCCTTGAACATAATCAACAAAATAATGCCTATGTGGAGAAGCATGGAAATAAGCCCCCGAATCTAAAACCCAAGATTCAGTAATATTGTGCAAAGAAAGAATCAAAGCATCCTGACATACATTACCCATTGCCACATTTGCCTCCTTGTTTTCTTCCTGTTGTTTCTTCTTGTCTCGAAGCTCCCAGCAGTCCTTCTTTACATGCCCAAACTTTCCACAGTGCCAACATACTATCTTGCTTTTAGATTTTGACCTTTCCCGATCCTTTGATTTTCCACGGCTTCCTCTATTCTTATGTCTCCCTCTAGTTTCCACTATCAAAGCATTCCCTGAAGTAGAAGATTCACCAGATCTTTTTCTTTACATTTCCTCACTTAGAATCACCCCTACAACATCCTCAAACTTCAACTTTGAGTTAGTTGGAACCGAGTTGCTTACCGCCATTACCAAGCTATTCCAACTCTCAGGTAAAGAGCACAAAACTAATAAAGCCCTAACTTCTTCATCAAATTCTATTGTAACCAAAGCTAGCATATTTACAACCATATTAAAATCATTTAGATGATCTACTACTGAACCATTCTCAGACATCTTCATATTAAACAACTTTTTCATTAAAAATATCTTATTAGAGGCAAAGGGTTTTTCATACAACTTCCCTAATGCATCCATCAGTTCTTTTGTAGTCTTTTCCTTTGAAACATTAAATAATATCGAAGATGCAAGACATAGCCAGATTGTCCAAAGTGCTTTCCTATCCAACAAATCACATTCCACATCTGTCATGCTCGAGGGTTTTTTCTCCTTCTCAGACAGTGGAGTATAAAGATCCTTCTGATAAAGGTAATCTTCCATCTACATCTTCCAAAGACTGAAATTCTTCCCGTTGAATTTATCAACCCTAGATCTTCCATCATCTACCATAGCTCCCACTCAAGATAAAACTTTACCTGTGATTCAACACTTTAGCAAACCAAGTCAGGCTCTGATACCAATTATTAGGGAATAAGGGATAAAATATGTGGAATAATCCCTCATAGAATCGAAACAGTAGAAACTAATATGGAGAAAATATTACAGATCTCAAATAAAAGTGTAGAATAAAATAACATAACACAAAGAGAAAATATTTAATGTGGTTCACTCAATTTGGGCTACGTCCACCAAGAATCACTTGCTCATATTTTATTACAAGCCACCGCTCTCTTAATACATTACCCAGATCTGTTTAGAGCTATGCTCAACAAACTCTACAGAATTCACAGTCAAATTCAAAACACATGCAATGTTTACATTATCTTCTACCATATGCACAAAAACATATAAATAGACAATTGCTTAAGCAATTTTACAAAACCATGGGTATCAAAAACATGGGCCAAAACCATCCCATAAACCGGCCATATGAGAAAATCATGTTTCATGATATATCGGGCACGTTTTAAGGCCCAATTGTTTTTTCGGGGGCTACGCCCTCGGACCCCTACTTGGGGTCTAACTTGGCCCCAAACCCCGGTGAGGATACATGAAAAGTGTATAGTACTCTTAGTATATAGTCTTCAACACTTTCACATATGAAAACAGGCTCTACAACCTAACATCTTTATGGGCAGTTTGGGGAGAGGACCGACAACTTATCCCATTTAGAGCAGATGACTACAGTCAAAAGGGCACCGACTGAGAAAATGAATGAATTCAATTCCAAATTCCAAATAACATGGGAGATGATCCCAATTGGGGTCAAACCAACAGCTGAAGGTGCATTTCTCTATTTTATTAAAGCTCTAAATTATGATATATCTATTATGATATAATCTATGAGAGGAATAACCCTACCAGACACCTATGTCATAGCCATTAGAGCTAATAATTTCTTAATGCAATCTGGTAAACTTGCACCTAGGCCACCTATGCTTCTCTATCCGGATATGGTGAATCCTAATCAAACACCTATAATAGCCCCCATTCTTGCTCCAAGAAATCAGAGTTCAAATGAAGCTTCCAATTCTTCTTCTAGCCCTTCAAATGTACTCCAAGATGTTATGAAACAATTACCAAACTTAGGAAACAAGTTGGTAACTCTTAAGAGGTAAAAAGCTCAAAATTCTAGACCTTATCAGCCTTAGTTCCAACCCAATAAACCTCCATATCAGCCAAACAGGCCACATGTTCAAGCTGTTAACCAGAACCAAGGACAACCCCAAGCTGCTAAGCCATTCTAATCATATAACCCTAATTAAGTTTCAACATCTAGGGCCTTGGTTTTGTCTCAAAACAACATAGCACAAGAATATGAATGGTGTTTCCTATACAGCGAACCTCACAATCAGGCAACATGCTTCAATTTACCTCTTTAAGTTTTTAACGGATTCCTAAGGATTTTGTGGCCTCTTATGACTTATATTGCATTATTCCATTATTTTTTGGCTTTCACCTTCTTATTCTATAGTTTCTTTATTCTATGGCCTTTCTATTGTGTTACGTGGATCTTTTTTTCGTGCATATTTTTTAATTCTATGGCTTGACTTCTTTTTCTCTGCAATCTTCTCTCCTTATTCTGTAGACTTTTATTTGTTATGTGGACTTCTTGTGTTTAATGGATTTTGGCCTAAGTATTTCACAAAACACTAAGATTTTAAAATCTACAGAACATAATTTCTTTGTTCCACAGCTTTCAATATTTGAAAATTGTATAACTTTATCTCTATAGTATTACGACCTTTTAAGGCTAGTTTTTTGTGTTTTGTGGCCTTCCTTCTTGGTTCTAATACCTTTTCTCAAATTTTTCAAAAATTTATAAGCTATTTTATTTAAATCTTATATCTATAGTAGTCTATTTTCTTTATAGTGTGGATCTTTGTAATTTTTGAAGACCTACCTAACACTCTTTCTTTCAAATTTATCTAAGTTTTCTTTAACAATGGATAGTCTAACTTTTCCATGAATAAATCTTATATTTTAAATGGAGCTAATTACACTATCTAGATAATAAGAATTAAGGCTATCCTTAAGGAAAGAAATCTATGGAATTTAGTTTGTGGGTGTCGAGAATAAACCAAATAGGAGACATGTTGCTCCTGAGAACATATGTGTTTTTCTCTAAAAAAATACCAAGAGGCTATGTCCATCTTATTACAAATCATCACATATCAATTCTTATTGCATATTGGACATATGGAATCTCTAGTTAATGTTTGGATACAATTGTAAACAATGCATGAAGGTAGCCACATTTCCAAAATAATTAAGTTAATCATGGAATTGTTTACAAGCCCCATGAAATATGATGAAAAGGTTAATAATTACCTAGCCAAAATTAAGGATATTAAATCTGAATTAGATGGATGTAATTGTGAAATGTTTCATGATAGGTTGATTTATTGAATATTCAAATTAACATTCATGTAAATTTTAGAAACTTCATCTCTATTGTGAATTATAGATATCAAAATGAAGATGATTTACCTAATTTAGACATGTTGTCTTCTCTTCTTATTAAAGATGAGATTTTCATGAAGAACTTTGACACAAAATAAAATTCCTATAAGGAATTGTTCTCTCAAAGATAGAATTCTTCTATAAATCATTATAACAATATTACAAATCAAAAATAAAAATTTAGATCTAAGTTTAAACCTAAGCACAATAGGAATAATCATAAGATTAAAGTAAATTTTGATGGAATTTAGAACATGTGTGGTAAACTTGGTCATAAAGAAGCTGATTTTCATGCTGACAAGTCTCATAACAATCCTAAAAATTAGGGTCATTCTAACAACCAAGATAATAATGATGAACAATCTATATCTCTTTATACTTCCCGTTCAACCTCCAATCATAGCGAATGGATCCTGAAAAGTGGCGCATCTAAAGATATGACGTATGTGCATGATATTATTCATGATGTTGTTGAGTGCCATGAAAATATTTATCTAGGAGATAATTCTGTCATCAAGTCTAAATATCGTGGCAATGTTAAGTTATCAAATGGGATCATTATAAATGTGTTATTTATTCTTAACTTAAAGAATAACCTTTCATATTTCTCACAATTAACTAAAGATGGATATGGAGTTGTGTTATTACAAGATAAATGGTATGCTAAAAATGATTTTGGTAAAGTAATTTGTGTTGGTTCAAAAAATAATGGATTGTACTTTTTAATGGATTTGTTGCTAAATATTTTATTTCCACTTCTTCTTGTAATATTGTTTAATTATGGCATGAAAGGCTTAAGCATGTAAATTTTAAGAGTTTGTATGAGATATCCTATCTTAACCTTTACATAGGTCTTCCTAGGTTAAAATCATATCATTAATCTTGTGAAATTTTCTTGTGTGATAAGCAACATGTACAACTATTTCACAAACACCATGAGTCTAATTCTTCTTGTTTTCTTAAGTAAATTCATAGTGATTTTAGAGGTCCTTTGGAAGTACCTTCCCTTGGTGGTGTTTTATGTGTTTTCAATTTTGTTGATCATTTCTCAATAATGACTTGGTCTTATTACATTAATAAAATTTCTGATGTTTTATCTAATTTTCAAGAGTTTAAAGCCATTGTTGAAAACATGGTTAATCTAAAAATAAAAATAATCAGGACTGCTAATGGAGATGAGTATGTTAATACGAAGTTTGATGAGTTTTTTGTGTATTGTGGAATTCAAAGGGAATTGACAACTCCCTATTCTCCTTAACAAAATGGCATAACTGAAAGAAAGAATAGAACAACCATAGAAATGTCCAAGACCATGTTTCATGCTTCTAATGTGCCTAAATTTCTATGGGTTGGAGATTTGAATACTAATGTTCATAGTATAAATACAATTCCTACCAAACCATTGCATCAAACCATACCGCATGAAGTGTAAATGAAGAAAAAAAGTAATATCTCATATTTAAATATATTTGGAAACCCTGATTCTCTTCTTATTCTTAAAATTAAAAGATAAAAGTTTGATCCTACCTCTTAGTCTCACATCCTTATTTGGTATGGAAGTAAAAAAAGGATTAATATTCTATGATCCAGTTAATCATGTGATTGTATAAAATAGGAATGTGCATGTTCTTGAGAAACCTTTTTAAAATCCTTCCTCTTTTCCCTCTTTTGAGTTTCCCAATTATGAATGTTATTTTCTAGATGATAAGCCTTTCTTAGATAATATGGAAACTAATTTTATAGTATATGATCATCCTTCTTCTAATATGATGGATGACTACATTTATGGGGAGTCTTCTCAATCCTTGTCTCAATCTAGGATTCCTAAATGGGTCAAAAATATGGTTTCAAACTCTCATCCCAATGCTTTGAGAAATATGACCCGCAGTCAGCATGCTTATCATGCCTTGTCAAATTTATATGGGGTTGAACCTCAATATTTTGAAGAATTGAACCTAGATGAAAGATGTATTTCAGATATGGAATTTGAATTCAATTATCTAATCAAGAATAAAATATAGATTTTAGTCTCTCTTCATATTAAAAGAAGCATTGTAAGCTCTAGATGGTTTATAAAATTAAATATAACTCTGCTCATAAGATTGATAAATTTAAGGCTATATTAGTTAGAATTTTTACTCAAAAAAATGGTTTGGATTATGTTGAAACATTTACTCCTATAGCCAAAATGAGCACTTTTAGAATCCTTCCAGCTATAATTGCTCAACATGATTGGGAGATTCACCAAATGGATGTTAAAATGCATTTTTAAATGGTTACTTGTATGAATAAATATATATACATTAACTAAAAGGTTTTGAAGAACCTAGAAAATAATTATATGTGTGTAAACTTTAGAAATATTCGTATGGTCTTAAACAAACTTTTAGATCCTGGTATTATTAAATAAACAGTTTCTTTCATGATCTTGGTTTCTCTAACTATTTTACTGATAATGATTTATTTTTCAAGTTGGAAAACAATTACTTATTTTCTTGTATGTTAATGATCTCTTCATTACTATTAGTGATAAGAATCTAAATATTGGAATCAATGATAATTTAAGACAATGTTTTGAACTAATTGATTTAGGACTACTAAATCATTTTCTAGGCATGATCATTTGTCAAAATCATATATCTATGGTTGCACCACAATATCAATGTAATAATTACATTATAATAAGGTTTTATATGATTAATCGTGATAATGTCTTTACTTATATGGAAGTTGTTGTTAAATTATATCCAAAACCTTCTTGTGATATATTTAATCCCACTTTATATAGAAAAATTGTTGGTAGTCTTATTTATTTAACTATCACTAGGCCTGATATATCCTATACAATTGGAATTATTTTTATATTCATGTAGAATCCTTATGTGGACTATTAGAAAATGGGAAAAAAATATTCCAAGGTATATTAAAGGTACAAACAATTATGGTTTGTATTATTTTTCTTTTGATAATGCAAATGTATTTAGTTATTGTGATTTTGATCATGCTAATGATATTGTGGATAGAAAAATATACTATTGGATATGATTTCAAGCTGGGTACATGTACAATAACTTGGAGCAGCAAGAAGAAAATAAACAATATCTATCTCTTCTAGGGAAGTAGAATATATAAGTGTTATGGAAGTAGAAAAAGAATCCATGTGGCTCAAAATATTGTTGGAATAACTTCATACGGGCATCAAAGGAATTACTCTACTTCTATGTGACGACCAAAGTTGTATTGATCTTGTAAACAATATAGTTTAGCATCAAAGAACTAAGCATGTTGAGATCCATATGCATTTCATCCAGGAAATTTTTTTCAATGGTGATATAGATCTCAATTTTTTTTCCATTGAAGAGTAGGCTGCAAAATGTTTTATTAGGTCCTTGATTTCTTCAAAGTTTTATTCTATGTTGGGCATATCATGCATTGAGTCTTATGATCATATGGAAGAAATTGATCTCCACCTCTGAATCAGTTGAGTATATGTTATGTCACACTTATGATCATGTGAATGAAGTTGATCCTCACCTATGAATCATATGCTTATTGGCCTTTCAGAGCTTCCCTTAAGGGGGAGATAATAAATGAGCATGTTGCATGTTTTGTTTGTGTAATGTCATCTCTTAACAACTCAATTTTTTCAAAATGGATACTCCTAAGACTATTTCTATGTTGTTTGAGTAATTTTTCATATATTGGAAGTTTACCTTGTAATCCCAAAAAAAGAATTAGATATGCAGATTTTATTATCTCCATAATCTAATGTAATACTTCATCCTTAATCACTTTATCTTGGGAATTTTTAATGTTCCTTTGTGTTGCGGTTTTTATTAAATCCACATAACACTACTTGGAATTGCGAAAAAATATTGTACCATAGATTCTCTAGAACCCATAATGCATTTACAGTTGTTCCTAATTTGTATAAGTTTGCGGGGGCTATGGTAGTATAACTGTGGATTTGAAAAATCCGTGGAGAAATACTTTAGTGCACTACAAAACCACAAACCCCACTCAACTAGTGTTTTTGAATGATATCTTAATTCACATGTTGATTTATGGATTTTTATTCCTTTTATACTAAATGGTGACTTAGCATGACGAACAAACTTTGACATCTGAAATAAATGTTGTATGTTTCCCTACTTAACATTAAGGGGGAGTGTCGGGTTTATAATATTAAGTAGGAAAATGCTTATTTAGAAACTTGTCAAATATTTTATGTTTTTTGTTTATAGATTATATATTAAATATAATCATGATAGACCCAAGTCGTTGGTTTTAATAGTGGATCATGACCACCCAAATTGTATATAAAAAGGTGATCTCATTAGAGATCAGTTACACAGTTGATGGTAACATTTATGCGAACTATAAGTTTGAGAAGATCATAGATACATGATGTGAATTATGTAAATATCATGATCAAATGTATGAGGTGGTTTTTTAATCCCTTCTTTAAAGTATAACTTCAAGTGAATCTCCAAAATAGTGGGATTTCTAGGTGAAATTAACTTCTCAATAAAGATAAGTGATTTTTATTGGGTTTTTTTTACCTTTTGTGGTTTTCCCACTTATATCTTGTGTCATTGTGTTCATTTACTATCTATTTCATGTTGTTTATATTTTTTAATATGTAATACAAACATATTAATCTCTGGTTTATTCATTACACTTTGTAAACTCTAATTCTTAGCAATTTAATTGTTTGGATCTATAATTTGAAAACATTATTTATCCCCTATATTTCTTAACATCTGCTAATACTTTTTCATAAATTTTCAAAATCAAGCCAATAAGGCATCTCCATGTTGATTTGTAAAGTGTAATGTTAGTTCTCAGTTATCCTTTTAAAGATGTAACGATGTGAAGAAATCACTAATGAATAGCTTCCACATAGTTTCCTTTCTTCACAGAATTCAGGGTTCCTAATATTTTTGAGATACTTTTCATATCAATTTACAAATAGAAAATGAATCAACATCTTCCACATAGTTTCAAAACTATCAAAACTTGTCAGGCCTAAATATTTTTTGTTATAGAGTATTAAAAATGAACAAGGGCCACCATGTTTCTTCATAACCCATAAAACATATAATAACTTTTAAGTCAAGCTATGAATAAAGATTGATGGGCTAACTAACACCGTGATGACATTCTACAAATTTTCATAGACTGAAAACACTTGTTTCCTTCACAAAAAAATCCTACAATGTTATACTTAAAACTATGGTTCTATTAAAGCATTCTTAGTCCAAAAATAATAATTTAAACAAAAAATGTGATAGAATTTCAAAGTATCATAGACAAAAAATTCCCATTTACTTTAAAAATTAATCACATCTAACTTCAGACATAAAACCAAAACTTTATTATAATATTGTTATTCCCAAAAATCATAATCTATGCAGAACAATATGACAAAATTGTAACTAAAACACAATTTTTTATCAAAATCAAAATATTTTCATTCTTTTTCTAAGTTCATCATGTTTAAAAATTCTTCATTCTTTTAGTTTAAATTATGGGGTCAAAGGAGGAATTTTCCATGATAAAAACTACAAATTTTTTGAAGCATTGTTAGTTCAACAATCATAAATTAAGTAAAACAATGCATCATAATGAAATTCATACTAATATTTACAACTGTATTTATATTGGTTCTTACAAATGGAAATAATATGTGAACCAATCAAAGCTCTCCATGTGGAATTAACACGACTTAGAGGTGAAAAGACAAAAAAAAATGGGAATATGTGGGGAATTAGATAAAATGGTGTATTAAATCCACATCAGTTGTAAAATAAATGTTTAATAGTAGCTCTAAATCAATTCATATAATATATTCATCTAAAACTGTGATTATGATTTATGATTTATGATTGGGTTAATAAATATAATCACACATTAATGTATCTTCTCATGAATATAATATTGACTCAAATATAAATGTTCTATCGTGAGAACTCAAAGTCTAATTATAGCAATATTTATTTCTCAAAAAGCAAGACCAACTTCAATTACACTTTAAAATTTTATCATAGTTCATACGAGTTCAAATTAAATCCATAAGATTTTTGATCTTCTATCCATGGTGAATTGTATATAATGAAAAATTAGAACTGGAATTATTCACAAGTTCTATAAGCATGCAAATTTGAGCTCTCCCTCTCTCTCTCTCTCTTTTCACATCCTATGTTTCTTATGCTTTAGAGTTTCCCATAAAAATATGTTATTTTTTAACCCAATATGGTTGACATTCCAAGGAGATTATTATTAAAAATATTTTATGCTAGTGACATTGAATTGGAATTTTTCAATCATATCTTAACCTTTCCTAAACCCATGGAGTCAATAGAAGATTTTTCTTCTGTTGATAGTGACCACTTTGGTTTTCATGTTAGGATAGCTTGTCTTTCGAATGTATCAATTCCTGGATCAAAATATTTTACTGAAGGATATTTTACTTCCGATAATGTCTTGAAGCCTATATAGAACAAATTCCACCTAGAGGTTATGGGGGTGGGAGTTGCAATCCCTTTCATAGATTCCCTAGAAAAAAAAATCTGATTTGTCAAGTAAAGTAGGAAGATTAGAGTAAAAGGTGTGAAAGGTCCTCAAATGAAGAACTGTGAGTGTGGAATTGCACCCAAAGGAGAACTCTAAATCAAAATTTTTGGGGGGCAGGGGAAGATTACCCTTATCCTATGGTGGAAAATGATGGAAGATTGGATGGCCACACTTGAAGGGAAGGCTGAGATTCCAAAGGTTTTAAGTGGCCCTTGTCTTTCCTATAGGATTCTGATTGAAATGGGGATGGTTGTATCCTACATCAGTAAAATCTTGTACATATTTTAGGTTATGGAAGATTACTAGGAATTTCATGAGAGGAAGGATAAAATACTCTCTAAACCATTTCTAGGTCCTCTTACTCATTTGGAATTGTGAACACGAATAATCTTCTATAACATGTATCTATTTTTTTTATTTACAAGTTTATATGTCAAGACTATTGTTTCCTCCTACATGATGTCTTTTCTAAATTTAGGTAGTATAGCTATATGCCTTTATTTTATATATTTGTGTGTGTGTGTGTGTGTGTGTGTGTGTGTGTGTGTGTGTGTGTGTGTGTGTGTGTGTGTGTGTGTGTGTGTGTGTGTGTGTGTGTGTGTGTGTGTGTGTGTGTGTGTGTGTGTGTGTGTGTGTGTGTGTGTGTGTGTGTGTGTGTTTCAAGGGTGACGGACCCAATAGATACCCCATATATTATGAAAAAAAACAAAACAATAACATGTGAAACACTGAAACTACTATGTTTTCTTGTTCAATATTTGGTAAAGTTCATTATTATTCTTAGTGCTAGAATGTCAAGTGAGTGAAACAAAGATAATTTATTTAATTTTAAATTGAGACTTCTTCTATTAACAGGAAAAAAATACCAAATCCAAGGAGAGAAATTTCGACAAAGGACATTTACCAAATCAGTTTTAAGAATTATATAAATAACATTGGATTCACCATTCAATCTACATATATTTTTATGTTTTTACCATTTTAACCACTAAAGCGATGTATTTATTTAGTATATTGATCAAAATATGAAAATGGTTATAATGATATTTGCCATAATTTCTAAAAGTTTTTTTCGTGGGTTCTTGAAAATTTCCCATATAAACCTAGCATTTAAGGTTATTGCATTAAGAACCTCTTACTTCATCTTCTTCTTGTGTAATACTTTGGACTTGTTTATGGCAAAGGAACCATGCATAGAACTATTAGATTAAAAAATGGGTCATGTGACTAAAAGTTATAATTAATAATCTTGTAATGATTGTGATAGTTAAAACACACTTTGAATCACATTTTGAAGTTGTGCATATTCAAACCATATCTTTGATAAGGAACAAATTGATATTACATTGAAATAAGTATTGTGAATAGAGATGTTGGTATCATGTGTCTTGATGACCCAATCTATGTTTCCATAGTCTAATTTTTTTTAATTAATGGAATAAAATTCATATGAAAGAAAATATATATGTTTTTTTCTTTTAGTTAATGAAAATTGTAAGTGTTAGTGTATATGTTGCCCTAGTGTTCTTTGTCTTGTGATCAGTGAAGAAGTAGTAAGTGTTTTTTCAAACAAAAATGAAATTGTTTTGCCAGTTTTACTGTAGCATTTATGGTTGTGAATTTTGGGGCATTACACCTACATACAATATTTGACATCCCCTTTAAATCTATCATCGGTGTACAAATTTTGACATCCTCTCTATTATCACATTCGAATTACACACAAAATTTTGTAAATTAAATTTTGACGTAATACGTAGAACAAATGTGTTCATAAGTACATATCATAACTTTTCTTTTTTATAGTAACAAGTGTAATATACAGTTGTGCATTATTTTAACACCTTTCAAGACCAATTCTTAATGAACAAATACTTTAAATTTCCATTAAAAGTATTGATAATTTAATAGATCTATTTGAGGCTCCTAGTTGTATATTGAATTTATATGATCATATATGGGCACATAAAGATCTTAGTAGCTATACCATAGGTCTAAAGTCATTCATTTTAGAGCTTGAGCCACCAAGTAGGTGAAATTGGGGATATATCAGATTTCCTTATATGAGCATATATTCAATTTGTTAAAGTATGTTCATCTATTTCAAATACCTCAATGACTATATTGTTCTCTACATAGATGTGTTGGTGTTGAGAAGAAATCTAAGTGTTGATGATATGTAAGATATTGTAGACACTTAATTTTGACGATGTAATTTTAATAATAAAATTGCACTAATTGTCGTTTTTACTTCCATTTCATTATAATTAGTATTTTTATGATAATTAGATAACATTCCCCTTCGTCCCAATCACTTAATGATAATTTTTTAATTAATTAGCCTCGTCCCCCATATTGGATGTCAATTAACATCACTTTGTTAGTTATAATTCTATTTTTATTTATTTATTAATTAACCATTATTAATTAAGCAATATTTCATTCTCGTATTTAATCATTAAACCATATTATTTTTTAAATCCCCCTCTCAATCCCTCAAAATTTTATTGATTTTCATCCAAATCATCTGTAAATGGTTTCTATAAGGTTAACTTGGCCTATTAATTAATCCTAATTGATTAATTAAACCTTCCCAATTTCGCACGAGTTGTTAATATCTAATTAATCTCTTCAAATTATACTTATCCCTTTCTAATTTTATATTCACTTTATCCCACATTCACTAGGTTGCAAGCTTCTCCCAAATCGAAAAGCTATATAAGAAACCTCATACAACTTTTCCCACTTACACCATGTCATTACAAGACATTATACTTGAGAAGAGCATTTCATGTTATTGGAAGGCTTGTTAAATCAAGTAAATATCCCCTTTTCCATTTTTTCAAGAGTAGTAAGAGAATAATCAAAATGGAAATCAAGCCATGTTGATGAGATATATTCCTCTTTTCATGATAAATCCTTTATCATATGTGGTCTACATTAGTCTCACTAAGGAAATATCTACATCCAAAGCACATAAAAAGATCAAAATGAGGTTTGCACTTAGTATAGATTCATATTTGGTGATTTAAATAGATTCCTTTTCCACTTTATCATGATGTATTTTCTTGAATTCAACTAAGTTAGGATCTACTTGGTGTTAGGTTCATTTAATTATCTTATTGTAAGTTTAACATGCATTCATATGGCACGCTCGGTGGGAAACCCCTTTGTCTCATGCACATTCAACTATTTTTCTTAGTTTAGCTTCATTTTTCACCATTTTACATGCAAGTTCTTACAATTTGTTGAAATTTCTGTCTTTAAGCATGTATGTTTGTGTTTGGTAGTGTTGAGTATTCTTTGTAGGCATAAAAGAGGAAAAGTGCTATCAAAATTGAATCTTGATAGGAAAAATTCAATCTTTTACTATTTTTGGTCACTTTTTTTATTTTTGTGGAGGTACAGGTTTCACATGATATCATTATTTGCATTTGCACTAGTGTTTCCTTCATGAGCTACCATTACCTACACTAGAATTACCTTTCATGTGCTACCATTACCTATGCTAGTGCTTCATTTGACATGTTATTGTTGCTCACTTGTGCTAGCCTTACCTACCTGTACTTCAATTAACTACTTGTGCTAGCATCTCTTTTCACACACTAACGTCTTCTTGGTTGCATATGTCTGCTCTTAGCTACATTTTTTAAACATATGTTTGTGTCATTATTATTTTCACATCTTTTTTAGACTTGTGTTAGCGTGCCATAATTTTAATCTAATATTTTTGTTCCTTTTCAAATTAATGATGTTAGCTACTAAAAAACTAAAAAATTAGAACATTAAGGGTTTATGGTACCTCAAATGTGTGATGGATACAAGAAGATGGATGCAAAGTGAATGACCTCGCTGCAACTAGATAACCTGCAAATAAGAATGACTAAAAAGGGGATGAATTAGATAATATATATGGGGGCTGTCCGAAAAAGACTACTCAACATATTGTTTGGAAACAAGTTGCTCACACAATCCCTTGCCATAGACCAACTTTTTCACTTTGATCTCAATTTCATATTCCATCACACGAGTGATCTAAACTACTTTTTTCTCATTCAAATCCTTGTTTAGGATTAAATATTTGACACTGATGTGTGATACCAACAACGGAATATTGTTCTTCAAAACCAAATGTCTAAACTTCTTCAAGATCCTAATTACAACAAGAACATGTTTTTTAATGAAAGTATGCCTCACTTCGTAATCTTCTAGACTTTGACTAAAGAATGCTATCAGCTATTTTGAACCTTCCTTATTTAGTTGGACCAAGATAGTTGAGATTGTGTTTGATCCTCCAAAAGCATAAAGTATGAATTCCTTGGAGAAATATAGATTAATAAGAGTTGGGAATTGAGATATTGCATCCTTGATGTCCTCAATACTCTCCTTACCTTCTGTTTTCCACTTGAATGCAAGGATCTTCTTCAACATCATGGTCAATGGATTCACAAGAGTGGAAAAATTAGGCACAAATCTGTGAAAAAAATTAATTCTCCCCAAGAATATTTAGAGGGACTTCTTGTGTTGTGGCAATGGAAGAGCACAGATGGATTCAATTCTTTTAGGATCAATGGTCAATCATTCTTTTGAAACAACATGGCCCAGTAAATTTCATTCATGTGCTAATAATATACACTTCTTCAGGTTCAATGACACTCTAAACCTTTTGCATCTTTGAAATAATTTCCTAAGGTGAAAGAGATGATCTTCACACCCTTGGAGAAGACAGTGATATTGTCAAGATAAACAAGTGCTATATTTTTATCAGCCCTTTGAATGCCATATCCATCACTTTCTGAAATGGTTCTCCAGCTTTTGACAATCTAAATGACATCTTCAAGTAAGTGTAAGTGCCCCATTTCATAGTGAAAGGTGTCTTGAACTAGTATTATTTTTTCAGCATAATCTAATTGTAGCCTGAATAATTGTCCAACAATGAGAACCTTTCCAAACCAGCTACTACATGTAAAATGTACTCCATTGAAGGGAGCTTGTAATGATCTTTAAGTGAAGTTGTACTCAAATCTAAAAAATCTACACACAATCTAACTTCTCTGTTTCTCTTCCGCACCGAAACCAAATTTTCAACTCAGCTTGAATGCTTAATTACAAAAATGATGTTGGCCTCATTCAACTTGTTCAATTATTTCTCCATGAGAGGTTTAATGTGAGGATTCACTAGCCTTTGATTCTTCCTGTTGGGCTTGGATTCCAAATCCAGCTCAATAGTATGTTGAGGTAGCTTTGGATTGAAACCTCTCAAATATTTGTAATTCCAAGCAAAGACATCAGGGATATCTTGATAGAGTTGTATAAAATATGATTTCTCTTGCTGAGTACTCACTTTGCTAATTTTCAACATCTTACCTTCTCCAATCAAAATAGGATTTGAATCTTCACCCTTTACCTGAATGTTTTCCTTCTCTTTCTGAAACTGATCATTTGGGTTGAAGATTGATTCCAAGGTCAAAAAACCCTTTAGAAATCTTTCAGTTATCATCTTCACCACTTGGTCACCATATCGTTGTTATAACTTGTCTTGGTTTCTAGCGGAGAACTCAACTTCTTCTTGTTTCGAAGACTTTCCAACTTGTAATATTATCCAGAACAAGTGGTCTCGCAAAAACTTTGATATGAGGTTGAACTTGATCTATCTTGATGTTTTCAACAACATAAAATGTTTCCCCGATAGCTACAAGCTTTTCCACTGTATAATTCTTCTTCCTAGGGATGGAATTGATGTTAAAAGCCTCAAAATCCTTAATGAGATCCCATACCCAGTTCTTGTAATTTTTCAAAATATCATTCTTGGCATCATTTTTTCCTTAGACTTGGTTCACAATTAGTTCATTATCCACAAAAACTTCCAAGGTTTTAATGCCTCTTTTCATGGCCCAATGCAACCCATGAATCAAAGCTTCATACTCGGATGTGTTATTTGAATACGAAAATTGAAAATGAAAAGTTGATCAATATTTGATACTTTAAGGTGACACAAGCATTGCTCCTCCTCCAACTCCTTATCCACTCCTTGAACCATCAAATAATAGTTGTCATACTTCATTATCATTCTTGTGGTCCGACTTGGTAATGCTAGGGAGAAGTGGATTCTATTCATGCAAGCAATAAATGCCCAACTCATCTTCTTCCTTTTCCTTATAAGGATCAGAAGCATGTATTTTGTTGGCCTAATCATCACGAGTCAAGTCTGGAATGCCTTCAACCTCAGTATTTGGTTCATACATACTTGGAGAATATTCTTGATTGAATGTTGAGCAATTTGCATTGATTGGACTCGATACACATAGTTTAATATAAAAGTTAGCAATTGGCTTAGATCTGATTATAGCCTTAGATCCATACCTCATCCTAAAGAGAATATGTGACCAATAAATTGACAAGTATCCACCAATTTCTACAATAAATTCTCTTGACAAACATAGAGTGAAGAGTGTTGGAAATTCAATGAACGAGACATCTTGCAAACATTGTAACATTGGGACATGCATGCACTGTGAGACTCAATCCTTTGATTACTCCAATTGTGGTTACTATTGTCATGTATAATTGTACCACACCTCTAGAAATGACTTCATACTGAAGACTCAGCTGATCAGTTATTTTCTTTGGAATTATAGAGCTACTTGCTTCTGAATCAATCATGTAATTGTGCACTAAAGTATCCCCGATAATCAATGAGACATAGAAAGGTGGGGGATTTAAATTATTACCTTGTTGACCTCCCAGATCTCCTTACAGGGATTTATTAGTGAGAACTTTCTCTTGATCTTTGGATGACAAATTTGTTGCAGACCAATTTTCAATGGCAACCTGCAACAGATCTCTTTGGGTCGGGATAGCTAATGATTCCCACATTGAGATATTTACATTTTTTTCTTCATTTTCTCAATGATGATGAATGGGGATTAGCTATCTCTCTGCTTCCTTTTTATTTGCACCATTTTCTCTTGCACATTGGCTATTACAAATGGTGTATAAGAAAGTCTATTTGAAGGTCTAGGATGATTTTACACATTTGGAGTTACAATTTGATTGTCGATTCCTTGTGGAGTGATGGAGGGATGAGAAAAAATTGAATGAGGTGGATTCCCTTCTTCAATATTCCTCTTCTTAGACTATCTATTGGTTACCACACCTTGAGAGGTGGCCTGATTTATACCACAAAAATCTTCAGCCTACCAATTTACTAGTATGGTTACACTTAGATGTGCCTCTTGCTAAGTTTCCTACTATTTATTTTCTTTTTGACCTACTTCTTGAGTCACACCAATGGTTTTCACCACTAGATCTTGATTTGATGGATCCTGAAAGTATGTTGTTTGATCATAGGGTTGAACATATGGGGAATACCACTCATATTCTAGTGCCATGTTATTTTTCATTAGGACTAAGGCTCTGGTGTTTGAGATTGTATTCAGATTGTAAAGCTTAGAAGACTTGGTAGTAGGAGGTTTCCCTTGGTTTTGAGTGGCAGGCTTGAGAAAGTGGCCTATTTGTTGACACAATGGCCTTACTTGGTATTGAGGCTGAAACGGTCTTATTTTTTGGGCCTGTTACCCCTTGAGTGCCACTATTTCATTTCCAAAAAAAAAATTGCCCTTGACCACTTCTTGCAATACTTTCTTGAGATCTTAAAATGTCGAGTGAATTACCTAAAGAAGTGGAAGTCTCACTACTGAATTGATTTATCATAGCTAGAACAAGGGATATTTCAGGTGTTTGGCTTGTTTTAGGAATTCCCATTTTTGGATATAGAGGCATTAGTGGCCTTAGTGCTAACTTACTAGCTTGAATGAGGCAATTTTTTAGCTCTAATAGCTATGTCATAGGTGCTTGGAAGTGTTGTTCCTCCTATGGACTAGATCATCATTGCTATGTCTGAATTTAGAGCCTTTAGGAAATAGAGGAATGCACCCTCTATTGTCAGCTTCACTACATGAATGGAATTTGATCCCATGTCCATTGGAATAAAAAATTGAAGTCATTCATCCACTCATTAGGATCCTCTTAATTATTTTCAATTGTTCTAATAGACACAGGTTGTATCCTCTTTCTCTGAGCTGATTGCATAGAGTTGTACATAAATGATCCTAGTTTTGGATAGACCCTGCTGTTAAACTCCTAAACCATTGCAATGTCTTGCCTTTTAATGATAAAGCCAACAAATTGACAATGATATCTACTCCATTTATTTCACGAATAGTGAAATTTTTTGCAATGTCCTTTATATGATCAGTAGGAGTTTTGCGATTCTCCCCAGTGAAATATGGAATGTTTTTTTAATGTTGTAACTAGAATAAGATTTTGTGAATTGAGAGAAAGTGGGTTGCTTCCTCATGAAGTTTACATAGGGATTTGGTGGCCCTTGTGGTGATTATTTTGTAGATGTGTCATTATGATTGGTCTAAGAACTCTGGTTGATTGAATGAAAGGCCTACCAAGTGGAGGTGTTGATAGTGTGTGGAGATGGAGACCTTTGATATATTCTTTCCCTTCTTCCTCTACCTGGAGATAGCTGAAAGTATTCAAATATTCCTTCCTATCTAGCTATTGACCTTGTTTGAATTCTTCTCATCTATTTGACAAGCTTGAACTACCAATACCATTTAATTCTTGCCTTTCAAAGTCATCATATGTGTTATTTTAAAGCCTCTTACAAGATATAATTTCACAACAAGAGCACATCAAACTTGTTCTGATAAAAAAATAGATTTTTTTTCCCACTCAGCGTGCTATAATTGTTATCACCAAATCATATCACCCCCAATTTTCACAAGTGTGTGTGTTTGAGGTCACGTTGTTACTGCGTAACATGGGTACTATCTCCAAATTATGGGACTTGCTACTTGAGATAGACCTCCAAAGAAGGTTGGCTCCTCTTCCTAATATATGCAAACTAAATTTACTGAAAGAAAATGACTGAATACTCCTAATCTATCACTTATAAGGGAGCATGGAGAGATAAAGAGCATGAAAATGAATGAAACTACACTACATAGGCGATGCACCAATATAAGGGTATGAGAATAACTTCTCAATGTGTGAAAATTGAAGCAAGATGTAGTTTAGAGAGGCTGATAATAGTTCCCCATAGTCTTAACAACAACACTCACAATACATTTCCATGCATACAAAATAATAGTGAAATCCTACAAAATAATAAAGTATACACAATACACCTGTAATAATATTAAAGAGGCAAGAAGAATGCAAATAAACACAGTAAGGGAAGATACATCCAAAAACTTGCATCTATTGCTTCAAGGGTATGCACATGTCAAAATCTTACAAATGAAAGGCCTAGATCACCATGAAAATGTCCCACTACAAAAGCCTCCATAACATTTGCTTCACAAAATAGAATGGGAAGATTTTTTCTACTCAAATCATCCTCTCCCAAATGAGGGAAAGTCCCCAATTCATAGAAAATGAAAAGAAGGAAAATGGGACAAGAAATATTGAATATGGATTTTGCATCAATTACAAAGTACCAAAATTGGTTGAAAAGCATGATTGTAACTTTCGAAAACCCCATACTACCCATAACTTATAGTAGTGGAGAAATGGCCATCTATGCCCATTAGTTGCACTTTCACCCACCATCCAGCAACCCTTTTGAAACATGCTCATTTTCTAAAAAATACACCTCCGAAACTCCATAAATCTCTACATTTGTTTTACTTATATGTGTAGATATCTGAAGCATTATTTCAATGAGACCAATTTTGTGCAATTTTGATGAGAAAAATTAAAATTTATGGCCTTCTGAGCAGGGGCAACTGTTTAGGGTTTGATGGGAATTTCCTCTTCTTTTCAGGACTATACAATTAGTCTGTTTGGTGAAATGTATCATTGAAAATAGTTTCCCCCTTTTCAATGTTTCATATTATTTTAAAATTCCTAGGGTATTTAAAATTATGGTGGTGGCCACTAATTTTATTAATTTTATATATCATGAACATGATGGGTGTCTTTGTATTCAAATCACTTTTTACAAGAGGATCCAACTCGGCATATAGCTCACCGAGCTGGCACTTCCTCATACATACACCCACAACCATCTAATTTCATAGTGAACCTTCCCTTTTGTGCCAAGCTCCATGTTGGGTTGGGTCTTTCTTGGATGTTGGGTTAGTTCTTGATGACTCTTTAATTTTCCAACTTGGTGCTTTATTGGCCAACCTACCCATTCATTTTGTATTAGGCTATGTGATGACCCTAAATGCTTTGTCTCATTGATTCCATGTCCATGTGTCTACCATCGTACTTTGGGTACTCTATCGTGTTGGCTTGAGTCTATTTACATTGGAATTTACATTGGTGACTTACCATACAACTCTGACATGTTGCATTCGATCTGACCACCATCGAGTTGCATTAGGTCCTCGGTTGCCCCACCAATGCAATGTGGGCTATTTGTCTCACTTCTTTACTTTGGTTTACCCTACAATACTGCCATTTTTCAACCTTTGTTTCAACTCACCAACCAAATTATATTTTATTTCTTTCATGATAGGTTGAGCTACTACCACGAGAGCTCCTCATTCTCATGTGTTTGGCACCAAATTCTTATTGAATTCCATGTCACCTTCTCTTTGGCACTCATGAGCTAGCTATCCTTTTTTATTTACTTCCACACAACCCATGTGGATCATTTATTTCATGTTGTTTTGACCCATAATGTGACGACGATGATTTTCTCCATGTGAAGGCCCCACGTAACTTGGGGCCTCCTATTTTCTTTTCCCTTCTGATGATGCGCCAAGCAGCCACATGGTGACCCTACACACTCCAACTTCACTTGCATGGGCCCACTTACCATGAATTTCCTCGTCGAGCTCACTTATCTTATTTTCCTACATGAACCGCCATCGACGTAACCTGAGATCGGTAAGACATTTGATGAATCGATCTCAGTGAAAAATTAGACTCACTGATGTCGAGCTCAATGCATATATCTCCATTATCAAACTAGGACTTGATCCCCTTAGAGATATAACTCCACTCCTGTCCTTACTTGGCTCGGTACTTGTCAAGTATAGCTGACCTCTTTTATATGTAACTTGGTGAGTAACAAAGAGAGCTCCGTTGAACTACAATGAAATGACTCGGCCTGCAGAGTCTGAAAACCTCATTCTTCTTCATCCAAAACCGTTGAGTTACTAAAATATCTACTTAGTAATTATTGTAAGATTCATACATGATCTTGTGGTAATGTTACCAATATGCCTTTGATCTGAATAGTTTGGTGATCCTCATTAATGTGGCCTTATTGTGACCAGGGACCTTGCACTCCCTTTCAAGCTTGCCATGGCCACTAGGATCTTTACAACATTTTTATCAATACATGAGGCCCAGTTCATATTGCACTTTTCCATGGTTTGGGAAATGGAGAGTTTTGTTTCTTGTTATATGTCATAGCTCATTACAAGTCTTTGTAGGCCCCCCCTGAGGTTGGCCTATTACACAATATCCATTCAACCTAAGGGCTTGGCTTTATCTTTAAGGGACTCGGTGCCAATGTAAAATTGACTCAACTCGTTCCAAATCATCCGATCAGTTTGGTAATGAATGTTATCTCTCCCATTCAAAATGGCTCAGGTTTGAGTTCTACAGTGACCATTCTCCTACCAATGCTAGACCTTCTAGACCTTCTATTGGGATCGGTCTCCTTAAATAGCTTAGAATAGCTCAGTAGCTCGGCCTCCTCATAATTGGGATCGGTCTCTATGGAGGTCTTAAGAGAGTCCAGATTTTTTGTTTCTCAGTGCACTTAGAATAGCTCAGTGGTGTTTATAATAAATCAAAGAATGCCCTTTTTTTATGTGTTTATTATCTTGATGAATTACCTATGGGGAAAATTTCCCCAAAGAGTTGAAACCTTCGATACGAAATTAAATGTACTTAGTGCTCCCTTTAGACATTTTATGGAATTTTAGGATTCCTTAGGCTCACTAGAGCTATGGAGGTCTTTGTATTAGATCAAATTGTTCAGAGACAAATTACTTTTGTTTCAGATTTTTTGTTTCTCTTGTAAAAAGTTCGTAATCCTTATTGATGTCATTATTGAATTTAGATTCTTGTTTGTTTATGGGTTGAACCCATTTCACAAGTAGAGTGAAATGGGATAACAATAGTTGTTAAGATTCTCTAGTTCAATGATGGAGGAAGGATTCAAAGAATGCAAGAAAGCTAAGTATGTGTATCATTTTTCTTTGTGTTTCATGCCTATGTGTTTATGTGGGTTGTATTTGGAAAGGGAAGAACTCAGTCTTATAGGATCGATGGCGTGACTTGGGATTGGGTTGCCACCAACTATGGGGAAAATTTCCCCATCATGGGGTTGATTTTGTGATTTAGTCAAGTATAAGGATTTTAGGTTTTTATATCTTAGTGCTCCATGGGAATAAAGCACTTTAAAGCTCATAGGTAGGAATAGGTTATTTAGGGATGTGTTATGGGTGGTTAGGATTCTTTGTATAAATCAGATTAATTTCTACAATAAAGGGTTGGATAAAAGTAATAAAAATAATAGGGATGTAGATTTAGGATAAAAGCATCCAAAAGAGAAAGTCCATTAGGGCTAGTGGATATTAATTAATTAATTAATAAATATTAATTAGTCAATGTTAATTAATGAGGATTAAAGGTGATGGTATAATAAGTGGGAATTTAAATAAATTAAATTAACTTAAGGGGGATGAATTAAATTAAGGGGGTTCTAGTTAGGACCACGGTGAATTACACGCATGTGGGTAGACAAGGGTAGGGATACCAAATTTAGGTGTTTATATTTGCCCCTTTTTGTCGAGTGGTTTGTGCTAGCAAGCCATGAGACATAAATTATGAGAGAAAAAGAGTATGAGGAGGATTGATGAAAGGTTGATGATGAGATCCCAGTAAAATGAGGGATTGATAATGCCAAAGGAAATCGATGACGTGTTTAAAAAGATAGATCATGAATGGCAGGTGGGTGAAGAAATATGGGTAAAATGATAAAGCAAGGTAAGATGCCCCAAGTAAAAAGGATTATAGAAACAATAAAAACTATGGTGGTGACTCCAATATCACATGGGTAGGGGACATAGTGCGGTCACAATGGAGATGAAGGAAATTCTCTATAGGCCAGCAAATGGGCAAAAATCACTTTGAAATGGAGAGAATCTAACTAGAAACATCTTAAATGGATGTGAGCCATGATGATCAATGTGTCATAGGCAAACATCAAAGTATGTGTAACTAAATGTGAAAATTATGTGAAATCCTTCGTACGTGAGGAATCAAGTGAAAGATATGCATTCCCAAAGGATGAGGGTGGAAATAATGGTGCCCCAGTGAAGGGCACAGAAATGGATGAAAATTAAAAATATGGAAAAGTGATGATACAAAATGCCCCAAGGGGAAGTAAATATGGCCACAAAGGTAGAATTTTATAATGTAGATAATGAGATGGTGCCCTAGCGAAAGAGCACAAAACAAATGAGGAGAGACGTAATGTTGCCCTAATAAAGGGCACAATGATAACCAAGGAGGAAAAATATGAGTAATGGTGTCCCAAAGGGAACACAAATATGGCCAAAAAGTGGAATTGGGATAAGGAATGGATGATAAATGGAATGTTTAAATAAAATTCCCCAAGGGGGAATAATTGAGGCCACAAAGGTGGAATTTGAGAGAAAAATAGATGAGGCCTTAATAAATAGATAGGAAAAAAACAAGGGTTATCAAGACGAGTTGACGGTGACTAAGGCCAATTGACATAAACTAAGGGGGTCGACAATAATTGTGTGTCGGTAGCCATATAAGACCAAAATTTGGCCTATGATGTTCATTTTCACATCGTGTAGTTTACGATCGAGAGCAAAGAGTCAAAAAATAAGTTTGCAAGATGGAAGCCAATGGAGTAGCAAGGAAATGTCTTAGGGTGTGTAGGATGGTGAGTAAAGAAACCCACACTTTTGTTTTAATTTATTTATGTTTTATTTATTTTTTTTGCATTATTTTTGAAAAAAGGATGATGCCAGGGGTGGTTGGCGATGACCCAGCAGGGTCACATGGCGACAAGGCCCTACGGAATGTGTCAATCAGACCCCTATACACATCAACCCAACCTAGGTCAACATCGAACCATGGCTAGATTTGACAAATTGTTGATTAGATTGGATGTGAGATGAAGTTTAATGGAAAAAAGATCTAATGTTTGTCATTTTGTTTGGATGATTGTACAGGCTAAGGAGACTTTATATCTAAGATATAAAGTCTTAGACATTATTAGAGAATATTATAGGAGATGCGACTGATGCCAAGTGGGATCACTTGACAGGCTATGTGTGGTTAGGAGTCTTTAGACACTATCATAGGATCCCATGAGATGTGGGGTTGATGATTTCATTCAGTCAAGATGATGGGATAGGCATATAGGAAGTTTCTGGGTTTCTAGACGGGTGAGATGACCATCACCCTAGAGGATGTGTATCGCATCCTAATATTTTTTATTCAGGGGGAGCAGATAGTCCCCATTATAGCTAATAATATATTGGTAGTATTGACATGAACTATTTAGGAGTCAGATTTGCACCCCATATCATGATTCTCGTTAGGGGAATTTTCATATGAGCTAAGGTACAAGGCAGGTGTGTCATGGAGCCACTTGATTTGCTTGGTCATGATGATGATTTCGTGTTATGCATTTCCTGACTTGGATAGGATCCAAGTTTCTATGGCCTCTAGCTGGTGTTGTAGTGATATATTGTTGATCACCAGACGATGTTTTCTTTTGGCACGGTACTTTTCTAGTGTAGGTGTACCAGTGAGTTAGCTATGTGTAGATTTGGGAGAATATCATGGTTTGGGACATAGGATTCTTGTTACACTATTTGAGCCTACAAGAATCATCTTGCAATTATTTGTCCCCTATGAGGGCTTCCATGGAGTCATTAGGAACCATATAGAGCTTACAGTGGGGTTTTTGAAATGGATATCTGATCAGGCTGATGGAGAGAGGGGAGACAAGGGTGTAGACAAGTTTACATATTTGGATGGGGATCATATAAGATGGCATTTCTTGTGAGAATTCCCCGCATGGCATGGGTGGATGTAGAGTAATATGGGATGAGGAGGATGAGATGGTTTCAAGGTAGATTGGTAAAGATGATTGAGGCCATTCATTTTGATAGACTACGATAGTATTTTTCATTCATGCAAACATTACTAAGAGATCCGATCTATATAGGTGAGAGGATATTGATAGGGAGTTGTAAGTTCCTGACATGGAAGATTTTTTGGAGGATCCATCAATGCCTTAGGATGATGATAATGATGTGGGAGTTGGAGTAGGATTTTCTGATTGGTTGATCGCAGCTTGGGCAACTCAGGTTGTTAGGGAGAGAGAAGATGAAGAGGAGGAGATAGAGGAGATGGAGGTTGAGTTAGGGGTAGGTAAAGGATGTAGAAAAGATGGGGATAGAGGAGAGTCTACAAATATGACATGATTATGCATGGAGCTAGAGTAGATGAGGGTTGAGAGAGACACTGTGATCCAGTAGAGGGACATAGTAACATAGGATAGGGATCGGTACTACAGGTAGAGGGAGGCCTATAGGGTCCATTTTAGAGATCTTTATACTATTATATTTTTCAAGGTTATGGGTGGTGGACATGAAGCACCGCATGGAAGAGGAGAAACAGAACCTAATAGTATGATTTTGATAGAAAGATACAGATATTTAGCCGTAGAGGCTAAGTATTGTGAGGGGATTGTGATCGAGAAGTTGTCAAATACACTACAATATTAAGAGCATCTGTAGAGGCAAGCAGAAGCTAGAGTTGAGCTGTCTAGGATCACATCGAGTATGGCTTAACCTTATCAAGGAGAGGGCCAAGGTGGAGGCGATGAGGATAATAGATAGAAAGTGGGACTTGGCTCTCAGGGGAAAGATTTGATACTTTTTTTTTACAGCTTACTGGATTTACTGATATCTCTGCTTCTAGATAGGACCCTTAGAGGTTGATGATGTATTATTACACTCTATTTTGATGATATATATATATCTGTGTGTGTGTGTGTGTGTGTGTGTGTGTGTGTGTGTGTGTGTGTGTGTGTGATTTTTTTTTGGTTTATAATGTGTGTATTTTTGTGGTGTTTATTATTTTATTCATGATGACATGGATATTTTATGATGACGATGATTGCTTTCATGTTTACTTATATTTGATGGTAAAAGTATAGGATGATATGTTTTACTTCATGATGATGTTTAAAATGTTTTACATTGATGATGGTGATGATTATGTGTTTACTTTGGATTTTATTATGATGATAAATACATATGCATAGCTAGATTATTTAATATATATAATGTAAAATGTTTGAGAATAGATGTAAGGAACATTGAGTAACAAAAAGGGGATTTACATAAAGGAAGATATGTTTATAATAAAATAAAGGAGAGGTAAAATATATATGTAGAAAGGTTTAAAATAAACACAACTTAATTATGGTGACCTATGGGTACAAATGATGCAACATCATATCAAGGAATGTGTAAGAAAAATATGCCTCCAATTACATTAGAGGGAAATAAGAGGGGGATCCAGGTAATGTAAGGTACATGTGACCAAAACTTGATGTTAGCTTATAACCAACGGTAGTTAGTTATGCCAAAGACGATTAGAAATACAAGGATGGAATGAATTCATAAACCTAACGTCAACATGACAAATGGATTTGTGATACAACTTGTATGCGGGAAGAGGTTTCTCCATGAGTGGTGTTCCCTAAATCTATGTCCCAGCTCTGGGTAGGGGAAAGAGCAAACAAATCAATGTGGAATGTTTTCTAAAAGAAAGTCAATAAATACATGAAGATTTATTAGGATGTTAATGGAAGGTTGATTAATACGGGAAGCCTTTGATGCCATAATATAAATTAGTAGCCATCCTTCGAGGGTATGGTCTACTTTATACATATATGATATAGATGGAAAGAATTATATACATGATAAATGTCCTTTGAGGGATCGGTCTATTTATTTGATTTGATTTGATTTTCTTCTTCTTCTTTTTTGAATATGAACACTTGTCCTTTAATGGATTAGTCTATTTTCTATACCTTTTATTTTGATAAGAGCACCCATGAATTTTTACTTTAACAAGGGGAAGGGCTGGGAATAACTAGGTAGATCACTTAGGAGGGTACAATGAATGTATAATAGACACATGTGATCCATTTTCATGGTTTTAATAGATAAACAAGAGGGTGATGGATGTAATTATCATGGATCTCTGACCAAGAAGGGAGAACCAATCCATAAGGAAAATTCTATGGGCAAAGCCATGGTGCCCATATTTAAGGTCATGTCTAAGGAATTGATGGTAGACCACATAATTCCAAATCATTACAATGATAGATGAAAAAAGATAATGAGGGAGGGATGATCTAAAGATATGAGTAATTTCTTACTAGTAATGTGCTAACAATAGAATGGTCATGAGTGTAATGAGTTAAGGAGTTACGATTTTGATTTACCATTAAGGGAGGCCAAATGATAGGCTCCCGATCCATACTTATTAGTGATAATGTACGGTCCAATCCAGTTGTGGGAAAACTTTCCACGTTGGCTCCTTTTTAGAGTAGTGATGTTGTAATTTTCTTTATGGACGAGATTATTGACATTAAAGTCACACTCTTTGATGTGCTTATTATAATCACACTTTATGCAGTCTTGATAAAGATGATGGTGCTCAAGAGTGAGGGGGCAACATTCATCTAACAACTCGAGTTGTACTAGATTCTCCTAGTAATAATATTCATCAGAGATGAAGTCATGAAGAGAAATTTCATATATGAGCCATCCTTCGAGGGTATGGTCTACTTTATACATATATGATATAGATGGAAAGAATGACATACATGATAAACATCCTTTGAGGGATCGGTCTATTTATTTGATTTGATTTGATTTTCTTCTTCTTCTTTTTTGAATATGAACACTTGTCCTTTAAGGGATTAGTCTATTTTTTATACCTTTTATTTTGATAAGAGCACCCATGAATTTTGACTTTAACAAGGGGAAGGGCTGGGAATAACTAGGTAGATCACTTAGGAGGGTACAATGAATGTACAAGAGACACATGTGATCCCTTTTCATGGTTTCAATAGATAAACAAGAGGGTGATGGATGTAATTATCATGGATTTCTCACCAATAAGGGAGAACCAATCCATAAGTAAAATTCTATGGGCAGAGCCATGGTGCCCATATTTAAGGTCATGTCTAAGGAAGTGGTGGTAGACCACATAATTCCAAATCATTACAATGATAGATGAAAAAAGATAATGAGGGAGGGATGATCTAAAGATATGAGTAATTTCTCACTAGTAATGTGCTAACAATAGAATGGTCATGAGTGTAATGAGTTAAGGAGTTACAATTCTGATTTACCATTAAGGGAGGCCAAACGATAGGCTCCCAATCCATACTTATTAGTGATAATGTACGGTCCAATCCATTTGTGGGAAAACTTTCCACGTTGGCTCCTTTCTAGAATAGTGACGTTGTAATTTTCTTTATGGACGAGATCATTGACATTAAAGTCACACTCTTTGATGTGCTTATGATAATCACGCTTTATGTAGTCTTGATAAAGATGATGGTGCTCAAGAGTGAGGAGGCAAAATTCATCTAACAACTCGAGTTGTACTAGATGCTCCTAGTAATAATATTCATCAGAGATGAAGTCACGAAGAGAAATGTGTAAGGATGAAATTTGAACTTTGAGAGGAAGGATGGTTTCAGATCTATACATGAGAGAAAAGGAAGTAGCTCATGTGGGAGTGTGGATGCTAGTCTTATAATCCCAAAGAGCGAAGGGGATATGAAGATGCCAATTATGACTAGACTGGTCAATAGTCTTAGAAAGAATGTTTCAAAGGGTTTTATTAGTTTTTTTCACTTGAATATTATCTTGAGGATAATATGGTGAAGAAAAACTAAGTTGGATGTTGAATGAATCACAAAATTTCTTAAGATATTTGTTTTTAAATGTTTTTCTGTTGTCCGTAATGATTTTCCTAGGGATGTCAAAGTGAAAAATGATATGTTGGTAGATAAATTTAATGATTGGACTATATTTATTTGAAATGAGGGGAATTTATTCCACCCACTTGGTAAAGTATTCATTTGCAGTGATAATAGAGTGATGTTTGTTTAATATTGGGGATCGATGAGACTGATAAGATCAAGACCCCCTTGTGAGAAGGATGAAAAGGTAAACATGGTTATGATGGGGAATAGTAAATAAGAAGGTTTGGTCAAGATAAAATTGGGTAAAGGTTATAAAATATACGTAAATACGAGAGTAATGGCCACTAATAGTGGTCTTAAGATGGTGTTATGGTGTCCCTAATAAAGGCACAAATATAGCCACCATGGTGGAATTTATATAGAGCTATGGTTCTCCCAAGAGAAGCACAGAAATTGCCACAAAGGTGGTTGTAGGAGGAGGAGATGATAGATATATTGGCTGATAATATCAGATCAGCTAGATAAGACAATGTCAGGTATGGAAATGAACTATGCTTGAAATAGATTGATCCTAGTGAAGTCCCCCTAGCATCAAGGGATCCATATAGATAGGATATATGGATGAGGAATAAGATGTGAATGGATCAATGAGAAGGGGGTATGCTCCCCCTACGAGAGAGATGTGGATGAGTTAGTATATATTTAAAGAGAGGAAATGGAGTCTCTATAAGGGATGCTGGCTATAGATTTTCAAGGATCATAGGGGTAGTGTTGCAAGGAAAAAAATAGTGGTGAATAAAGGAGGTCCCTCTCTAGGAGGAACGATATGTAAAGGAGTGGTGAGAATGGAGGATGTGGATGAAGGGAAAGACCTAGTGAATCCTATGGATGTGGAGGTAGAAATGGGAGTCAAATTGGTCATAAGTGAGATGGTAGTTAGAGAAGGACTATCCTCAAGGAGGTCATCTCTCTCAATAATATTGTGAAAGATAGTTTGAAGGGCCTTACAATGGTTAGTTTCATTACCCAATGTATGATGGTAAACACAAATGCAGTGGGGATCAAACCATGATGACATTAGACTATTTGGGTCGAAGACTTAATAGTCAGAAGTGTGATGGCGTAAATTCGGAGTAACTGTCATAGAAATTCCATGTAGAACTCAATGGATGTGTTAGAATATATCTTGTGAGATTATTTGGGTGTCGAGGATGAGGGTGGATTATTTCGAGGTCTTGGTGACAATGGATGTTCTAGAAGAAGAGGAATTTAATGATATTGGCTTAGATTGGTTGATAGGTGGAAGTTTTCTTGATGAAGGAGTCAGTCTTAGGAGGGAGTCATACTATTTGGATTTGGATTGGTTAATTTATCATGATGAAGGAGGTGGTCCTATGATGGATGGATGTGGCCCTAAAATGTATTATGTAGATTTGGTCTTGGTTGAAGGAATATCTATCTTTTTGTGAGGGTGCACATAGGATCGTTGTGGAAGGGTAATGAGGTTTTTAGGTTTGGTTTGAAAAGTATTACCCTTAGAAGGATGATAGTTATTTCAACTGGAGGGTTGGAAGATTGTGATGGAGGAATTAATTTTTGCATGATGAGGTATAAAGAAGGTTAAGACTAGTCTGATATAGAAATGTTTGATTGTGTAGATGAGATGGGAGAAGCACTTGAAGCTGCAGCATATTGAAGTGCTTTCCAATATTCTTCAAATGATTAAATTGATGTGGAAGGGGGATATGATGGAGATGTGGTCACAATGGTCGATGTGGTGGGTGCAGGTAAAAACACAAAAAAAATAAACTGGTAAATTGATTCTAAGGATGGTATAATGGGAAAAGGTGGACTAGATGTAGGTAATATGGTCGAATCCAATGAAGTGGATGAGGTAGATGTTGGTGTGGAATCAATGATATGTGTGGATGTGAAATAAATGATATGTGTGTATGTGGATTCAATGATAGGTGTAGATGTGGATATGGAAAGAGAAAGAGGTGTTTGGATGATGCGATTGATGAAGTCTATGTGAGAGGGGGATGGTGCATGTTTTAGATGGGATGGTGTAGAAATGATGCATTTTTTTGAAGAGGTATGAATTCCCTTTATGTTTTTCTTAGGTGTTTCAAGAGACATTGTGGATATGTTTTTGGATTGAGAAGGCATGACTGGTGTGATAGTAGATATAGATGTGGGCATGGTAGATGTTGGGGAATTAGGTGTGGAAGAGAGGGGTGAAATAGGTGAGGTGGTCATGAGAAAAGAAATAGGTGGTAGAGATGTCGAGGTATAAATGGGTGGGTTTGTTGATGTGGTAGATATAGTGGGAAATGTAGTGATGGGTGTGTTTGGGGTAGATGTGGATGATAGGCTAGATGTGATAAGTGGGGATGGAGAAGTGAATACAATCAAAGCTAATGTGGATGTGGTGAGGGTAGGACTAGATGTAGATATAAGAGAATAGATAGAAGTCAAGGAGGTTGGTAAGATAATTTTGGATATGGTTGATGTGGGGATAGCCTTTGAAGGAACCGTAGGTACAATATCTAGGATGGGAGTATATGATGAGCTAGATGAAATAGATATGGGGGAGGTGTTTAATTTATGGTGTTGATTGAAAATGGGTTAAATTTGTATGGTGTGGTTGGTGAAAATGGAATTTTTGGTAATGGATTAGGAAAGGGTTTTTTGAAGATGTCAAGCGGTGAAGATTGCATTGGTTGGGAGATGTATGATGATGGGGTGATTGGGATTGGATAGGAATATTTTATACATGAGGAATGTGAATGTCAATACGTTGGATATGCATGGTGATTTCAAATGAAGCAGGGATGGTATAAGGTGATGGGGGTGAAATAGGATCTACTAATGGATACGATTGAGAGATGGTGGATCTATTCATATAGAATCACAACACCCATGATTTTTTGCAATTCAATGGATTGAAACTATTAGTGTAATTACATAACATGGAAATTTTCCTAAAGTTTGGGACTTTGTAATCAAAAAATATCTCTAGAGAAATGTTGATTTCATATTCCTGAATCTATCACCACTCACCCAATACAAGGAAACTATTCTAAATCTTGCCCTAAATTTCCAAGGAGACATGTAAGAAGGATTGTAAGAAAGTAAACCTAATATAATGGAGGTGATGCACCAATAAGGAATGTTGAATACCTTCTTTTCATAGAGATGAAAAAAATATTGAGGAGGATAAGCATGCATCACAGATCAACTGGTTGTTATGAATCCATTTACCAGTAAACACAAACCATTAAAACATGTAACACAATCTAACATGCAAAAATAGCTAGAAATTGTAATGAGAGATCAGATAGATACAATGAACACAAAAGAGGGCTAAAACTTATCCATAAATTTGTATTATTGCTCTAGGAGTTAATATAATACATCATAATGGCCAAGAGGCACAAATTTTCATTACAGTTTGAATGGGAGTTTTAAAACTCCACAAAATTCCTTATAGAAAAGAAATGGAGAGAGGGGAAAAGTAGAATTATCCAACGTTAGAACTGAGATCCTATTTACAATTTATAGAAAAATATTTGCACGAGAGAAGAGAGAAAATAAAATCTCGAATTTCCCCAAAAATCCTTCAAAAATCATTGTTTAATCCCTACAATGATTGCTTGGAGATCTGCAAAATCTAGCTTCATTAATGATTTTTCCTTGTGTTTGAAGAAATTAGCTTGTCTTTGCTCTTGGATGTAGCTTCTAGCCCTTGTAGGTCTCATGATGGCCCCCTATTTCCACCAACCTTCATTAATGAATCTACCTACCACTATATTCCTGATATTTGGATGTTTATAACCTACGAAATCCCAAAAACTATTTTCCCATGTTGTATATCTCGTTCCTATGGTTCAAACATTTATTCGTTCATGAGAATCGGATATCAGGAGCTCAAGATGTCACATTTCATGTATTAGTGAAATCTGAAATTTCAGGGTTTACAAAACCTCTGAAATTAGATTTTTTACAATTCCATTATGCCTCCTCTACAAAGGTATCTCTATTATGTTTCCAATTATTATAAGTTTGTGACATTTCAACATTCCTACCTCCAGTTGCGAGCATTTCAAATCAAGAGTTTAAATGGCCCATTTGGGATCTACAACATGATGGGTGAGTTTCTTGTTGAGCCCACAAAATGGTTTAGTGAGCTACTTCCTTTCTACGTGGCGAGCTCTAAAAATACTTCCACTTCAACTTCACCATTGAGTTTCTCCCCATGTTCACTATGGAGCTTTGTTGGATTTGCATTGTTTTATGGCACTCCTTATTGCAACTCTCGTGTTGTGCGTGAATGGCTCATTGGACATCATCTTCCACTGAGCCCCACAACTTTTTGCCTACAAAAAATTATACATGGTTTGATCCACACTTGACCTCATCCTTTGTAGTCACACATAGCTCTAAAGATCGGTGGACCTTATTCATACATTAGTGAGTTATTTAAAAATTTTCATGCTCGTGCATGGGTAAAGTTTCCCACTCCAACCTCCCAACCTTCAAATCAGTGCATAATGCAACACCACCTACCCCCCTTGACTTGCCATGTAAATGGTTCATTAACCAATGGAGATACTTGGTAGGCATGCATTGGTTTGGGGTTTTGGGCCTGAGCTTTTCAGACTATCCATTGCACCAATTTAGGGCTTCTATCACTCCAACCCTTGAATGACATGACCCCCAAAGTCTGAAACCCAGACTTTAGTGTCTTTCCTTTTCAAAACCCTTCACTAAGCCATTTTTGGCTTCTCAACTTGCTAAGCCCAATACCACTCCTCCATTGACCCCAAAAGGGGGATTTTACCCCAAACCTACCATGTTGCCATTCTTTCAAGATTTTGGGTTTTAAAATTTTGGGCTCCATGTTCAACTCATTTCGGGTTTCTCCCGCCATCGATACTAAAACCAAACCTTGAACCTGACCTTCTCAAAATCTCTAAAACGTGTCAATCCAACTCGCCATCAACTCACCTTAAAATCCTCCTTCATTTTATCCCTCACTATGGGTTTTGAATTTGCTAAGTGCCAAGTCAAATTGGCCCCTGGCCGACTTCATTCAGCTAAGGCCATCTCTATGTACCTTTTTTTCGTTATCTTAGCTCTTCTTTCCTACTCAGGCTTGGTTCGACAGACTGGTGATTCCTTTTCACTCATTCGAGTTGCTTGACCCTGTAAAAACATTATCACTGATCTTTATTTCTTCACAAATCGATATTGGGTCATGTTATCCCCACCTGCGAGTTCCGTGTAAGATCTCTCCTATAGCTTGATCCTCTCTTACCTATTTTCCAATTTCCATGGCCAAATTAACTCGGCACCTATGAGCCCAATGATGAGCTTGGCCTTCATCATTCTCTGTGGAGTTAAGCTCATTCTCCCACTGCCAAGTTAGCTTCATAGTCATTATGGTGAGTTGTCCCTAGAAAATATCTCATCCCCCTCTCTGATGCCCTAGATCTGGATGAGCTCAGGGTGCTTGGATTTTTTTTCCATCTAAGAACGTTTACCCCATTGCTAGCTAGATGGACGAGTTGGACCTCAACTCCCAAGCCACCCATGATACACCATTTCAAGGTCCCCCACCATTAGGCTCAGCATGTTCCCGAATCACCTTAGTGAGCCCCTTCATGAGCTTAATGAGCTTAAAGAGTTCCTGCTGAACACTCATCTAACTCGGCTCATTGAGTAGCTCTCTGAGCTACTTGGTGAGTTGTTTCTTGTTCATTGGCCTTCCAAAGGCCCAATTTTCAATTTTATATCATGAAAACCTGTATTAGGGATTTTTTTTGGAATTTTTTACTGAGGGAAAGAGGAATGAGTATTTAAAACCTCAAAATGTTTATTATTTCCCTCATAGGCCATTTTTCTCATGTTTTAGGACCAGAGGCAATTTTTGCTTTGAAATGGGACTATGAGCCCGGTATGGCCCTGAATAGATGGGTCTAGCTCAAATGCTTACTAAATTCCTAGGAGTGCTCCCTAAGACCCTAGAGATCACCTATGACCTATTTTCAACCTGTGGAGCCTACTTGGGACATAGGATAACTTTGGGACCCCATTGGACAATGTTTCCCATGGGTGTAAAAATTGTCAAGAATTTGGCGACTCACAGGGGCATCTTCCTAATAGATGCTCTATACCAGTAGTCAAGGAATATCCATTGGACACAGAGTCAGTATTTTCCCATAGCCAATCTTGAACCTGTTGAAACTGAAACCCAGAGACCGCCTGCATCCCATTCAACATACACTTTTCCCACCGCACTCTCAAATTTTATTAGAAAATCTCAAAATTAAGATTTGTGGGAGTAGAAAATTGTCTTGACTTAATATCTTCACATGTTCCTCTCTGCAACCCTATTCTACGATACTGAAATGGAACTGTCCCAATACTTTATTTAGCCAAGTATAAAGCACATGACCAATGATTGCTTGGCATGTATTGTACGCTACAAATTTTTGAATAAGAGAATTTTCAAATTTTTACATCATGGAACTCTATTAAATTTGATTTTTCTCTTTCTTCTGAAAGTTTCATTCTTCGACATGTTGATGGAGGGTGCTTTCTTGATCTAGTGGAAACACTTGGAAGTTCACATAGTTTTTTCCATGAAGGACTCAAAGAATGAAAAACTCATTAAAATCGGTCCTTAACTTGATTTTAGTTTCTTTGCATTTGTTTTCTTTTGAGATTTGTAACTCTTTTTCACAAGTATGAACTTCTCCAGTTATAACATTTCATTTGGGAGGCACATTGAACTGCACAATGAAATAACTTAGGAGCAAAAAATCATGCGACGAAGCACTTAGGGAAATTAAAACCTACACTACAACAAGACAATGTGCATATGCACTTAGAGGAATTAAAATCCTAAACTAGTATGTACAAGGGTGAGATTTGTTCCTTTTCTATAGCAATGTTTAAGATAGATTCCATTCACTGGAATCAGAATTTCCTCTCCATCTAACATAGACAATTAAAAGTCATTTCTCCTTTTACATCCTATGACCATGTAGGGGCCACTCCAAATGGCATCGAACTTGGAATGTTTGCCTAGTTTTTCCTGATCTACATCCCACTTAAGCACTAGGTCCCCCTTGTGGAAGGTCCTTACTTTGGCTTTCTTATCAAACCATCTTTCAACTAAGGCATGATATTTATCCATCGTTTGTACTGAATGTTCTCTAATTTCCTTCAATTCCATCAACTCCGCGTATCTAGCTTCCATAGGTTCAAACTCTGACAACTCAAACTGTTTCATGAGATCCAATGCGGGCATATCCAATGATATAGATACCACTGCTTTTTTTCCATAAACCAACTTTGTAAGGGGAGTATCCTATTGATATCTTTGGTGTTATTCTATCAAGCCATAATGTTTATTTGAGTTTGGTATGCCATGTCCTTTGATTCTCATCCAAATTTTGAATGATCTTAAGCAAATTCTTATTTGTGGACTCTGTTTGTCTCTAACCTTAGGGGGTAATAGTTTGACAAGGTGGTCAACTAGATCCTATTCCTGACAGCCCATTTCAAGGTCTTGGAACCTAGGAACACCAATGCATTATCTGATATGATAGTAGAAGGTACACCAAAACTTTTTACTATCCCTTCGTAAAAGTCCATTATGCTAGAATCGTTGGCTTCCTTGAGTGCTACCACCTCAGACCAATTAGTGAAGTAATTTTTAGTTTGTAGTATCCACTTGTGACATTAGCTTGAATTTGGATTAATGACCCCAATGCAGTTTAATCCCCACTACATAAATGGCTGATCGACTGAAATTGGGTGCAAGGGCAGTGTATCCAGCCTCTCTTTTCCAATGAAGAATGCACATTTTTTGCATTTCTTGATCTAGGTGTAGTAATCACTTAATATTGTGGGCCAATAATAACCCACTTTCATTATTTTGAGAGTTTTCACCCATAGAGAAAAATGACCTCATGCTTCTCCATCATGAAACTCCTGCAACGCCCTATCAATTTGACTTGTTCTGATACATCTCAATAAAACACCATTTACATCTTTCTTGAATATAACATTGTCAATGAGTACATATGGAATGGTTTGTAGTCTGAAAAATATTCTCTTTGTTTTTCTCAAATTTGGTGGGCATAGACCTGTCTATAGGAAATGAATTATATTTTGGGTCAAACATAGAATGGGCACATTATCATCTATTTGCTCTTGATTATCCTGTATTAGTAACAAATCCTATATTCCATTACTTGCTTTAACCTGTTGAATCGAGGCTAATTGTTCACATAGCCCTTTTTCACAGAAAATCTTGGTGAATTTAATCTCAATGTCATATTCCATGACACAAGTGATCCAACCTGCATTCTTCTCATTTAAATCCCTATGCAATAGGAAGTGCTTGATTCCCGCATGCAACACCATCGACTAGATCTTGTTGTTTAATACTAGGTGTTCTTCTCAATAAAGGAGTATCGAATCTCATAATCTTCCAAACCATAATTGAAGAAGGATATTGGTTTCTCGGATCCCTCTTTGTTTTACTGCACATAGATTGTGGAAATGGTGTCCGAACTACCAAAAGCATGGAGCATGAAGTCTTTAGAAAAGTCTCTATTGATGAGATTTGGAGCTTGAGATATGGCTTCATTGATAGCTTCAAAACTTTCCTTGCCTTTTTTTGTCCACTTGAATGCTAGACTCTTCTTCAACATTTTCGTTATTGACTTCATAAGAGCATAAAATTTTGGTATAAACTTGTAGATAAATTATTTCTTCCTAAGAAGATCTAAAGAGCCTTCTTATGCCTTAGTAAGGGAAATGCTCAAATTTATTCAACTCTTTCTAGGTCAATAAAAATTCCTTCCTTCAACACAATGTGGTCTAGGAACATTCCTCATGAGCTAGAAATTTGCATTTTTCAGATTTATGGAAATCCCGAACCTTATGCGCCTTTGAAAAACCTTCCTTAGATGAATGAGATGATTTTCTGCATTTTTGGAGAACATGGTGATATCATCAAGATATAGTAGAACTATCCTATTGATTATCCCCTTGAATGCCATATTCATCACCCTTTGGAAAGTGGCTCCGGCATTTTATAGTCCAAATGGCATCTTCTTGTAGGCATAGGCACCCCACATAGTGGTTAAAGTTGTTTTGAAGTGATCATCTTCTTTCACCATTATTTTATTATACCCCAAGTAGCCATCTAGAAGAGAAAACTTTTCTGAATTGGCTACCCCCTACAAGATTTGTTCCATTGAAGGGAGTGGGTAGTGCTATTTTAGAGATGTCCTATTAAGATGTCGAAATTCCATGCACAACCTGATTTCTTCATTCTTCTTTTTAAATGGTACCAATTTTGCAACTCATCTTGAATGCTTCATTGGAAATATAATACTCACCTTTATTATCTTTTTTAGCTCTTTCTTCATTAGAGGATCAATTTTTGGGTCAATTGGCCTTTGATTTTTCTCGATGGGCTTAGCATCTGGATCTAGTTCTATCGTATGTTGTGCTAACTTTGGATTGAAACCTCACAAGTCTTCATAGCTCTAGGTGAAGACATCCAGAAACTCTTTACAAAGTTGTATGAACTCATATATCTCTTACTCAGTATCCACTTTTCCAATTTGGAGTGTTCTTCCTTCCCCTATTGAAATTAGCTCTGACTATTCTCTGTTGACTTGTATGTTGGCTTTATCTTTTTGAAATTGATCATTCGGGTTGAAGATTGACTCCAACATAACCAAGCCTTTGTGAAGCTTTTTCTTCCAAAATTGTAATACTTGATCTCCGTAATGTTGCTCTAATCTCTCTTGATTCCTAGTTGAGAACTCTTCTTCTTCCTATAAGAAATTGATAATCTATTGATCATTCTCGAAAACCTGCCAAATTGTGTTGTTATTTGGAACTATGGGTCTTATAATCACATGGATTGGTTTTTCACCATATTGTTATAGATAATGAAACAAATAAAGGTTAAAGGCCAAGGAGGAATAACTATTGTTACATTGGTTTAAGCTTTAGTGTGCATATTTCTGATTTCCGATCCAAACAACTTTTGTGAGCTTTTTTTTGGCTAGAAGGAACTACCTGTAGTACAAAGCAAGACCAAAAAATAAATTTAATAGAAAAGGTTAGTGGACTACCTAGTGTGAGCTAGATCCAGGAAGTGTGATACTTCCTCGATGGTTGTCAATCCACTGATATATAACTCAATATAAAAAAACTAAACATGCAGATAAAAGAATCTAATGCTAGTATTTTGATTTAGGCGTCTCAAACTACTATTAGTGTCAATCTAATTAAATTCTTGATAACTAAATTGGTGAAGGTTCTATTACAGATTACAAGCTGGGTAGGTGGTCTTAGGGTCACAAACAGGGTCTAGGTAAGCTTTGGTGTAATTTGGAATGATTTTGGGTGGTTAGGAATCTTGTTGGTCTAAGGTAGGTTCACCAGGCACAAATACTAATGTCGGTTAGGGTGTGACTGATGACAGTTTAGGATGACCAATATCAGTTACAACGGGTAATTATAAATTGTCAAAAATGGGTGTCTAGGCTCTCCCTGTGTCTACACAAAGAATTGGAAAGGTCTGTGGTGAGGTTGTAGGTGGCGTATCAGGTTTGAGTAAGGCTTTTGAGGTTTTGGGGATGTTAGGGGTAGTTTAATGAAAGTTGATAGGAGACGTAGTATCCGACATCAGTCTAGTGACTGATGCTGGTATAGAGGGGATACCGACGATAGTTAAGGTGACCATTGTTGGTGGTATTTTGTGGTAATTAAATAAACGGTAGATTTGGTCTTCTCTGTGATTGAACAGTGAATGGAGGGAGGATGGTTGTGTTCGTAATAATGCCAAGAAGGCTTAGGAATGCATAAGGGTTAGCTACATAGGGGAAGAATGTGGTGGGTGGTATGTTGGGTAGATTGGCAGGAAGGTGGGAATGGAGGAATTCAAGAAATAATAACATCTAATAACAAAGAAAATGAACCTAAACTTTAAGTAAGTACAGAATGATGCAAATCTAATACGTTTTCTTGTATTTGCAGGCTTGGTTTGTGAAGGATGGAAATGGTTGATCCGTGAGGAAATTTGTGGTCAGTTCCATGGAAATACCTCCTATAGTGCTCTCGTGATTGTTGTAATTCCTTTGGATGAGTATCAGGTGCTTACTTGGGCCTATGATCGAGTGTATTCCGTCATTTTGTGCCGAGAAGTCTCTGGTTCATGCTTGGGTGTAAAAGGTCTCTCAAAACTCAGAATGACCAACCTTAGCAAAAGGTTTCCAAAGGGTATATAAGGTGATCAATAATGGTCAAGGTGACTGGCATCAGTTGAGGGATAACCGATGTCGGTTAAGGTAGGAAATCCTAGGTTTACCAAAAATAGGTAAATATTGCTATTTTGGCATGCTCTTATTGTCAGTATGGGTCTCAAGTGAGGGTTAGCACTTAGATAAGTGGGAGTGTTGTTGGAGAAGGAATGGGTATTTAATTTTAGGGTTATACTAAGTCCTATTTGGCTAAGATATGTGGATACTAAGAATAAGTCCATGATGTGGTGTCTAGATGATGTGGCTAGGTGAAGTGTAAATTAATTTAATTAAAGTAATTAAATTAATTAATATTGTGAGGATGAGTATTAATTAAATTTTAAGTAATTAAATTAATATGAATGTGTGGTAAGGGTTCATGGTTAGGTGAATATGTTACATTAATTAAGTAAAGGGAACCTAAGGGAGTGCGACACAAATTTTACTTCTACATTTTCCCCTTTTTGTTGCATATCTTGTATTGGTAAACGATGCTGAAAAAAATAAGAAGTGGTTCCCCTAAATATAGGTGAGTGTGGGGTTGCCCTAGGTAGGGTTGAAGGTGATCCCCCTCAAACCAAGAGATGATGAGGTGTTAAACAGAATCGGTGAGTGGTTTGATAAATGGGTTAGTGAGGAAAGTGAGAGTAGGTTGGTTGTAGGTAAAGGTATGGTAATCTTGGGTAATGGGTAAGGGTCATATTGGGTAATGGGTAATGGCAATTGAACGCACATGCACATATAGATTACAATACGATACTAGGTGGAAGAGATTACAAACTCTACATCGTCCAAAGTTGATAGGTTATCCAAACGAGGCTGAATTGATTCAGGTATCTAGGGTACTAGATATGGTCTAGAACCACAACTTAGGTTAGGTGCAGGAATTTTTAGGTATGATCTAGTACACCAAAGGTTTGGTTAGGATAAACAACATGGTAATAGGAAAGGTAACGTCATTAGGCTATACAACATGGATAATAACATCACAAGGTATAGAGAATACACTAATTCATATTGACATTAGGATGATGTATTTCAGGTCAGGGTGTGTTGGGTTCGGCATAGGTAAGGTCGAGGTATAGGTAAAGAACAACTCCCTAAACACAGTTAAGAAAATGTACATGTAGTGTAGGCTTGTGGGTAGGGAGTAAATAGGTGTTGGTAAAGGTAAAAGGTATTTGTTCAATAATGTGTGTAGGCCAAAATGGGCATAATGTGGCTCAAATTGTTAGGATGTGTGACTGATGCCGGTTACGGGGTAACCGATTTCAGTTCGTTAGGGCACGACATGACTGACACCGGTCATGTCGATTTGTGGTTAAAAAATAAAAATCCATGTTTTACAGATTCATTTTGACTTTGACACTTTGAGAAAATGATAGAGGAGAAGGTGAATACTGGAGAACGATGGTACAAAGCTGATACTGAAATCATGTGTTGTAATTTTTATCACTTTTAAAAGTTTCCAAAGATCATGATTTTCTTAACCAATTTTAAGTATTCTAAACTCCACAAATTGATTAAATTCTGATTATTATGCATCCATAGAATTGTGGAAAACTTGTGTAGTGAATAAATAATCAGAAAACTAAAACATTCAGATAACAAAAGAGATTGTTTACGGGGTTCGGGAATTCCTACGTCCGCGGGTTCAGATTGAACCGATCCATTAATAATATTGAAATGCAAGGACAATAAATCTTAAAAACAACCAATAATGAATCATAACCTACAAATGAGCTGATCAATGTCCGAAGAACTCTAAAAAATAGCAGAAACTATCCCAAGAACGATCCGTGGCTCCTACAGTGTTTTCACAATGTGATCTCCCTGTAACTGTGTTAGAAAAACACCTAAAAATGGAGATTTAAAAACATTCTATGAAAAAAAATCATATATCTGAGATCAAATATGAATTCTGAACACTTTTTATGTTTACACCAAGTCACAATTTGGACCAGAAGTGCTTTGAAATTCGTGTTTTCCAACTAGCTGTCTTGTAGATTCCTGTTAAAATCTGCATTCAAAGCTTCCAAAAACAGGTTAAAACTCAACAAAAAAGATCAAATCTTACGTTTTTGGAATCATCCTAGAATTTCCTTCATTTCATCATTTTACTCCAAGTTCCCAATCTGAGAGCAAGGCCTTCAAAAATGACGTTCTCTGCAAACTAGTCCTTAAGCTACTTTACACAGACCTGTCCCCCTTGTATAAGTGGAAGTGACCCATTTTATAATGCGCCCAAGCCTCTAGGCGAGTTGGTTGGAAGATTGGTCTTGGACCCATGAGGTCAGGGGATCAAATCCCAGCGGCCTCTTTTTTGGCGGATTTACCTATTTTAATGGGATAAAATCCCAATGCAGCGCATGTATATCCCACATTTTGTGGGTTGATAAAGTTTAAGGCTTTAATAAGCCTTTTCCACGCATTGTTTGAAGTGGTCATGGGACCACATGGGCTTAACCGCCCCCTCCAACACCGCTTCATCCTCCATCCTTCCACATGGGCATAACTGCCCCCCTCCAACACTGCTTCAACCAATCCCAAATAATATGGGATATAAATACGAACATACGTGCCATGTGGAAATATGATCAACTCGACCATAAAGGATAATATAAGCCTCGAACATTACCAAGAATAACATGGTGAATAATTATGAGGTAATATAAATTTTGACAAAAGGAATATAATGACATTCCAAATAAAATATGGCAATAAATACCACTTTTCGACCCTCGATAGGCAAATCGAGCGAATTCGACGAGTGGTGGCAAGCCATGTGGTGGCTTGTGTACCCACCACGTTGGCGATAATACCATAGTCCACGCGGCGGTCGAGCTCCCCTCCGTAATAAAAGTTGAGCATCTTGTTCCCGTGTACCATTTTTACGCTCGTCGAAGATCGGTGATCGAAAACCAAAAAAACAACTCCCTTTTGCCTTTTCGCCACGTGTTGCAGTGCGATTGGTCCATTATTGACCAGTTGACTAGAGTTGACTTTCCTGTTGACTGAACTTTGAACGGACATAACTAGAGCTCCCAATGTCCGTTTGTCGCGTTCTTACAGTCGTTGGAAATATCTCAAGATGATCTTCTGCATTGACACCATTTAGGGATGTTTTGGGAACTTTCAAAAAATGATCCCCTGATCACACCTCCCCACTGAGAAAGGCTTTTTCTCCACAAAAAGTTGTGTCTCAACCCACAAAAACATGCTACCTCTTCCTACATTGCACAAACACATACAAGAACCCAAAATAACAGTATAGGTTAAATAAATGTAAATAGTTGATTAGCTAGTCACATAACAGATCAGATAATAACACCGAATTAAGCTAGTGTTCAACTGAAATGCTATAACCCTGTCAACTCTATGCACAATTGTGAACTGTCATACCCCACTGTAATGCCATCACAAATAACTGACCAGATAATAACACCCATTCTATTATAGAAAGCTAGTGTTCAACTGTCACTTTGTGACACGGCCGATTACCCAAAAAAATTACAATTCCATAACATAGATCAGTATACAAGACATCTAAACTGCCCACGATTAGGCTAGTGCCCACTGCCCATCTAAAACTGTAACAACTGCAAGTATTCACTAATCAGAATATAATATACTATAAACACCCAAAAATAGCTATAGCCAACAACTGAATCAACATGAATATGCCAAAACACTGTATCGCCATCACAAATAATAAGTCAGAGAATAACACCCATCTATAACAGAAGCTAGTGTTCAACTAACACTTTGTGATTATGCTGATTACAACTGCAAGTTTCAAATTTAGACATGCCTATGCCTATGCTGATGCCTATCCTTGCATAGAGTTTTCAACAATGGAACTACCAACCAATCTGAGAAAACAAAACATGAGTATGATGAACCTCTCACTCAAATCTTCTCTTCAGCTATTTCCATTCATTTTCAAAGCTTAAATATCAACTTAGGAATAAATCCTTATCAATCAACAGGAATCCCTAAAATATAGCTCTGAAATTTTTTTGCTTGCCTACTATCAACAATTTATTGTAGTACAAACATAAAGTTGAGGAGTGTTTTTCCCAACCAATCACTTGGGTTTTTCTATTTTGGTTGTTTTACCTCCTCGGTACCAAAATGAGTTTTAGTTAGGTTTAGCACTTTTGGTTTTATAATTCTATTCTTTTTAACAACTTTCCAATTTTGTTGTTTAGGAACAAACCAACAAACCTTAACGTCATGACCATTCCTATTACAATGAGAACAAAATTGAACTTCCCTGTTTTTAGGAGTCTTACCCATTTTACCATTCTTAGAACTCTGTCTACGAGAATGATTCCCCTGTTTAGGAGAGGTAACATTCTTTCCATTTCTCACCTTTCCTTAGTGAGATTGGTCTTTAGCACCTACCTTATCATTCACAAAAGGCATTAACTTCTTAATCAATTTTTTCCTCTTCCAACAATATGCAACAAAATTTGATTAGTACCTTCACAAAATGTGCAAGGGAAAGCATATTTCTGCCTACCAAAGCTATATTGTTCCAACTGAAAGAGTGTATTAGAAGTTTTAGGATTTGATTTTCCCTTAGTGCTATTTTTAGTGTAAGTGGAAGGAGGTGGAATCTGATTACCTCTTTTACTTGTTTTCTTACACCTTTCATTGTTCCTCCTGATGGCGGAATCCTACAATTCTAGTGGTGTAGATCCTTGGTTGTTGGAAGCTTGTCTTCCTTCAGCTGATTTGTAACTTTCTCCAATTTCCATTTACCCACTAGAGTAACCCAAACTTGCAAACTGAGGCTGATCCTTTACTTGTATTGGGTTAGCATCACCTTGTCCATTTTTACCAAGGCATGTTCCGTTAAATCCCATCTTAACCATTAGCTTAGATCTAATTCTCTTAGTGTCTTTTTTAAACTGACCCAAAGGAACATCTGAAACTGAATGAGAGGAAGAATTAAAATGTGAAAAACTTATAGTGCATTCTTCTATCATAGCACCTACATCTGTTTTGGAAGGAATTTCCTTCTTGTGTTCACCTTGTTGCAGCTTTTCCAAGAGAGCATCCTTGGTCCGTATTTCTTCCTGCAACTCTTTAAAAAATCCCATCAACTTCTTGCTCTCTTCAAGCATCTTGTTGACATACTCCTCTTTCTTGGTTATAGAGGATTGTGGCTCAGATTTTAACCGCACTATTTCCTCTTCCAAGGAATAAAATTTATCTCTCAAGAAAGGGTTTTCTTCTTGGATTTTGCAGTTTATGGCTTCAAGCTCATCCAGTTGCTCCTATTTGGATGACTTGCCCATGATTCCCGGTTCCTGCAAACACAACCTGTACTTCAAAAAATACACACTGCAAAAGAAGATTAACAAGCCCCCAAAATGTCTGCACACTGAAAAATGAAATCAATACTGAAACTGAAGCCAAATTTTCAAACACAATTAGAAGCTAATCCGGCAATCCAACTGCTTTGATACCAAACTTGATCTGAAATCGTGTGTTGTAATTTTTATCACTTTTAAAAGTTTCCAAAGATCGTGATTTTATTAACGAATTTTAAGTATTCTAAACTCCACAAATTGATTAAATTCTTATTATTATGCATCCATAGAAGTGTGGAAAACTTGTGTAGCAAATAAATAATCAAAAAACTAAAACATTCAGATAACAAAAGAGATTGTTTACAGGGTTCAGAAATTCCTACGTCCCCGGGTTCAGATTGAACCGATCCATTAATAATATTGAAATGCAAGTAAAATAAATCTTACAAACAACCAATAATGAATCACAACCTGTAAATGAGCTAATCAATGTCCCAAGAACTTTGAAAAATAGCAGAAATTATCCCAAGAACAATCCGTGGCTCCTACAGTGTTTTCACAATGTGATCTCCCTGCAAATATGTTAGAAAAACACCTACAAATTGAGATTTAAAAACATTCTATGAAAAAAAATCATATATCTGAGATCAGATATGAATTCTAAACACTTTTCATGTTTACACCAAGTCACAATTCGGACCAGAAGTTCTTTGAAATTCATGTTTTCCAACTAGCTGTCTTGTAGATCCCTGTTAAAATCTGCATTCAAAGCTTCCAAAAATAGGTTAAAACTCAACAAAAAATATCAAATCTTACATCGTTGGAATTTTCTAAGAATTTCCTTCATTTCATATTTTTACTCTGAGTGCCCAATCTGAGTGCAAGGCCTTCAAAAATGGCGTTCTATGCAAACTGGTCCTTAAGCTGCTTTACACAGACCTGTCCCCCTTGTATAAATGGAAGCGACCCATTTTATAATGCGCCCAAGCCTCTAGGCGAGTTGGTTGGAAGATTGGTCTTTGACCCATGAGGTCAGGGGATCAAATCCCAGCGGCCTCTTTTTTTGGCGGATTTACCTATTTTAATGGGATAAAATCCCAATGTAGCGCATGTATATCCCACATTTTGTGGCTTGATAAAGTCTAAGGCTTTAATAAGCCTTTTCCACGCATTGTTTGAAGTGGTCATGGGACCACATGGGCTTAACTGCCCCCTCCAACACCGCTTCATCCTCCATCCTTCCACGTGGGCATAAATGCGCCCAAGCCTCTAGGCGAGTTGGTTGGAAGATTGGTCTTGGACCCATGAGGTCAGGGGATCAAATCCTGGCGGCCTCTTTTTTTGGCGGATTTACTGATTTTAATGGGATAAAATCCCAATGTAGCGCATGTATATCCCACATTTTGTGGGTTGATAAAGTCTAAGGCTTTAATAAGCCTTTTCCACGCATTGTTTGAAGTGGTCATGGGACCACATGGGCTTAACCGCCCCCTCCAACACCGCTTCATCCTCCATCCTTCCACGTGGGCATAACTGCCCCCTCCAACACTGCTTCAACCAATCCCGAATAATATGGCATATAAATACGAACATACGTGCCATGTGGAAATATGATCAACTCGACCATGAAGGATAATATAAGCCTCGAACATTACCAAGAATAACATGGTGAATAATTACGAGGTAATATAAATTTCGACACAAGCAATATAATGAAATTCCAAATAAAATATGGCAATAAATACCACTTATTGACCCTCGATAGGAAAATCGAGTGAATTCGACGAGTGGTGGCAAGCCACGTGGTGGCTTGTGGACCCACCACGTTGGCAATAATACCATAGTCCACACAGCGGCCGAGCTCCCCTCCGTAATAAAAGTTGAGCCTCTTGTTCCCGTGTACCATTTTTATGCTCGTGGAAGACCAGTGATCGAAAACCAAAAAAACAACTCCCTTTTGCCTTTTTGCCACGTGTCGCAATGCGATTGGTCCATTATTGACCAGTTGACTAGAGTTGACTTTCCCGTTGGCCAAACTTTGACCGGACATAACTAGAGCTCCCGATGTCCGTTTTTCACGTTCTTACAGTCGTTGGAAAGCTCTCGAGATGATCTTCTGCAATGAAACCATTTAGGGATGTTTTGGGAAATTTAAAAAATGATCCCCTGATCAGAAGCATTTAGCTGAGTTGGTGAGTCACGTAATGGGTGACTGACATTCGATTGGTAACTCCACGAGATCGATTAAATTATTTAAAATTGGTAGGAGGTGAGGAGTTGGATTTTTCATGGCAGAGATGGGAGAGGGAGCGGGTGGACCACCGGTGTAGCGGCCATATGTGCCACCATGGAAATAGTGCTGAGAAGAGGTAGGATTCAATCTATATCCGTCATTTGATTGAAAATGGTATTGTTGAAATTGTTTTGGTTAAAAATTTGGGTGGGAGTTTAATTTTTAATTTGTGGGTAAAATTAATGGAAATGAGGGGTGAGAAGGTCCAATGTAGGTTAAATAGGTGTGTGCATAGAGCTAGGATAGGTTTGGGTGTGTTAGAGTAGGGTGTTAGGTTGTTTTGTGAATTTTTGGGAATGGAAGATGGGTTTCAATTTTTGGGTGCCACAAAAAATACCAATGTTGGTCAAGGTTTGGCAAAAGTTGGTTGGATTTGGCCAACATCAGTCAAGTTTTAGGTGATCGACATTGGTTAAGCAGAACCAATGACAGTTAGGAAAAACTGGTGATGGTCAAAGTGACTGGTGAAGATTAAGGTTAAGAGTAAATAGGCGTAAGAAGGGCTAGGTAGGAAATTAAAATAGGTGAAGAAAGGGTAGGTGAAAATGAATGTAGGTAGAAGAGGGTAAATTATGATTGTGGAAATATGGGATAGGTAAGTAGGTAAAGTGAACTACGATAATGGGTAATAATGATAAGGTTTATTATGCTTGTAGGTGAATTAGGTAAAGTGGATATGAACGATTGATGTGGTTAGCTATGGTTTGGTGGGTAATATGTGATTTGAGGTATTCAAGTCTTGACATGGTTGTGTTGGATGATGTAGGATAGAGATCACCTTAGGATGTGGGATAGAGTACTTCCTCTATTTTTACAGATGTGGCCCAACATGACTAGAGGAGTGGTCACATATGATCGAGGTTAGACTTATTAGGGTCTGAAGCTATAGGTAGATAGTCTGAGATCATAGTATGATGGTCGCTATCATCAAAAAATGGGATTCAACAACCAATACCTTCCACCTACTAACGGGTGAGATAAATATCAGTCGGAGGACATTTACTAGATCTTGATGGTACCTATTATGGGGGAGCCAGTTTATTCCATCTCATCTGAGGCTTCAGTGGAGCTGATAGTGGCAGTATTTGGTGAGGTGATGGGCCTATTGATATATCACAGTACAAGCCTCACATATGGGGGCATGTATGCAACCTACCCATAAGAGACGAGGCTATTTGTACTGATGATGGAGGCAGTAGGTCTTTTTTCTTTTCCATATTCTGAGGGTGGGAGATTCACACTAACATTGATGGTAATGATTTAGGATATGATAGAGGAGTGAGTCTACTTTGATTGGGCACCAACTTTCCTATTTCAATTATATAGGGAGCTATCGGCTTATGGGACATTGTGGTGATTCAAGATGTGCTATAATTTTTACTACACTTTTGGGCATACAAGCACATCGTGTGTGTGCACCTAGTGGTTCTACCATAATAGGATTGGTTTGGGCATGGATTTCTCAGAGTTGGATACAAAAATTGGGTACCAATTGGTGGGGAGCCGAGGGTGGCGAGGGAAACTTATGATGTGATATACTATAGGTGGTTGTTGGAGGGTCTGTCGGGGGTTGATATTGTGTGGAGGCCATACATTAGTTATCCTTCATACAGAGGCATGGTAGAGGAGTTTGCAGGATTATAGTTTTTGAGGTGGATAGAGGGGTGTCGTGTTGGTGATCACAAGATTTTCCCTGTATACAGGGTGAGATGGAAATTTGGGCTGCCACAAGATGTGTCTCCACCCTTCCCACAATACCGCATAGATGACGTGGAGAGACCCTTGTCTCCACCATGCCTGAATAATCCTGCAAGATAGGAGGATCATGCACAAGATCATCGCATTGATGATGTAGGATTCATTGATGGGTATAGCAAGTGGTGGGTAGCATAGCTATGAACAACACCAATGAGGCTAGGGAAGATATATCTAGCTACTATCACAGTACAGAGAGATGCATTACAGGGTCAGTTGGCTTCCTTGCAGGCACATATTATCTATTTTACAGGGGCAGCTCACAAGTTCAAAGGCACAAGTAGCCACTTTACAGGGTCATGTGATGGCTCTACAGGCCCAAGTAGCACATGAAAAGTTGATCGCACATGGTGGAGATGGGGATGGTTAATAAGTGGTTGCCTTACAGATGCATGTGACAGGTTTATAGGGCTAGCTAGCCACTGCACAAGAATAGGTTGTGGCCTTACAAGCCCATGTTGTAGCACAGGTATAGGTACCTCCACAAGCCAAGGGATAGGGTCCCATATTACTGGAACTTTTACAGGAAAGAGGAAAAGCATCAAGGAAGAGGATGAGGCCATTAATAGTAGGGCATAGTTCACAGGTTGCAGTGAGACCCATGGCACCACTATAGACTGTGTCAATGGAGAGGTTTAGGGATTCCTTGGGTGAGGCGTGCTACTATCAGGATCACTTGACTATTTCTAGTATAGACTTCCCTTTATATGTCGAGTATAGAGCCCAGTAGATAGCTAGTGAGTGGACAAGATTCAGGATTCACATTTTAGGGAGCATAGGGGGACATCGAGCCCATGGACAGGGCCAGGGTGAGGTTACAAGTTCTTGGATGCCAAGCCCAAGTGAGGGCTAGGTAGATATCAGACTGAGACCTATGGAGGGTGTAGAGATGTTGGCAGGGTGGCAGATAGGTAGGGAGCAGACAGGTGAGAGTGGCCTAAAGGATATCAGGTGGGGTAATGATTAGTCACTTGATATGATCATTGTTTTTATTTTTGATATATAGACCAACCTACATGTCAAATACATGAGATTGTATATGAGAGATTTTGAGACACTTGTATTTATTTGTATTTGTGTATATATGTGTTGATATAAAGACTCTCCCATTTATATATTTTATGATGTTTATTGGATGAATGCTGTACTTATTTGTTAATTTTCATTGTTATTGTGTATTGATGGAAACTAGGTGAATTAGGCCTGCTTGAGTTGAGGTCATGTAGGCACAATTGATTTTAGGTCAGGTAGGCATGATGGAGTCATGTTTAGGCATGGTGGAGTCTAGGTGGTTTAGGCATGATTGAGTCAGGTATAGGCATGGTGGAGTCTAGGTGAGTTAGGCATGATGGAATCAGGTTTAGGCACAGTGGAATCTAGGTGGTTTAGGCATGATTGAATCAGGTATAGGCATGGTGGAGTCTAGGTGAGTTATGCATGATTGAGTCAAGTGTTTGCGTGTGATTTAATTTCCAAGTTATTAGAATTATGGAAAATAAATGATGATGTGTATGTATTTTTTGGTGTAAATTTCCAAATGTTTGATATCATGGAAATGTGAAATGAGTGATGTTATAAAATGTTTATGATTGTGTAATTTCCAAGTTTGTGTAAAATGGAAACTAAATAAGGTAGAATGTGAATATAAAAAGGGGGAAATTTTATTAGGGTAAAGAGTGACTGAGCTAACCTCCAAGGGCCCCATTCCATTAGAATGCTACCTACATAGCCCCGACAAAAAGGGGCCTCAGGATGATGTAGTTCTCCCATACGCTAGGGAAGAATATGATGAGGTAGAGGAACGGGCTAGTAGGTTTAAGGCATGATTGAATCTAGGTCATTTAGGCATGTTTGAGTTTAGGTCATTTAGGCATGGTGAGTCTAGGTCATTTAGGCATGGTTGAGTTTAGGTCATTTAGGCATGGCGAGTCTAGGTCATTTAGGCATGGTTGATTCTAGGTCATTTAGGCAAGGTTGAGTTTAGGTCATTTAGGCATGGTTGAGTTTAGGTCATTTAGGCATGGTTGTTGTTTATGGTGAATAGATACAGATGATTTTGGTGGAAAAAATAATTCCTAGAATGTAGGTGTCAATGGTTTGGTCCTATATAGGAGGATCAACAAGTAAGCATAGGTAAATGGTAAAAGGAGATGAAATTTTCACCTAATCGATAAGAACCCTGAAGAGTCTAGGATACAAAATATTGGATTATGAACATAGGAACCTAAAGGCATTGTATAATTGACTATTCTAAGGGTGAATAAAGTCACATTATCACGAAATGTCACATTTATGGAAAATCCCTTAATAAGGTAGAATATTAGAGAGTAAAGGTGGTGAGGTGAAAGAGGCTAGTTTAGCATAACCTAGTGTGAGACAACATGCCTACTTGGAAATATACCCAAGATCAAAATACACAATTCCATGATGAAAAATTTATCTTTTTCTTTTTCTTTTTATAGATTGGTTGATGTGGGAAGTTTATGTGGGATTAGTGTAATATCTCCTTGAGGCCTTCGTGAAGCTGATCGATGTGGGAAGATTTAGAGTATTTTATTTTATTATTCCAAGAATAGTCTTCTTTGTGTGATAGACTATGTATAGTATGGCTAGCTTTGTATAGATGTCCTTCAAGGGATCAGTCTATTTATAGCAACAAGGTAGAGAAAAGTAGATGTCCTTTTTTAGGGAGCCATATTTTTTGTGGGAATTTTGACTCAAGGAAATTTGAATTTGAAAGTCCCATATATTGCTTTTTAAATTATTTTTGGAATTTTAGGTCATGGACAAGACTTTAGAGAAGGATAGGCTCATGTTCAGAAGAAAAAACTATAGTACACAAGGGTTAACTATGACAGATGGGTTTTTAAGTGATGAATGACCATGGGATTCCATCTTGGAACAGACGAAAAGTATCCATGAGAATCATGCCATGAGTAGATCCGCGGTACTCATATTTAAGATAAGTTCAAAAAAGTGACAGATAATCACGTGATTATTATTTAGTCATTGATACTTAAAAATAGGTAAATGGGAGGTGAATGGTACTCAAGGGACAAGCATTGGAAATAGATAGAAGGTGATATAGGACTTGATTCAATAATAGAATGGTCAAATATGCAAGGAATTGAGGGGATCAGGTTTAGATTTACCTTCGAGTGAAGACAAATTATAAACACTTGATCCATAGGTATGAGTAATGATATAGGGTCCAAGCCAATTAGGAGCAAATTTTCCCCGTTTACTTTTCTCATCTTTTACTACATGTTGATTTTCCTTCAGGATGAGGTTTCCAAAATGGAAGGTTTTTTCATAGAAATGTTTATCGTATGCACATTTGGTATGTTTTTCATAGATTGGAGGTGATCGAGAGCATTGAGATGAAGTTCATCTAATAACTCAAGTTGTGTTAAATGGTCCTAGGGAAAGTCATCATCGTTGAGCATCTCTTTGAGTGAGATAAAAAGAGATGGAATATAGAATTCAAGAGGCAATAAAACCTCTATATCATATACCAAAGAGAAAGGTGTGGTAGCAGTTGAGGTAAAAATACTAGTATGATAAGCCCATAAGGCAAAAGGAATGTGCGTATGCCAATCCTTTCCAGTATCATCAACTACTTTCATAAGAATTTTGTTTATGTTTTTGTTGGTTGATTCCACTTAGCCATTGGTTTGAGGGTAATAAGGTGAGGAAAAACTGAGTTGAATGCCAAAGGCATCACAAAGTTTCCGTAAGGTTTTGTTTTTAAACTATTTTCCGTTATTAGTGATGAGGTGGTGAGGAACACCAAAGTGAAAAATGATGTGATGGTTGATAAATTCACATATTTTCTTAGATTTTTTTGAAATTATAGGCATTTATTCTACAAATTTAGTGTAGTATTTAGTAGCGATGATAATCCATTGATGACGTTGGGAAGAATGAGGGTTGATCTCTCTGACAAGATCTAAACCCCATTGAGAGGAAGGCTAAATATCTCGTGTGACCTGTAAGGTGTGACTAGGGGTGTGATGAGGATTGGCATGTTGCTGAAATTTCATAAAACATTTTACATAGTCACAACAATTGTGGTTTAGGGTTGGCTAGTAATAGCCCAGGCGGAGAATGAATTTAGTAACAACTAAACCATTGAAGTGACCCCCACAAATTATGTCCTGAACTTCCTTTATGGTATAGAGAATTTTAGAACTTGTATGACATTGTAAGAGGATACCATAAAAGCCACTTTTTTAAATAATACCACCCATGATGACATGGTGAGAGAATTTTTTTAGAAAGGCTCATTGCCCATTGTGAGTAAGATCTGGAGGTAGAATGGAAAGAGAAAGGTAGTTAGCAAACTACTTATACCAAAGGTCATGTGGGTCGGTTTCAATGATTCCAAATAGGATGATGTATTAAAATAGATAAGAAGGTGATTGAAACCTTTGTATGGTGAAAAATATTTTTGATTTGGAGGGTGAAGTAGGAATTTTAGAAGCAAGACAAGCCATGGTATCCACAAATTTATTAGTGGAACGCGGGCTGGTTTGAAGTTTATAATGGTCAAAGGTAGTCAAAATTATGTCAACATGATGCTTATAATTTTTAAGTATCTTGTTATGACACTGGTATATACCATTAACTTGGTTTACAACCAGTTGGGAATCACCAAAGATATTAATTGATTTAACATCTAAGGATATGGTGGTTTTAAGACCTAATATGAGTACTTATTATTCGGCAATATTTTTAGTACAATCAAAATCTAGTTTGAAAGATAATGGCATAGGCTCACCATCAAGAGGAATTAGAATAACTCTAACACCACCACCACACTAACATTTGGAACCATCGAAGAATAAGGTCTTCTGGTAAACGGTATTGTCCAATGTGAGGGTGGCGATGGATTCATCTAGGAAATCAAAGTTAGAGGATTGATTTCTGGAGAGAGATGCTTATGCAAGTTGGTCGGTGATGGTTTGTCCTTTGACAAATTTTTGATGGATGAATTCAATTTCTATGTCTGTAAGAAGCATGAACCAACATACAACACATTAATGTTGGTAGGGCTTATCATACATGTAATTTAAGGGTTCAATATTAGTGACAATGAAGGTTGTGTGGTTAAATAGGTAATGGAAAAGTTTAATGGTGAAAAAAAAAAAGGATAAGTAGATTTTTTTGGCATGAGTGTATCTTGTTTCATAGTCTACAAGTGTACGACTTATATAATAAACCTCTTGTTTCATGTGTTGCTCATCACGATGAGCGAAAATAGCACCCAGGGAATAGTCAGTGGTAGAGATGTAAAGGTAAAATGGTTGGTCATCCTTAGGGGGAATGAGCACAGGTAGTTGGAGGAGGTATTTTTTAATGTGTCGAATGATTTTTGGCATTCATCATCTCATTTGAAGGAGAAATCCTTTTTGAGGAGATGATGAAATGGGTGGTAGCGGTCGGAAAGCGGTGAAATAAAGCGATGAATAGAATGTAACTTTCCTTGCAAACTATGAAGTTGACGAAGGTTAGTAGGTTGAGGAATTTCAAGAATAGCCTTGATTTTAGTGGGGTCAAATTCCATGCCACGCAAAGAAATGATCAAACCAAGGAGATTGCTGGAAAGGACAGTGAAGACACACTTCTTAGGTTGAAGCCAAATAAAATATGTGATGAGACAATCATGGATGACCTTAAGGATGGTAAGGTGTTTGGCCCAATGTTTGGATTTGGAAAGAAATATCGTCAACGTAATTTTCTAATATGCGATGCATAATGTCATGAAAGATATAAGTCATAGCTCGCTGATATGTGGCACTAAAATTTTTAAGGCTAAAGGGCATAACACGATATCATAATGTCTCCTAAGGAGTGATGAAGGCGGTTTTGTGGTGATCTTCTGGGGAAAGTAAAATTTGGTTTTAACCTGAGAAACCATCCATGAGTGATAGACATCTCATGGCTGGAAGTGAGATCAACTAGTTGGTCAATGTTAGGTAGAGGAAATTCATCTTTGGGGCAAGCTAAGTTAAGGTCATGAAAATCTGTGCAAATGTGGAGTCCCTCTATTAGTTTTGTGATAGGAATAATGTTAGAGATCCATTAGGGATAATCAATGGGTAGGATGAAGGAAACCGAAAGGAAGCACTAGAGTTCTTCTTTGATAAGAATGGAAATGTGAGGATGCACTTTCCGCAACTTTTGTTTCATGGGTTTTTCTTTAGGAATAGTGACGATATTTTGGACCACAATGTTTGGGTCAATACTAGGCATATTAGTGTAGGACCAAGTAAAAGCGTTGTTATGATCCCTAAGAAAAGAAGTAAAAGCTTCCAGTTCAGTAGCATCTAAATATTGGCCTATATTTAAAATGTGTGGGTCATCCTAAGTGTTAATATTAATTTCAATGGTCAATTCATTTAACATGGTTTGTGTCTCAAAAGGTAATGACTAGTGAATATATGAATCTTTTTCACCAAGGTAGGTGAGAATAGACTCATCGTCTTGAAATTGAATGACGTTAATAGAAGGTGTATCATCATCGATCATGTCAGGATATAGGAAGGGAAGAGAAGAGGGAGCCTTGACATCTCATTGATAAGTTAGAGGTCCCAGGGAAATGGTGTTTGTGAAAAAAAAAGTTAGGAGGAATGGATTTTGGATCCATAGACTCCGTAGGTGAAGTTGGTGACAGTTGGTGAATGGGGTGAAGAAGTTTTATTTCCCTCAATGAGTTCGACTCACACTTTCTTGGGAGATGGTTTGGTAAATCCAATACCACTGCAGTCTTTATGTTTACGAGTGGTGCATAGGATGACAGTATGGCGGCCTTGTTCATAGAAACAAAGCCAAAGTCCCTTCCATGCACAACGATGGAGAAGGTGTGGGAAAGTGGTAGATGGTGATGAGAGATTGAAGGTCAGATGAAAATGGTCATGTTTCAGGAAGGTGGTTCAGGGGAGTAGGTAGAAGTATCAAGTCCCCCATATGTTAAGTTGGTGTGAAGGTGGTGAGGACTGTAAGGGAAATCCTCACCTATGTGGTGATCATAGTAGGGATATTGGAAAAGGTTACCATACTCTTGAGAAGTAAGGAATGTGTCAATGTTGTACAGGTGGTACTCCCCTAGAGTGAGACATTGAAAAACACCTTCTAAGGGATTGGTAGTTGGTATATGGGTTGTGGGAATGGATGAATTACTGGAATAGGGGAAGAAGACATTGGTTGGTTGAGAAGTAGATGGGTTAGCTACATGAGTTAGCTACGAGGTTATGACAGAAATGGGAATAGAGGAGTTAGGTGTGGGAGAGGTAGCGGCCACGTTGGTATGATGGGGTCTATGGGTGAAGGATAGGTGGCAGTGACGGTAGATGCCTTAACTGGTATAAGGACATCATTAGGTCTATACAACATGTTACAGGTTTTGAATGGTGAAGGGTCAGCTGGAATGGTATAGTTATGTCCTTCATGTTCAAATTTTACACAACGATGTAAGGTTGAAGGAACACAACCCATGACGTGGATCCAAGGTCGGTCCAAGCAATAGGTTGTACTGGAATTCCCCCTCTAAGACATAGAATAATTATGGAATGGTACAGGGGCCCATGCACGAATGTGGAGAATGATGGTGCCAAGGGTCAAAGTTATGGCATCATTGAATGAATGCAACATAACTTGGTTATTATGCATGTAATTGGTAAGGGATGCACATTTTTTTGTACACATGGGATGAGATAATGTTAATGATGGCACCACCATCAATCATAACATGTTGAATGCAAGTATATTATCAATGTAGATAGATGAATAGGGTGGGATTAGGATCATCTGATTGGAGAGGTACAATCTCGTCATCAGAGAAACTGAGAGTAGGCTACTTGATGAGTGGTAGTGGGTGTAGAGGAAGGGGATGAAGTGGTGAGAGAGGCCACATGGTGAGGAGTGATCATGGATGTCACAGGAGTTGGTTCATTAGGTAAAACCTCAATGGATTGCAGAACCTCCATGAGGGCCTGTTCGTGAGACTCAGAGGTTTGGACAAGGTTTTACAAAGACATTTTGAGAGAGATATGGTGTAATTGTTTAATCATTGTATGATGGGTGACCCCATCATAAATAGGGTATGTGGGTCCAAAAATGGTGATTCTTGGTGCAGTGTAGATGGTATATTGGGCACAAGATTGGTGGATGGGTTGGTTGTTTTCTCCTTTCCTTTGTCTTTCTGGGTGCGAGTGGCAATGTTAACCATATTAATATGGGGTAAGGGAGTAGTTGAGTCATGATAGGTATAGCGATAGGATGGGAAAAAGTATGGTGAGGGAATATACTGGTGTTGTGCAAAGAAGGCAGCATTGACATTTTGGCGAAGGTTTGGCTATCTTTCTTATGTGGACCATATTGATCTCGAATGTTGGAGGAGGGTAAAAGGGTTGTGGAGGTAGAGGTGAAGGTTATTGAATAGGTAAGGGGTGAGGATGTGTGGTGATGGGTGAAAGTGGAACATGGTCCTCATCTAAAAGATCATCGTTGTCAAAGTTTTCTTCAGGAGGACATAATTGGAGAAGAATGGTCTTTAGAGCCTTATAATTTTTCTACATCATGCCCTAACACATGATGGTAGGCACAAATTTTTGTATCATCAAACCTTGGTGGTTTAGGTTTGAGTGGGTTCATAAGGTCTAAGTGGTGGTAATGTGATGAAAGAGGTCTCTAAAATATTTTCTAAGATGTTTGCGTAAGATCCTGCCAATGGATCATAATGTGAAGTAAGTGTGGGTTGAGATGGAGGTGTGAGTGATGTTGGTGGGAGAGGCACCACAATAGGTGGAATCAGAGGTGGAATAGGTTTGACCACTGGTTTGGTAGGTAGTATTGTTTTAGCTTTGGATTGCACCTTCTTGGGTAAAGGTGTAGCAGATGAGCTAGGGGTTTGAAGGTAGTTGTAGGTTTGAATACCTCTTTGGAGGGTAGTGGGCTCTTGGATTTTGGTTGTACCTTCTTGGGTAAAGGTGAAGAAGGAGTGTGTGATGTAGAAGGGAAGGCAGATGGACAGAAGGGGACGGGTTATCCAAGGTGATAAGGGAGGTGTGGTAAAGGTTACTGGAAGAGGCAAGGTGGAAGGTATTGGTTGAAGAGAAGGAAATATCATGGGTAGTGATGAGGCTATTGGAAGTGGTGTAAGTATAGGTGGTAATAAGGACGCAGGTGATGATGAAGGTGTACATTGTGTAGGTAAGTTAGGTGTGACAGAGGCTCGTGATGAGGAGGTGAGTTGATTGTGTTTTAAGTTTACCTTGGGTAGGAGGATGCTTGGCCAAGGTGTATGGGTGAGGTCCTAGGATGGATGGAAGTGGTGAAGGTGATAAAGGGGTAGTGGGTGAAAGCTGGTGTATGTGCATCCTAGAAGGTTGGTTCTTCTTTTAGGTGGGGGGATAGTCTTTGCGTGGGTTTTTGAGGATGTGGCTAAATCCAGTTTAACAGGGGGATGGAATAGGCTTGATATCAACATGAATCCCAAGGTACAGGTAGCTTTGGATACAAGTGAAGGTGTAAGTGGTTTTGGCACAAGTGGTTGTGGAGGTAATGGTAGAGGTGTAGATGTGGGCGAAGGTGATGTGGAAGATGTCGTCATGACTATCTTAGGTATGACGGATTTAATTTCTCTGAAAACTTTTTTAGGTAAATGGTAGAAGTATCGGTGGGTGACATCTGCATTTGAGTTGAAACAAGCATTCGAAGGCACCCCCAAAGCATGGAATGATCAACCTATTCTAAACGGTCCGCCAAATGTGAGAATGATGTGGTAGTAGAAGGAACCAATGTTGATTTCGTGGTGACTCCCGTAAATAAATCTAGTGCCTGTGAAATAGGGAAGTGATTAGCTTCCAAATCTATGGGTAAAAGAGATGAGAGAAAATCAAGTTGATCCTTGAAAGCCGGTGGAGATTTATCTTCGACTGAAAGGGAAATTGTCAATGGGTCATCCACATGTTGGGGAGAAGGCAAGGTGGATGAGGTAGGTTCTTATTTTAGTGAAGAGGAAGGTAAGCATGACTCTCTCGTGGGTAGGAGAGTTAATAATGTGGGTTGTTTGTCAGATTGAGAGGTGTGTGGGGAAACTGCATTGGCAGATATGGTGGACTCCTCTGTGGGTGCAGAGGGAGATGAGGGATACTCCTCTATAGGTAAAGGAGTAGATGGCATAGGTTCCTCCATGGATGAAGGAGCTCATGCAAGAATTTCTTCAATTGATGAAGTAGGAGGAAAATTGTGTAGAAGGAGATGGTAAGATGTCAAAAAAAACATGAACCTCATGGATATTACCATCATTGGCCTGAGGAATCACCAGTTTAGTTTAGGTGAGGGGGTGTGATTTGGGAATGGCTTCTTGAAGATATGAAGGTTCTGGTTAGCCGGTGCATTCGGATTGTCCAAAATGAGATCTCCTTTATCTAACATTTCTTGGACAATGTTTTTGAAAGTGATATGGTTACCGTCACTATGACCTCAAATGTGATGGTAATTGTAGTAATCATTTTTTCATTGTACCATGTAGGTACAAGGAGAGAAGGGTCAAAACTAGTATGTGGTTTGACAGGTGGAAGGGTAATGGCTCCAAATTTTAAGATTTTTTCTAAAACAACAAAGTAAGGCTCTCCTATGGGGGCATACTTACGTTGCTCTCTTCTAAACTGAAAGGTTTGAATGGGGGAAAGGTTAGATGAAAGGTTTTGTTTGGTTGGATGGATGAGACAGGACAAATTTTAAAAAACCGGTTGGTAGACCCCTTAGTTTTAGAATAGGTATTTTGGGGTTTGGAAGAAGAAGAAGTATCATTTGATTTGAATGCAACATTTTTGTTACATAGTTGTAGCTTATTTTCTTCAAGGTCACAAATTTCCAGCTTCTAAGCCATGGTAAATGCCTCATCAAAGGTGTGGAAGGTTTGGATCTGGAGAGTTGGTGATATATGTCTGACACAAAACCCTGGTAAACAATTCTATTAACTGTGTCTGAGGTAATTGGAATGTAAGTTAGTTAATCAGGTTGTGCCATCAAGTGAAAAAATCTGTGATAGATTCATCTTCATATTGACGTGTGGCGTATATAAGTCAGTCATGGTGACTTTCTTGACAATATTGATGGAAAAATGGTTAAGAAAATCCTGAGCAACCTGGTTAAATGAGAGGATAGAATGTCTAGGTAAATAACTATACCAATCCAAAGTAGGTCCCATCAACGACATTAGAAATGTCTGAAGGAGCAACACATCATCATGAGTGATCAAGTAGCAGACATGTTTAAAAGACAACAAATGTTGTTGTAGATCTTCTTTGCTATTGAACCAGTTTTAATTTTGGCATTTCCCAATGCATAGGATATGGGTGAATAGGAATGGATGGGTGGATGGGCTCATTGCAAATCTCGTCATATGTTAGAGAGTTACACGAACTGAGACAAATGCTTCCAATGTCTGCATCTTGTCCATCATCATTTTGATTAGGTCATTGGTGGGTTGTGATGATGGGGCACCCCCTGAGGTATGAGGGGGTAAATAATATTGGTATGATGTAGATGGCATCCCATTGTGTGGCGGTGTTGCGTACAAAAATTGTGATGGAGGTATATGAGAGGGAATGGAGGTGGAGGGGAAGTACCCAAAGTAGGCAATAGAGGAAATAAGTGGTTATTGGTAATACGTATACGTAGGTGGGGTGGATGTAAAGACCCTAGTAGCGATTGGTGGAAGAGACTGGGGGATAGAGAGGATGAGGTTTTGGAAGGGAGTGTGGGATGCTGACACCAAAGGTGGCTGAGGATGTGATAGGTATATAGGCAATGGAAGACATGGGCATGCCGATACTAAGAGTGGTGGATGTAGGCATGGATGCCATAGGGGTGACAGACGCCATGGGTGTGATAGATGTCATAGGTACAATAGATATTGATGAGGTGGGGTCAAGTTGAGAAACAACAAGTGGTAAGGTGGAGGCAGCCAGGGAAATGTTAGTAGTGGTAGAGGCAAAAGTGGGTGCAAGTATAGGTGGGATGGATACGGGCATGCCATAGATAAGTTGTCCAGATGAGTCACGAGTGGATGAATGGGCTAAGTAATGTTGTAAAGTGAGCGGGGTTCTGATCAAGGAGTTTTGCAAACTCCTCGTCACCGATGCTGATGGTGATAGGCTTGACTGGGATCCATGGGTGATAGAATGGAAGGTGGCGATGGGCTAGGCAGGAGTGGCTGAAGGCTAGCATGGAATACAAGGGCATTGGCTTGGCTACAAGTCAAAACCATGTGGGTTAGCATAGACCTGTATAATCTGCTCTCTGTAAATGATAACACAAAAAATAGAAGGAATGGAGAAAAACAGTTCCGGAAGGTGAAAATCTGGTGTTGTTTTAATTGAAAAATTAAAACATAGGAACTGACGATAGTTTGATAACCGATGACAGTGATAGAGGGTGACCGATGACGGTTAGGGTGACTGATACTAGTTACTGTGGAATAATCAGAAGTTTGATAAATGTGGTAATAACTGATGAAAATGAAGAAAAATTTGGATTTGACAGTGATTTCAAAGACCCAGGAGGTATGATGATGTATCTGAGAAACCCCATAAAGAATAGAAAAGTGATGAGTGTTGTTTTGGTAAAATAACCCAAAAATGCAGGAAATTGACAACAATGGTTAGGTAAACCAATGATGGTTAGATGAGTAAACTAGTGACGGTTGCTGGACCGACACCGGTCACTGTGAAATTTGAAAAGATGGAGAAAAATGGGATTTAGTGACTTAGATCAGATAGAATACCAACCTAGAAACATGAGTATGGTAATGATGAACCCTGACACACTCAAAAATAGTCAGAATACACCAACTATGATTGTGGAGTGTGAAAGGAAGAAAATAATGGAGAATACGACCTCTCACCTCAAAACACAAATCAAGCAAAAATTAACAAACATGAAATCCTATTGATGAATTTTATGTTCCAACTTATGCTATTTAGGACTGACTTGTGAATAGAACAAAAGTTTTTGGTTTGATAGAAGGTCTCCTATGAAAAGCCAAGAACTAAGAATGGTTTCAGGTAAATTTTTGGAGCGGGGCGGTCCTTTCTTTGAGATAATGACTAGATAGAGAAACCAACTTGGTGCCCACTGTCAATCCTCTGATTGTGTGATTATTGAAACTTCTTCCGGGTAGGATGTTGTTTAAGAAGATGTGTAAATTGTTTAAGTGGTTTGGTATAGAGAATGTGCAAAGTGAACTATGATTGAATTAGTCAACCATCAGCTGGGCATGACTTCCAGCGTATAGGTTTCCCTCAAATTAATGTGAGATATAATGTGACCATACCAAAATGAAATGCAAATGTTTTAAGCCCAAATCCACAATTTAGTTTGATGTAGCAAATAGAGAACAAGAAGATGAATGCTCTTTCACTAAATGCAATACAATAGAAAGGAAGACATGTGTTCTTTTTAGAGCACCAAAAACACATTTTTTTAGACAATAGAAATAAGGAGAAGATTCCAGAGAAGAAAATTTAATGTGAATACTTTTAAAGGGAAATAAACACATTTATTTTTTACCTAGGAATGAACAATGCAAAAGAAAACCCCTGATGAGTCCCATAGGGCATGTCAAAAATATTTCACTAGATTGTTGTAGATAATGAAATAGATAAAGGTAAAAGGCTAAGGAGGAATACCTATTGTTACATTGGTTGAAGGTTGAGTGCGTACATTTTTTATTTATGATCCAAGTTGATTGTGTGAGCTTCCTTTTGGCTAGGAGGAACTACCTGTAATACAAAACAAGACCACAAGATACAATTAATAGAAAAAGTTAGGTGGATTTCCTAGCATGAGCTAGATTCAAGAAGTGTGATACTTCCTCAATGGTTATCAATCCATTGATATGTAACTCGATATGAAATAACTGAACATGCAAATAAAAGAATCCAATGCTAGTGTTCTGATTTAGGTATCTCATACTACTATTCATGTCAATCCAATTAAATAATTGATAACTAAACTGATGAAGGTCCTGGGTCTAGGTTACAGGTTGTGCAGGTGGTCTGAAGGTCACAAACAGGGTCTGGGTAAGCTTTGGTGTAGTTTGGGTTGATTTTGGGTGATTAGGAAGCTTGCTGGTCTAAGGTAGTTTTACCAGGCATAGAGACTAACGTCTGATCATGGTATGACCGATGACGGTTCAGAATGACCGATATCGGTTACTGTGGGTAATAGAAGAATTTCGAAATTGGGTGTTCTAGGCTCTTTTTTGTGTCTGGATAAAGAGTTGGGAAGGTCCCGTGGTGAGGTTGTAGGTGGGGTATCAGGTTTGGGTAAGGCTTGTGAGGTTTTGGGGATGTTAGGGGAAGTTTAGGATGTGTTGGTTAAGTTGACAAGATAACAAAGACCAACGTCAGTCGGGTGATTGATGACGGTGATAGAGGGGAAACCAGTTACAATGGTTAAGATAACCAACATCAGTAGGGGAAATTTGGTGGTAATTAAAATAAAAGGTAGATTTGGACTTCTCTATGATTGCACAGAGGATGAAGGGAGGATGGTTGGGTTCGTAATAATGTCAGGAAGACTCAGGAATGCCTAAGAAGTCAACTACAGAGAAGCAGACGGTAGTGGGTGGTTGGTTGGATAGATTGGTAGGAAGGTGGGAATGGAGGAATGTAGGAAAGAACAAAATCTAATAAACAAAGACAATAAAGCTACACTTTAAGTAAGTATATAATGATGCAAATCTAATACACTTACTTGTATTTGCAGGCCTAGTTGGTGAAGGATGGTAGTGGTTGATCCGTGAAGAACTTTGTGGTCAGTGTCGTGACAATACTTCTCAGAGTGTTCTCCCGTGAATGCTAATACCTTTGGACGAGTATCAGGTGCTTGCTTGGGCTTGTGGTTGAGTGTATTCCATCATTTGGATGCTGAGAAGTCTCTGGTTCATGCTTGGGTGCAAATAGATCTCTCAAAACTCAGAAAAACCAACCTAGGTAAAAGGTTACAAAACTGTATATAAGGTAACCAATGATGGTTAGGGTGACAGATGTCGGTTGAGGGTTAACAGACGTTGGTTAAGGCAAGAAATCCTAGGTTTTCCAAAAATAGGAAAATCCTTGCTAATTTTGGCATGCTCTGATTGTCGATCTGGGTCTCAAGTGAGGGTTAGACATTTATATTAACAGGGAGTATTTCTGGAGAAGGAATAAGACTTTAATTTTAGGACTAGACTAAGTCCTAGTTGGTTAAAATAAGTGGAGACTCAGTCCTAGTTAATTAATAGACTAAGAATAAGTCTATGACGAGGTGTCTAGGTAATGTGGCTAGGTGAGGTGTAAATTAATTTAATTAAACTAATTAAATTAATTAATAGTGGGAGGATGAGCATTAATTCAATTGTAAGTAATTAAATTAATATGAATGTGGGGTAAGGGATCATGGTTACGTGAATATGTTACGTTAATTAATTAAAGGGGACCAAGGGGAGTGTGACCCAAATTTGGTGTCTACATATGGGGTTTTGTTTTATCTCTTTTAATACTATTTACCACATTAAAAGTTTCCCCAATCATTACTCACCTATCTGCAGCTTCATTCCTCTTCCTAGGTATGGATCCTATGTTGAATGCTTCAAAGTTGTCAACGATATCCCATACCCTATTTTTGTAACTTTTCAAGAGATCATTATTTGCAGTATGTTACCCCCTGACTTGATTGGCAATTATATCACTATCCCCAAAAACCTATAAGTTATTTATGCCTCTTTACCTAGCCCAGTGAAGTCCATGAACTAGAGCTTTGTATTCAGATTTTTTGTTGGAACATGTAAACTGGAACTCGAAAGCTGAATAATAATTGACATTTTGTGGAGATACCAACATTGCACCTCCCCCTATTCCCTATCAGCTTCTTAAACCATCAAAAAACAACTTCCATACCTCATTTTCATCCTTGTCTTCCGGTTTGGTGAGGCTAGGAATGGGTTAATTCTCTTTTTGTACACAATATAATCCTATTTCAGCTTCCTCCATCTCCTTGTATGGATCAAAATCACGCCTTTTGTTTGCCCACTCATCTAATGTCAAGTCCAAAATGCCCTCAACTTTGGTACTTATTTCTAAATCATTCAAACACTCTTCCTGCTCAAAACCTAAACAATTTGCATTGGTAGAGCTAGGTACATATGGCTCAATGTGGAAATTTTCAATAGGCTCTGACCTGATTATGGCCTTAGCTCCATACCTGGTTCTAAATTGCATGTGCGACCAATTTGCAAATATATATCCACTAATTCTGGCCATGAAATCTCTTGATAGACAAAATGTAAAGAGTGGAGGTAAGTCAACCAAAGAAAAATATTGCAAGACCTTGACATTAGGACAAGCATGTTATGTTAAACTTAACCCCTTGATGACTCCTACTATTCCAACCATTATCCCGTCCAGCTATATAACTCCTCTCAGTACTGGCTCATACACTATTCCTAATTGATCAGCTATCTACTTTAGCATCATGGAACTACTCGCTCCTGAATCAATCATGTAATTGTGTACGAGATTGTCTCCAATGATCAATGACACATAAAATGGTAGAGGCTTAAAATTTTTACCTTGCTGTCCCCCTTCTTGTTGCACCACATTGGTAAGAACCTTTTCATGATTCTTTCAGGTGACTCTTTTGGAGCAGACCAATTTTCCATGGCATATCGTACAACAAATCCCATTGTCCTGGGATTGCTATTGATTCCCACATGGAAATAATCACATGTGTCTTCTTCATTTGATAAATAATATTGAAAGGAGATAGGATTATCCTTATGTCTTCCCCTTAGTTGGTACAATTATTTATCTGCATCTTGAGTAGGCACATGTATTGCTACAATTGGGTGCCTTGGGCTGGTTTTGCACATTTGGGACTATTAAAGAAGGTGCTCTAGGTTGATTTTTTGTATTTGGAGCATGCCTTTGCGCTGTTTAACAACTTCTGGCATGGTAGGAGGCTGTGAGAAGTGATAGGATTAGACATGGGAGCCCTTCCTCAATGTTTCGTTTTCTAAGATCATGTATTGAAAACTGTACCTTGGAAAGGAGACTGATCTGACTCCACAGAAATATTCTTCAACGTGCCAATTAACTGATGTTTTTTAAGTTCCTGAGGTGCTTCTCTGTGTGTTTATCCTGCTACTGGTTTTCTTCCTTCAGTTGGCTATTGAGACACACCAATGGTTTGAGCCATCAAGGCCTAGATTTAGTGCACCATTGAAAGAAGTAGATTTGGTTATGTGGTTGACTACAAGGACATCACCATTGATATTCTTGAGAAATGTTATTTTGAGTTGGAACTGGAGGCTCTTCGATTTTGAGGCTGCATTTAGATCATATGGTCAAAATTTCCTGGCAGCTTGAGGTTGTCCTTGGTTCTCGGTTTTGGTCTTGCGTCTTGAGCTGGTGGTTACCTATTGGACTTAAAAAAGAGGCTTGTTTTTTTGAGCTTGAGGTTGATAAGGCCTACAAATTTAGAGCTTGCTACCTCTTGATAGTTACTAGCTCATTCCCTAGGCTCTAGCAATTTTTTTCTTAACCTCCTGAAGCTCCTTGGAAATGCTTGAAGAAGTTGATGCCTCACTGTTTACTTTGATTTCATAGGAGCTAGAATGGGATTCAACTTCAGGTGTTTGAGTAGTTTTAGGAGTTCCCATTTCTAGATAAAGAGGCATCAGTGGCCTTTGTGCAAGATTTCATGCTTGAATCAAATAGTTTTATGCTCTGATTACCTATGTCATAAGCCCCTGACAATTTTGTTACTCCTATTGATTGGACCATCATAGTAATGTCATAATTTATAGGGCCTTTAAGAAGTAAAGGAATTCTCCTTCTGTAACTGGCTTGACAGCTATTGGGATCCTATCTCATGTGCTATTAGAAATGGAAATTAAAATTTGGCATTTGCTCATTTGGGGCTCGCTTGATTGTTGTTAATTTTTCTAATAAAGAAAGGTTGTCTGCTCTCTCTTCGAACTGAATGCAAAGAACTGATACACAACTGATTCCAATTTTAAATGGACCTTACCATTAGGATTCCTAAACCATTGTAAATCCCTACCTTTGAAAGAGGACGCCAAAAATTTGACTGCAACATCCATTTCATTAATCATCGTGAATTATGTATAGAAATTGGCAATGTCTTGGATGTGGTCAATAGGAGTTGTATGGTTTTCTCCCATGAAGAAGGGGATGCTTTTTCAGTGCTATGCGTACCGGGATTGGATTTTGAGTCATTTAGGGAAAGTGGACTACTTCACTATAAAGTTAATGAAAGGATTTGGTGGCCCTTGATAGTGGTTGCTGATGTGCCATTATGGATTGGCCTTAAGAACCCTAGTGGAATTGAATGAAGGGTTTTACTAGGTGGAGGTGTAGAAAAATTCATGTTAGGTGGAGAATATTGTGATCTTTGTGGTCTTCTTCCCCTCCTGTACCTTTGCTTGGTTATAATTACATAGGTATTCACAAATTAGTCCCTCTTCTCTAGTACTCGTAGACCTAGTTCAAATCTCTTCTCATGTACTTTAGGACAATCTGTGTTGCTACATCGCTACTAACTCTTATTCCCTTGGAGTTTTCACTAGATGTGTTAGGAAATGAGCCTCAAAAGGTTAGGGGTTTAATCAAGACACACACCTAATCTTGACAAACTGAATGAAAATAACTTTTGAAGGGCTTGGAAGATGATTTCAGTAGGTTAAACTTGTCATGATAACTGTCCAGTCTTGAAATCTCTAAATGTAAAGAATCTTGAACTTGAAAACCTTTGAATCTCCAAAATTGAGGGAAACCCCAAAATTTGAAAGTAGTAGACTTCCAAAATCTAAAATTCAAAAGGTTTAAAATGGATAGACTTCTGAAATCTGAAACCTCGAAAGCCTAAAATTTTGAAAAAGTAAAAAATATTGAAACCTGAAATGGAGAAAACCCCAAATATTCCAAAAGTCAAAATTTCAAAAATCTAAAAAATACCCTTTTGAAGCTTAGGTCCCGATCTATCTATTGGTGAAATTTGGACTTATCTTTCACAAGTTAAGCCCTTGAAAACTGATTTTAGAGTTCAGCCTAGGAGGTGAAAAGTCTAAAATTGGAGAACTTGCAATTTATAAGTCCAAAAATGATGAAAATGCCTTCAAACCTTGAGGAAAATACTTCTTGTCCCATTAGGCATGCCAAAATTAATGATATGGAATCAAAACACCCCTGATTGTAATTTGATGGATTTAAACTACCATTGTGACTACATAACATGGAGCTTTTACCAAAGTGTGGGAATTTGTAATTGGAAAAGATCTCCAAAGAAATGTCATCTTCCTATTCCTGTATCTATCACCACTCACCCAATTGAGATAAACTATTCTAAATCCTACCCTAAATTTTAAATGAGACAAGGAAGAAGGATTGCAAGAAATTAAACCTAATCTAATGGAGGTTATGCACTAATAAGGAATGTTGAATACCTGCATTGCATAGAGATGAAATCAAAAAAAGATTTAGGAGGATGAGCACACATCACAGCTCAACTGATTGCTAATAATCCATTCACCACTAAATACAAACCATAAAAACATGTAACACAATCTAAAATGCAAAAATAATAAGAAATTGTAATGAGAGTTCAGATAGATATAATGAACACAAAAAAGGAGAAAAAATTATCCAAAAATTTGAATTATTTCTCTAGGAGTTGATATAATACATCACAATGGCCAAGAGGCACAAATTTGCATTACAATTTGAATGGGAGGTTTGAAACTCCAAAAATTCCTTACATACAAGAAAAGGAGGGAGGGGTAAAGCAGAATTATCCAACATTAGAACTAAGCTCCTGTTTATAATTTATAGAAGAAGATTTGAAGGAGAGGAGAGAGGAAATAGAATATCGAATTTTCCCTAAAATCCTTCAAACATCATTGTTTAATCTCTACGATGAATGATTGGAGATCTTTAAAATTTGGATTCATTAATGGGGTTGCCTTGTGTTTGAATAAATTATCTTGTATTTCCTCTTGGATGCAGTTTCTAGCCCCTGTAGGTTTCATCATGACCCCCTATTTCTACCAACCTCCAGTAACGAATTTACCTACTATTGTATTGCTTGCAATTCCCAAATTTTGGAGGTCCAAAACCTCAAAAATCACAAAAAATATGTTTTCTTGTTGTAGATCTTGCTCCTACAATTCCGATGACTATTCGCTCGTGAGAATCGAACATTGAAAGCTCAAGATATCACATTTCGGGTTCTAGTGAAATTTGTAATTTTAGGTTTTACAAAACCTTTGAAAATCCATTTGTTACAATTCCATTATACCTCCAATGTAAAGATATCTCTCTCAACTTTCTAATTACTGTAAGTTTGCAACATTTCAAAATTTCTAGCTCAATATGTGAGCATTTCGAATAAATGGTTTGAATGTCCCAATTAGGCTCTGCAACATGATGGTTGATTTTCTCTGTTGAGCCCATGAAATGGTTCAATGAGCTACTTCTTCTCTGCATGATGAGATATGAAAATACTTCAACTTCAACTTCACCATCAAGCTCCTCCCCATGTTCACCATGGATATCTTTTGGCTTTGCATTGTTTTATGAGGCTCCTTATTACAAATTTTGTGTTGTGTGTGAATGGATCATTGGCCATAATGTTCCACTGAGCCCCACAACTTGTCACCTAAATAAAATTTTACATGGTTTGATCTACTCTTAACCTCACCCTTTGTGTTTACACATAGCTCTAAATCCCAGAAGACCCTATTCATATGTCATCAATTTCTTTAAATTATTACATGCTCATGCATGGACTATGTTTCACACTCTAACCTCCCAACCTTCAACTCATTTCCTAATGTAATGCCACCTGCCCCCTTGACTTGACACATAAATGGTTTGTTGACAAATGGAGTGAATCAGTGGGTATGCATTGGTTCGGGGTTTCATTCCTAAGATTTTTGGACTCTCCATTGCACCCATTTTAGGCTTCTATCACTCCAACCCCAAAATGACATAATCCCTGAAGTTTGAAACTCATACTTTGGGGTTTTTCCTTTTTGAAACCATTCACTTAGCCATTTTGGGCTTCTCAACTCTCTAAGCCCAAAACAACTCCTCCACTGACCCTGAACCTACCACATCACCCTTCTTTTGGGATTTCCAGTTTTAAAATTTCAAGATCCATGTTCAAATCATTTCGGATTTCTCCCACCATCGATGCCAAAACCAAATCCCAAAACCAACCTTCTTGAAACCTCTAAAACGTGCTACACCAACTCGCCATCAACTTACCCCGAAAGCTTCTTTCATCGGATAGTTTTCTATGGGTGTTGAATTTGCTAAGTTTCAATTTGAATCATTCCCTAGATGACTTTATTCGACATGGCCCATCTTTTTGTTCCTTCTTATCATGATCTCAACTCTTCTTTCCTACTCACAGTTGGTTCAATGACCTTGTGATTCCCTTCGACTCATTCAATCCACTTGCAGTTGTAAACACATGGCCACCGATATTCATCTCTTTGTAACTCCAACTTGGGTTGTTTTTCCCCACCTACAAGCTTCATGAAAGATATCTCTTATAGCTCAATCCTCTCTTACGTATTTTCCAACTACCACGATTGAGCTAAGTCGGAACCTATAAGCCCAATGGCAAGATTTTCCTCCATCATTCTCCAAGGACATAAACTCATTATCTAATTGCCAAGATATCTCCATAGTCACCATGGTGAGTTTCCCCTAGAAGAGCTCACATTTCCCTCTATGATGCCCTAGATCTGGCTGAGCTCGGGGAGCTCAACCTTGTTCACCATTGAAGAATGTTGGCCCCATTGCTAGCTCGATGGCCACATTGGCCCTCAACTCTTGAGCCACCCCTGATGCAGCACTTCGTGGTCTCCCACCATCGGGCTCAGCATGTCCTTGACTCACTTGAGAGATCCCTTTCACAAGTTCAATGAGCTTGCAGAGCTCCCGCCAAACACCCATCCGACTCGGCTCGCCCAGCTACTTGGTGAGTTGTTTCTAGCTCAATGGCCTTCCAAAGGCCCAATTTACAAATTTTTACCATGAAACCTTGGTTTAGGGACATTTTTTGGAATTTTTAACTGAGCGATAGGGGAATGAGTTTCTAGAACCTTGAAGTGTTAATTGTTTTCCTCATAGGCCATTTTTCTCATTTTTTGGGACCGGAGGCCATTTTTGCTTTGAAACGGGACTACAAACCTGGTATGGCCCTGAATGGTTAGGTCTAGCTCAAATGCTTCCTAAATGCCTAAGAATAATCCCCAAGACCCTGGAGACTACTTATGACTTGTTTACAACATGAGGGGCCTACTTGGGGCTTAGTATTACTTTGGGACCTTGTTGGATAATTTTTCCCATGGGAGAAAAATTGTCAACAAGATCTATGGAATATGAATTCATGGACAGGGATAGAAGGAGTCCTAGAAGCAGCCAAGGATTTGGCCATGGCAGATTTTTATTGAGAACTATTTGAGGTAAATTTTTGTTCAATTTTCAATTCAAGAAAGTCAAGAAAATAGTTCTTTTTCTATGTTTTTTCAATTTATTAAAAAAGTGTGAAAATGAAAAGAGGATGGATAAAATGGTACCTAGGAGAAGGTAATCTATGTGTGGTTTTAGGTTTTTATGGATTGGAATTCCTTGATATACCTAAAGGTACGTGAGGCATGATTCTGTACAAAGTTTGTAATGTGTCCAAAATACTGCATAGGTTTTCTATTGGGTGATGAAATCCCAATCAGTCCACCTAGTAGTATGATGTTTTAGATGTGTGATTTAGATGCATGATTTTTGGTTGTGTGTGATAGGATGTAAGATGCAGCAAGTTAAACCTTTAATTAAGTTATGTGACAAAAAAGGATACAGAAAAGAAAGGTTCTTTTTAAACCAAATCCAAATGTGATATTTCAATGAGGACACACAAAAGAAAGGGAAAATGCAATGCAAAAAAGAAAATAATACAAAAAGGAGAATACCTATAGAACATTTTTCATTTTTATCTGATCTTCTAGAAGACGCAAGTGAAGAGTGATCCAAGAAATCGAGCACAACATGAACAATCCAAAAGCGAAGATTTTTTCTACACTATTAGTAGAAGACATGAGAAGTATATAATAGAAAAAAATGAAAAGGATCACCTAAAGGGTGTTCCCACCTAGTGTGCCAGAATGTTGATCTAATTTTCTTGTTCATTTTCAAATTAATGATGTTAGCTACTAAATAAAACTAAATAACTCAGAACATGAAGGGTTTATGGTACCTCAAATGTCTGATGGATGTAATAAGATGGTTGCAAAGTGAATGAACTCGTTGTAACTAGATAACCTATAAATAATAATGACTAAAAAGGGGATGGATTAGATAATATATGCGGGGGCTTCCTGAAAAAGCCAAATCTAAGAATTTTTACCTTCCTTTTGTGGATGTCAACCCCCGTTTGATAAAATAAAGTGATATAAATGATAGGTAATATGATATCATGTAGAAACTGAAGAAATATAGAATCTAAAAGTGATAAAGATTGATCTAAGTACTCATTTAACTAATTAAAATGTAAATTGAATTATACCTGGAAGGGTCGATGGTGACCCAGACTGCACAAATATAAGTTAACGGTGACCTGAGAGAGTGGATCTAGACAACAATGTAAATATGCATACTTTATGAAATATGGATGTAAACTACATGTAGCAAAAGCATGTAGATGTTGGAAGTGACATACAGAAGGGAATATGAGGAAGAAAACACTAAAAAGATAGAAAATAGAGGTTTGTATAGGATGGTTCGTAGCTAGGCTTTGGTTCAACGATGAATGGAGTGTAGACATGATTGATTCAGTGCAACAGAGAAGTAGGATGATGAATATGAGGTATGAGAAGGATGAAAGAGTCAAAACATTGACATAGAAAGGATCTGGAGATAGTAAATACAGTGACAGAGTTATGGGTTGATGATGACCTTGGCTGGGTAATAGTGACTGGAGCAGAGTAGAACAAAGCTAAATGTAAATTGATGGAATGGATGAACTGTAAGTAAAAAGGCTAGAAGAGAAGGCTAATAACAGAGCTATGAGTGGTACTGAACCTGCAAGATGTTAGATATACATAATAGTATAAATAACATTAGATAGCATAAAAAGAAATATAAACCTCCCAAATTCATGCGAGTGATGAAAAAAATCTTCCAAGGACTGTAAGAAGGTTGGCACAGCTACTGAGATGCTCTAGTTTAAAGATGGATTCACATAATGAAAGAAATATAAGTGTGCGTATCATTTTTCGTGCTTGTGTGTGTCATTTTTTTGGAAGGGAAGAAATTAGTCTTATAGGGTTGACGACGACTGGGTTAGGTTTCTGCTGACTATGGGAAAAATTTTACCCAAATAGGTTGATTTTTTTATTAAGTTGGGATTTTGGGTATTTAAGGATGAGATAAAGAGCTTTAAAGCTTGTAGGTGGGAAGAGGTTTTTTAGGGATGTGTCATGGGTAGTTAGGAGATAAATATAGGTAGGATAAAAGCTAAAAAAAGCATAGGGATGTAGATTTAGGATAAAAGCATCATAAAGGGAAATTCCATTAGGGCTAGTGGATATTAATTAATTAATTAATATTAATTAATCAATGTTGATTAATGAGGATTAAAGGTGACGAGATAATAAGTGGGAATTTAAATAAACTAAATTAACTTAAGGGGGATGAATTAAATTAAGGGGGTTCTAGATAAGACCATGGTGAAATACACGCACGCAAGTAGACAAAGGTAGTGATACAAAATTTAGGTGTTTACAACCTATTCATGTGCTAGCATGGCAATACTTTCTGAATTCACACTCCAACATCCCATTTCATGCATTTGTGTATATATTCATATGTTGCCATATATGCTCATGTGCTAATGTTAAATGTATTTTCATGTGCTACCATTGGATTTCTATTCATGTAATATCATTAGCTATCTATTCGTGTGCTACCATTAGGTTCACGCATTAGCGTATCAGTAGGCATGCTAGCATGTTGTGGTGAATTACACTCAATTTTCTCAAATTTTTTTATTTCTATTTCTAATTTCCTTTTTTTAATGTAATGCAAACTCTAATATGAATATTAATTGGTTAAAATAATTCTAACATTGTATAGTTTTGTTAAATCTCCGTTTTTTTATTTGATCACAATCATATATGCTCTTCTCTTGCTCCCTTTAGTAATTTTGAGAAAAAACATAAATGGCCATGATCATTGGTATTTTATAATTTTTTGGTTGTATGGAAAATTGCTAATTATTTATGTGTAGGAACATTATGATGTTGGAATACTTTTTATCACACAATATCATGAAAAAAACTAGTAACAAATTTGGGTGCAGGATCTTTGGTCGAAGATAGTCAAACTTCTCTAAATTCAATAAAATAAACAAACACAATATCATTATAGGTTTGGATAAGGTTAGAATGCATCTTCTTAACTATGGGAAGTACTTGGGCTTAAGCCCTAAAACTCATCATGAGGAGTACCATGGGAACCCAAAATTAGTTGGCACATTTAGGGAACCGACCAATGAAATAGGTATTTCCACTTCCTATTTGACAAGTAATAACCGTGAGGAATACCAAATGTTGTCCATAAGTGATGACCCCATTATTAATTGATTGAGGGGTATAGTTTGTAGTAATAAATTTTATTTCTTATGTGTGTACTCCTTGAGACGATTATTGGTGATTTAATAGCCCAAAATCCCTAAGAATACTAAACAAATTAGGGCCAACTATTCGTATATAATTTTTGTGTACCAAAACTCTACAAAGTAAAACTTTGTTCTAGTTAATACCTAGTTGTAGTTATAGAACAAGGTGAAACTCTATCCAAGTTACATCACATACTTTTCCATCACAAATCATACTTCTCTCACAATTTTGGTTTCATTTATCTAAGAGAACAATATGAAGTTACCAAAATTACACAAACCATTATGACACTCACATTTGACACATGTTTTCCAAACTTGCTTGATTTTCAAAATTATGTCATTATGATTTCTATTTTCCTAAGGTTCCCTTTGAAAACTCACATAAACATCAAAATATTTGCAAAATTTATATTTTTCAACTATTACAAAACTCGAATTAACATGGAAATTCTTTCAATATGAAGAATTCTAATCAAACAATCTAGGTATTGGCATTAAAATCAAACATTTCCAACCATGACTATATATCTGATGGTTCCTCATGTCACTGAAAATAGGGAACTCATTCTAACTTTCACTTCACAAAATTTATCTCCTAATCAATTGTAGTCCTTAGTTTTAACTTCAAAGGATATGTGCATTGGCACTTCATTAAGAGAGGTCTAAATTCTCACCAAAAGTGGGCGCAGCTACCAGGTCCCTCTTTTGAGATGCTTGATAGGAAGCTAGGATGCATCTCCCATATTGATATTTAACCATGAAACCCTTCAAACATATATAATCATTCTTACTACAAAAATTTGGAAACACATATAATAAGGAAACACTCAATCCATGTAAACTATAATCACTACCAATTACATTCTTAAGTTACCATACTCAGATCCATGAAAAACAAATATACATCCATAGTTATCCATTATAATACAAAGTCATTACATAACAAGGAAGCAGAATAAAAAATTAGTCAATACATTGATGTGTTGGACCACTATGCGTAAGTATGAAATCCTAGATCTAAACATGATGTCATGACTTCACTAGGACATCTAAGAACTCATAACTACTCAACAACACTATAATAATGGCCTACATCAGATATATATAGGGGTGGGGACTTTCCCTTCACTGCTCATGCACTCCCCTAAAAATAGGTTTTCTTAGAAAAATAACCTGCATGATTTCTTTCCTAAAATTATCCATGCGTAATAAAGCATGCATGATTTTACAACTTCAGCTAATAGTAGACCAATCCTAAAGATAAGACCTAATTTAATCCTATTAATAGCCTATACAAAGTGTGTTCTACATGTGTTTTTCCCATTTGTTTGGTCCTCACTCCAAGTCTATTTTTTATCCTGATCTAGAAAATCTGTTGCCCCATCTTTGTTCCCTATATGTGCGCAGTCCCACATGCTACCCTGTCCAATATCCACGTGTACCCTCCTACACACTACCCCTATTCCTTTGTAAGTGCATTTTCATGTGCATAATCCTTTATGAATTTTTTTACTTATTCAATTTCTTTACTCAGCATCAATTATACCCACGAGACAATCATCCTCATACTCTTGAGCCTTATCCACTCAACTTATTCTTATGCAATAATCATCTAGTCAATCAACATCTTCCTCCATCAAAAATCTATGTCAATCCCAACTCCTCTAATCAAACATCCAATCTAACCCCAATGTCATGATCAAATCCAAAATAACCATTCTTCTAGATGAATTATATTATCTTCTAAGTAATCCATCCCAATCCAGATCCAAATCTAATTCAACTCTTAAGAAATCCCAATCCAAATCTAATTCATATCTTGAGTTATCTTAATCTACCAATCTAAATCCAATCTATATTTAACCCTCACGTCATTTTAACCATTTCTTATTTTATCCTCACCAGGCCTCTATAGAACGATGTTTGAATCCACATCAAAAAATTAACAAATGATGTGCTAAGATATATTTTTAAAACACTATTAAGTTACTTTGTGGAAACAACAAGGTTAAATCACCCAATCTCATTATCTCCATCATAAAACAACTTCTAAATCCAAAAGACTTGTTGGACATCTTCCTTTGAATCAATCCTCTATCATTCACTAACAAGGACCTCCTCTTATCCTCTCATCATATAATATCCCATTACTTATCAAAATGAATAGGTATCTCCTTGATCTCCCTCTTATCTTCTCATCACCCAATCCTCCATTACATATCAACTCCCCTACATCATAATAAATCCATGGTCCACCTCCTATTATCCCATTATATTCTATCGATGGGCCACCTCCTAGTAGCTCATAATCATCTTTCATTATGCCACAACCTAATAGCCTATTACATTATATCCTTTGGCCACCTCCTCGTAGCCCATTACCATCTCTCCTTGGGACACCTCATAATATCCCATCATCATCTTTCCTTGGGCCACCACCTAATATCCCATTACCTCGTATCCTTGGGAAACCTCTTACTATCATATTTTCATCAATCCTTGGAACATATCTGATGAGTTTCGTTAGGGTTCATACTTTAATCAATTTAATCTATCAATCCAGAGCAGTGTCCAATGGTTTTTTACAACAAAGGGAAGAGTAGGAACACAGATTTAGCATGGGTTTCTATCTTAAAACTAAGAATATATTGAACTGATTGTTATTACAAATGAAATGTATGAAATTAGAGTACATGAATTGAAATAAAAAAGGGAGGTTAACTAGACATTAACATTAAATTATGCATTGCATTCAAAAATAAATAGTAAACTAATAACAGTAACTATGAAAGAACAAAGCAAGAAAGTAAGAATGAATTTCCTCTCATTGTGTAGGAGTGGACCTTGCTCCTGCCCTTTGATCAGGTTTGTACCGAGCTTCTAACAAACAAAATTTCTCCTGAAGTTTATCTTTATTGATTTCAAAATATGGTACTAAAATTAAAAAATATATAACTCCTAATTCTAATTACATTCTCTCTTTTATACCAGAGAAGTCCTAGTCTCTCCTAAAGATCTAGATATTCTGATTGAATACTTCTAAATATAACTATCTGTTTGAACTAAGAAATTCCCTTGATTCTTGGTAATACATCAATGACGGGAACAATTCATAGGTGTTTGATCTTGAAGCATTTACATAATTGAAGAGGGGATTTTTTATTGACTCCTTGAAGGATTTAATCACCCCTAGAATATTCTCCAAGTAATAATTGTTTAAAGAAACTAAAGTGATGGTTGATTCTTCAGTCATTATTGTTTAGCTCTTCTTGTGGTTTAAATGTTGATTGATAAGTGGTGATGATTTTTAGTAGAAAATTATGTTGCCACCTGGAATTCCAAAATCTAAGTTATCTTCATGCGTGCTTGTGTCACTAGAGATTTGAGGGATCAAGTTTGATGATTTGGATTCTTGAATGTACTATATTTAGGCCTTTATCAACAAGGATGAGATTCCTACGCTATAACATGAAACAAATTTTTGCGTCAGCGTATCTACTAATTGTTACGCTCACATAAAAATTCAAAATATGTATTTTTTGCCACACAGAATTAATGTTTATCCATATCATATTCAAGCCATTTATGTACAAAAATTAACAAGCTCAAACATAATAAGTACACACAACAATTTCCCATAAACATAGTAAAGTAGTAAATATAAAGTATGTATTTCTCCATCATGCATAATAATATCAAAAGTAGTGTAGGTTTCTGACATGGCTAAACATAATTACACAAGGTTAAAATGACAAAAATGGGGCTCATCACGTCCCCCCAACTAGAGATTTAGCAAGTCCTCCTGCTACCTATTAAGGAGTTCTACTATCATACAACAATTGTATTCATTTGTAATGTCTACCATATCTCATCAGCTAATGCATCAGAAAACTCAAAATGATCAACCAAACTCTTCCTCCAGGTAGTATAAACTGTCATCTGAATGATCATTTTTTGAATTTCATCGTGGTACTAGTACAATAAGTAAAGGTGGCATATATCACATTCCAATCCACTTCTCTTTGAGACCCAGAATAATTTTGCAAACATATTTAGCCCTCTTTAAGGACCACCTTAGGTTAGTGTGTGAAATGAATTATTTTCTCTATATGGCTCACCCAATAGCTGATAAACATGCCTGTAAGGAAAGAAAGTTAACATTAAATGAGGGGATCACATGTTCTCTAAAGTTCTTGACAAAACTCCGAATAATTTTGGTGCACTTTTCTACAAGACTAAGACAATACATCTATGAACGGAACCTGGTGAAAAATCTAATTGGAATTGAAAATCATGCCTCATCAGGAGGCCCATTGTTGGACTTTGATTGTAAAATGTTTTCTCTTTAGTCTCTCCACCCACCTTGATGTATAGGGTTCAAACAAATGACCTCAATTATTACCATCTCCCACATAAATTTATTGGTATTTCAATTTTCTCAAGGAGAAAAATTTATGCACATAAATTTCACATAATAAATTCTTTTCGACATCATTTGTAGTAGTGTATGAATCCTATAAATTGATGGTCATCTTAAAATTCAATGTCTAATCTTTCCCTTAGCTCTACTAATTTTCCATTTAAAGATTTGTTCCTTTAAGAACAGGGCATAAAAGTTGGAGGGAGGTCTGCAGGAGAGAACATGGTCATAACACCGACTAAAATGGACAACATTTTGTTTTAGCAACTCAATTTGTTATTTCAAACTTGTATTATCTTCCTCAAATTTTTTCATTTGGTAGCATTCTTCCATCCATTTGGCCATCCCCTTTAATAAAATTATTTAAGGGAAAGCCTGCTCTTGTTCTTCTTGCAACTAAGTAATGAATGTTTCCAATTCAAATTTGGCAGCTTCTAATACATATAGTTATTTTCTCCTTTGTGTGTAGGGCCTGTTGTAATTTAAGATGTGTCTCTTCCTAGTGTGATACCATGCCTGCAGTTCTTTAATTTTTTTTTCTTGAGATGATAATTGGTGGGGGGAAAATGGCATCCTTAGCTTCCAATAATGTTTGCAATTGGTTAATTCTTTCCTGAGCCATTTGAAGTTCAAACTGCACTTTAGAAAAGGACAACACATTGGGAAACAAAGTATCAGGGTCTATAGGAGAACTCAATTCTCTTTCCTCCATGGGTGTTTTACCCTTATCCCTAGCCAATACTTCTTCAAGAATGAATGGAAGAGTTGGATCAGTTAGAGACTTAGGGTGGAGTGTTAACCAATGTTTGAATGATTTTGACTACTTCATGCTCTTCCTTTTTCAATGGCTTTTTCCTCTAGGGATTCAGGGATAACAGGGTCTGTAGAGAGGTATGGCAAGCATTTGCTAGTTCTGCTAGAAGCGGATTAGGGAGAGTATGATTGTTGAAATTTAAGCCACTGTCTCATGCCATTTATATTTTTCAAAACACTTATGCTTACAAGTTAAATGAAGGAGACCCTAAAACTTGAGATAGGTTTCCCCCCAGCAAAAAATTTTTAGTGGCAAAATAGCTAGCTTCATAGAGAAATTGGGGGTGATTAACCTTATACTGGGGTTTTTTTCATGGCATCGTATAATGTATGAGAATTCTCAATACTGGGACCTAGCACTATCTCATAATCCCTTCACAAGTAAATATTTAATCAACCATTTTGCTACCCCTTCCCAGGGTTCTGGTATACTCAGCCTTTTGATCCCTTTTGTCTTCCCTTTACTATCAACTACCAACTGTAAATTTTATCTTCTTCCTACTCTAAATATTTTAATTAATTCATGGTACATTATCACACTCAGTAATAGCTAAAACCATTATTTGTAACTCCAGACAATTGACTGATTATATTGGGGAGAACTATTTATGGTTGAGTAGCTTTCCTCCATATTCCTAGTGAATTCCTATGTCATGGGATGTTGAATAATGTATATGCAAGGAGAACATCCAACCACCTAGATTTTTTAAAAATTTCCAATGAATTGAATCCGGCAAGAGCTCAATTGAACTGGGAGGCTCATGTTGATTTTGGGTCCCATTTTAGGTTCGATGAAGTAGGAATTAAGTAGCACATGAATGGTAATGCAGGAATTACTAGGAATAGCACATGAGAATTATGGTGTAGGATAGAGAGAAACCCATTTAAGAGCACAATTTCAAATAATTTTCTTTTTTGTAGGGGCATTATAACCGTATGTAGAAAATTCAAGCCAAAATATCAAGGTGGTGGGATAAGTTACTTTCAAGCAATGTGAAACTTATGGTAATTAAGGTGGCAGATTTGGAGTGGATTTCAGGATGGCTGATATTGATTTGGGAAAAAGGTGGCACTAATTAATATACATGATGGAACAATTTAAATTTACATTAAAACCTTACAATGATAAGGGTCAGTAATTGTCATACATGATAATTAGATATGTGTCAATCTCCCAAGTATTTAAAAATGTTAAGTTTCACTGCCTCCATCACCTTTCATGACCATCATTACTCCATGTGTAATGGTTATATAGTTTTATTACTTTGATTAATTTAGGAGGAGAGAATATTACC